>OY759216.1:6548445-6785945 GCA_963662175.1 Aradus depressus
ATCTGTAAAAAATTGTATTAAATATAAATTATGTATTTTAGTATTCTCTATAAGTATTACCTGAAAAAGTTTTTGATTAGGTCATAAACATAAGCTGTATCTTGTAAAATGTAGTTAGATCCCGGGGGAAAGTGGTCTCAATTTTCGTTTGATTTCGCCCAATATCTAATCGGACCTAAGTTAGAACATGTGACTCTTCATTCCAAATTTCAAGTTCTTAGCTACAATCGTTTTTGTGGTAAGCTCACAACTTTTCAATCACACACACTTACACGCACGGACAGACATCATCGCGAAAATGGTCTAAACGTATTCAGAGGACCTTGAAACGTGAAAATCAGTTGAAACCTCGATCTCGGATTTTCGCACGATTATAATACTTCCTTATACTATGCGTATAAGAAAGTAAAAAAACTAGACAGTGCAATGTTGCCACGTCATAGTTAACCATCTCACTACACCCTAAATCAGTGGGTGTGTATAAGTCCTTTAGAAGTTACGACTTCAACAATATCAATATATTTACAAGAAATCAGGTAGCATGCGTAGGTTAGAGCATGCACGAAAACTCGTGGATATGTATATTTGACCTTGAGTGTGTCATTACGTATGTGCCAAGATTTCAATACTAATCTAACTCCGTAAAAGGATGACCCCGGAGAAGCTTAAGCCTCCCTCAAACTTTAATCAAAAATATTTGTGGGAAATTGGCTCTATTAAAATCCATCTCATGCATACTGGAAAACTGTCGTCAAAGAGCATGACAGACGGACGTCCGATGAGATGTAACACAACAGTGTTCATATATCTACTAGTGGGCGGTGAACTAAACAACAGCAGTCTACCTGCGCTGGTGATGACCGGATTCTGAATTGATCTGACTAAAGACTCACCAGGATCTGGACATGCGGTGTACTGTATTCCACAGAAGTTCCTTTCGACCCGAACGCAAGTGCTGTAGTCCTGGTTGGACAACTGACGTCCTGAGGTGGGACTGTAGTTGAACGATCTGATCTGACCTGACACTCCTGTGAAGTATTGCAGACAACCCTCTTCAGCTGAACACAAGAGCACAAACAAGTATATATTATAGAAAGTTGTAACAAATAAAACAAACTACAAGTTACCCATTCCATGAACCTTTTTTAAGAGAGTTTAAATGTAAACTTGGAAAGCTAGATGTAAATCTGCTTGTCTAGTAAAAGTATATATAGTTAAGAGTTGAATTTACATACTATTTTAATATATACCATAATAACTAACTATATCATAATGTATACTATGAACTATATATATATATATTAATATATTTAAAATACCATAATATATAACAATAAAATATACCATAACATCTTCGTCAACTCAAGGGTTCTCTTTGGTCCAGATTTCCTCTCATAAAATTCCTTAGCTTTTTTTATGACACAAGAACCATTGCCGGATAGTCAAAAATAATAATAATAATGGAAAAACTGCTCTAAAACATCCTTGCAAGATATTGAACTAAAGCTTAAGGGTTGTGCTAAAGGATAGAAAAATACCTATAGAAGTTGAGCAAAAAAAAATTCATACCCAAATGATCAAAATGTTTTCATAGGATTTATTAAATTAAAAGTTTGATTGCAAAATAAGTTACATTGTATTGTTTGAAACTTTTAGAAAAATTAGATTAGTGAATAGTCGACCATCTTGCATAAGGAGTTTACAAAAGAGAGTACTCATGTTTACAAGATGGCGTTGAACATGCTAAGCAGGTGAGAATATGGGTTGAGATCTCCTCAAATGGACATGGACGCTACAGATCCGTAAAGGGTAGACCTCTTTTCATTTTCATAATCTTCAGAGGGTGCTTACAAGAGATCTCAAATCGGGAGGGAGAACCTGCTGGGTGTCTTCAATCCAAGATGTCCGAAAATCCCGAATTCTGGTAAAGCCTTTGCAAAAATGTAGGAATCAGAGCTTGACCTTCCTCCTGCGAACCTTGAGTGCACACTGGGAAGATATTAATGCCATGGATGCTGCAACACTTAATACTCCATATCTCCTAAACCACGAGTAGTTGCCGACTTTAGTTATAGGTTCATTTAAAAAGTTATTTTTAAAAAATGTAAAAAAAAAAAACAATTTTAAGAAATTGGTGTGAAATTCAGGAAAAATCAGTGTGCAAAATATAATTCTAAAAAAGAGGGATTAGCAATCATTATTAAATGTTTTAATAATCGTTGTCCAAAGGATAAACTTAAAAAACGTTCTAATCAAGACTAATAGTCAAGGAGATAAGAATAGTTTAGATTTGATCTGAAAATTTAATATTTTGAACAGTTCCAAAGATTTCGGTGAAACCAGAATCGAGTTTTTTTGGTGTAGAATAGCCTGTATACTTCTGTGGAATAGAAGTCAATATTTCAAAAAGGCATTCAGCATCATCATCAATTACATAGTTTAGGTCTTATAGACCTGTTCCGTCTCCAGAGAGCTCTAAATAACTATATTCTTGAATTTCACAGTCACTGTCAACATTGAGATATTGTACGTTTATTTCTTTATGAAAATTGATCCTTTTCTCGGCTGACACACACATTTCTGTGACCATGAGTGTCTGGTATATATATTTCAATTGAATTGGATTCTCGTTCAATCTCATCACGTTCAAACAGAAGTTAGTTTACAACTGGAAACGTTTTTACTTAAATAACAACAAGACATTATTATGCAGTAAAAGTAGCAATACTCAAATGTTATATCTGCCGTTTCTTTAATGGAAGACTTTGAAGAAATTATATTCTTTATATAGGAGAAGATATATGGTCTTACAAATTTAATAAATTGTTTTTAATGGGAATGTTTCGAGCATTCCGCTCATCTTCAGTCCATTCTCAATACTGTCATAAATAAATCAATACATCATAATGGATCAGAAATAATCTAAGGAACAGTCAAATCAGAGAAATAAAACTAAACTTCTGAAAATTCAGTTTAACAAATTTTGTGTAAATATGAAAAAAAAATATCAATCTGAAACACCGGAGTTGAATTGGAAAGTAGCCAGAGGGCGCGGGTAGCTAAGACCGAGGCCCTTTAATTTTTTATCTGGGAGGTAAAAACCTTGAGCACGCCGTCCTTCGGAGGGGACGTTAAGCTATGTCAGATACTCGTTAAAGACCCCTTAGATAACAAAACATGGATAGGCAAAATTTAAGTCTTCCATAGTAGAGCTAACAGGGAAGAGATAAGAGCATCGGATGCTCAGGTCCCTAGGTGTAAACACCAGCCCCCCCAATATACATATATGTAGATAATGGCAGCACTGAGGATGAACGGAGGACTCCAAACGTCCCCTTCTTCTTAATATGTTTTGTTTTGCTTTGATTACAATAATACGGGGCCGCCGGTAGCTCAGTGGTATGCGTGCTTGACTTCTGAGCTCAAGGTCGTGGGTTCGTAGCCCGACCGAGGCCCTTAGTTTATTTAATCTGGGAGGTAAAATAAACTTAAGCACGCCGTCCTTCGGATGGGACGTTAAGCGATGGTCCCGAGCCTGTACGATGTCAGGTACTCGTTAAAGACCCCTACCCTAAGTGAATAAAAATTTAGGGTAGGCAAAATTTAGGACTCCCACAATAGAGTCAGGCTCATGTCCACCAGAGTGACGAAAGAGCGCTCTGGTAGCAGGCGATATGACCTCGTAGTTAAAGCCCGGGCATGAGTCATAAAACCTAACCAATAATACGGTGAAAAACGAAGAAATAAAATTGATAGAACGACAACTAATAAAAATTATGAAGTATCTTTGAAAACGTGTTTATGTTTTTCTAAATTAAGTACAATAATACGAAAAGAAGGGATAATTGCATCCACTTAATGAATCATTGTTATATTTTTTTCATTTTTAAATATTATTAAATATAAAAATAAGAAACCACTCTCTTCCAAATGAACATATTATAGAGTCAGATAACAGTCCAGCGTTCTTCTCGGAAATGGAACGGTTTTTTTTCAAGATTTTTAGACTGTTTCCTTTATTCCATTCCAATAATTTAAGGGTAGGCAAAATTTAAGACTTGTAGAGAAAGGCTCATGGCCACCAGAGCGACGAAAGAGCGCTCTGGTAGTAGGAGATATGATCTTGTAGTTAAAGCCCGGACATGAATCGCAATAACTACCCAAAATGTCCTTCGGTAGAATATGTTGTCTTGAAAATATTGTGGACATTTTCATCTTATAATTTTCCATTAAGGAAAGACTGGAGTTAACAATTACCCACGTGATCTGATTATACGTTAAAAGTAAATGGAGAGAAAAAATGAATAGCAGAATATTTTTTCCTTCATTTTAATAAATATAATATTGGAAAAAAATGTTATTTTCCCGTTATTCTCCATCAGTTTTTTTTGTTAAAAAGGCTACAGCTTCGAGTCATTTAATATTAAACAAATATTATAGATTCAATAATGAAAGGTGATTGATAAAAAAACATTTCATTGCCATAACGAACCCCCAAATGTATTTATGTTTACGTACACGGAAAACATTTTTCTTTATATCATATGTCAGTCATAATATGCAATATTTATTACATTTATACAAATATATATAATAATATATAATAAAAAGCATCCTCCATAGGAAGAGACCATTGAAATAAATATTTTTATTAATAATATTGAAGTTTAAACAGTTTTAACAAAAATGGTTTCAAAATCAAGGAAAATTCTGCAAAGTTATTTAATAAAATATATATATATATTTTAATATAATTTTTATATATATTATTTTAATGGTGAAATGTCAACCGATATATAAAAAACAAATGAATGTGGGAGACCGTAAGGTGAAATAATTGTTGTTTTATGAACCACCTTTTAGTGACAACTGGTCTCAAATCGAAGGACATTCATTCTCAACAATAAAATATAAAAATATCGTCCCTTTTTATTGTTATCTTCATGAATACAGGATAATACACTGTCATAATAAAATGTTATTACTCAATTTGATATAATATGATAGGGTGAGGCAAATAAGAAAGACATCCCCTCTAACTTTTGAATCAGTATAAATTTCTTGTTACGAGGCAGTCCAAAGTTTATTTTTAGCTGAATATACATTTTATAGCAGAGCTTCAGCGATTTTAACATCTCAAATGGCACATTTCAGTGGTCACAGGGAATAAGTTGGTAAACCTAAAACTTTTCAGGACAGCACTTTTTTACTTTTGCATTAATCGTGTAAACCCAGTTTTTGGAATAAATAAATTATGTTTGCATCATTATTAATCATATATCTTCTAAATCTATAGGAGGGAATGAAAATTAATATTGTTAATACATTCTTGGATTTTCCCTTAGTTACCTAATCATTCCCCATCACTTACCTAATTATTAACCATACTTTTTGAAATACTCGTGAATGATGCCTCTCTAAAGTTGATATAACCGAAAACGCCCTTTTCACTTGGAATAGTCTGCCGTAGTGAATAAATGTTTAAATGCAGTTATCTCGTGAATGATTCTTCAAAGAAGTAGATTAAGTTGATTTAACCGAGAACATACACAATTTTACGAGATACCAAGAAACCCACATCTTTATAATTTCGAAAGTATTAGAGTCCTGAGCTCCCAACTTTTTCACAGTGCGCAGATGGCTTGGGAGATCATCACATTACACAACTCATTTTGACCATTTTACGACTTAGCAACTTATTCCCTGTTACCATAGATATATTATTATGTATAAGACGGTGTATTTTTCAAATTCATCATGAAGATAACAACGGATCTGTAACTATTCCATTAGACATCAGTGTGAATTTATTCTAGCGTTATAAACTTCCAGAGAACGTCAACACCTTGATTTCGATTATAAAAGTGTGTTTTTAATATTTTTATAGTATTTATTATGTTATTTGAATCTATGTTGGGCCATTCTTGTACGGAAAAAGGAGCGAAAGAAAACCATTGTGCATTAGACAGTTTGAAAGTTGTACCTCTGTATGTGCTGCTACATGGGATCTGGCATATTTTCAATTTCCAATTCCTTGCAAATGATGACCCGCTTGTGACCACCGTAAGAGTTATTGGATTATTTCCTCCTGCACCAGCATCCACATAAACTAAAAATAAATAAATAAATAAATCTATTTGTATGAAATACACTCTAAATTAGTGTCTCATCAATTAGAACAAGTATTCATAAACAATAGAATCAATGCATTATATATATATATATATATAAGTAAAAATGAATTAATTCATTTGTGTTTTTATTATAGGTAACATTGTATTTCGAATGAAGTTAGTGGAGTGACAGTAAGAGAGGTTATAGTTGTTTTGTTAAAATTAGGATTCAAAGACTATAAAAACCTATTTTCTTTTTAGGTAAGAAAATCATTGTATTATTTGTAAAACTATTGTACTGTTGTATTATCTGTAAAACTAATGTTTAAAATTTAATAACAATAAATAAATATTTCTTTTTAAGAGAAAAACTGTCTATAGTTTTATCACCTGCCCATCCAGCATTCCAACATTATAATATAATACGTATTATAATTATATAATAATTAATATATTATATATATATTAACCTTTTCAAATTAATAAATATGTTTGTTTTCTAAAAACTATCGGTTGATGTTATGAATAAAGGTGGGATAGAGTTCAGAGTACATCTGTAATACAGGCTAGGGGAGGAAGATTCAATATAAGCGTATTTTGAAATTTTTCAGTTCCTATATTTAATTAATTTTTGTTTAAATTAAAGAGTATTTTATTTTGTTTGTATGCTTTTACGTAACATAACATAATGTATACGAAAAGTGAAAATATTGATTTTATCAACTTTTAGAAAGCTATGCGTTAATAGTGCTGAGCATTTCCAAAAATTATTATGCTGAAAAAACTATTAAATGGTATCAAGCCTTTAAGTAATCATGAAACGAAATTTGTTATGTTGCAACTCACCAAATCTCCTAAGTACTGTAACTTCTAGAAATATAATAAAAATAAATAGTAAAATCAAATTTGAAAAGAAAATTAAGCATATTGCATTAGACACTTTTCAAACTGTTTTTATATTATTATTAAACTAAAAGAAATAAAAAAAAAAAAAAATTTCCTTACCTTTTTTTTTTCTTAGTTTTTATTTAACGTCGCATCGACTGCAGGGCCATTAGCGACGACTATAGCATCTATATGTCTTCGTAGAATTTTGTGTCTTGAAGGAACTGGATGAGTCCGTCGTATTCGTCGGTGGGTGTTTGAAGTATTTTTTTCATGTCAGTCGGTAGTTTGTATTTGTTTCTTAATGCGGTGTAGTTTGTGCAGTTAGTCAGTATATGTTGTATTGTGAGCTCTGTGTAGTCTTGGTTGCAGGAGCATGTCGGGTGTTCAAGTCCAAGAAGTAAGTAGGAATGTGTCAGTTTCCTATGTCCAAGTCTTAGTCCTGTGATGACTACCGTGTCTCGTCTGTTCATGGTGCTTGGAGGTTTCCATGGCTAGTTTTCGTTTTTTATTCTTCGAAGTTTGTTGTCTTCCGTCTGAGTCCATTGAGTTCCAGTGTTGTTCAATTTTTTTTTTGAAGTAGGTTGAAAGGTGTTGTGCTGTGTTAACTGTTTGTTGCGGCAGTAAGGAGAAGAGTGCACCGTCTTTTGCAGCAATGTCTGCTTTTTCGTTCCTTACCTTGTTTCTACTACAAAGGCTTATTTTAAACTTTATTTGATATTAGTATTGTAACTGTTTGTGTATTTTACAGTGTATTTTACGATCTTGTTTGGTAGTTGTAGCAGATGGTTTATAAAAATGATTTGCTCATAACAGAAATAATCCTCATTAAGACTACCATTTTATTATGCTAACTGCATTGTACTAGAATGAAAAGAATGTACAATTTATACTTACTATGGTTTCCAGAGTTCTCTCCACATATCCCAGGGACTGGATTTCCACCGGAGACTATAAACTGGTCACTGTTGCAAACATGGTTAATAGGCTCTGGACCGGTCAGAACGAACTGATCAAAGTCTATCCTGAATTTAAAAAAAAATAAATAAATAAACAGAAATAGAAAAAAATGCAAAGAATATTCTAGGGATAAATAAATGAATATATATATATATATATATATATATATATATATATATATAATAATATTAATATTTGTCTATTATGATTGACAATCTTTAAAAACTGTTTTAAAAACAAATGGACTTGTCTGTTTTTAATGCACCTTTTTGAGAGAAAGGTTACGCCCTTATCAACACAAAATATTATACGTGGATTCAACAGTCTAGAGAAATAACTCGTAAGTACGTATTTGCAATAGACAGAATTATCGTTCAAAAATTCTAAACAATTTTCGAACTATAGAAGTTATGTGTTGGTTTTATTTAATGTTTTATATAATATATTTATATTATAAATATATATATATTTATTGGGCATATTTACAATTCGAAAAAATAAAACTATAGGTAAATGTCATGGTAATGATGGATATATAATAAAATAACAAATGACAGTAAAATAATAGATAAGTAAATAAAATAAAAATAAAAAATTAATAAATAAAAATTAATATTTCTTTAGAAATTGGAAAGCAATGTAGAAAATAATGAACAAGTAAAATATACAAAATATTGATAAGTAGTAAAGCTCCGAAACACCATGGCGATGAGGCCATCCTCATTCCTCAAACTTAATGGCATATCCTCTGACTAGCAGTGGTGGCAGACCGAGAGGCCATTCCCAGGAATCACTAAATAACCACTCTAATATAACAGGTCTCTAGGCCAGCACCGTCTCAATCGTTGGGGAGGACTACAAAAATGAGAATAGGATCACAGAGGTTAGGCAATGGATTTTAATGGAAGGAAAGTTTTTAGTGGAAGCTTAGGAAACAGGATTTGATGAAGTCGTTGACAAAAGGAATTTTAAGGTCATTATGGAGTGAGATTAGAAACATAGAAACATGCATCGACAATTATTGTTCTCAAGACGATGGATGGAAGGACTGGATAATTGAATTTTTAATGGCGAATCTATCCAACATAAAACATGCTAGCTCTTTAACGCTTGATCGGATTTTCATGAAATTTGTGACAGTGGACTAAAAATGGGTGAGGTAAGGAAGGGGGTTAGAATTTCAGCATAATAACTAGACTCTGGTTGTACAGATACGAATTTGTTTGGTCTAGCAACAGCGGCAAAATTAAATTAAAGTATATATTATATTACTAAAGCATCATTTCTCCCATTTATTTTTTGCCTTCTCAAACAGCAATTATAAACGTTTCAGGAAGCACTTCCATCATCAGTATCTATAATACACGTGTTCTTCAGGTCAACTATTCCTTCTGTCAATCAGAATGTTCCTTTTATAGAACAAGTAAATAGAATAATAAAAGGAAAATTGTGACAAAAGAAATAGTTAACAAAAAGAACACTCTATTAGATGGGAATGCTTCCCGAAACGTTTGTAATTGCTATTTTTTTGAGAAAGTAAAGAATAAGTGAGAAAACTAATGTTGTTAAGCGATGGTCCCGAGCCTGTACGATGTCAGGTACTCGTTAAAGACCCCTACCCTAGATTAATAAAAATTTAGGGTAGGCAAAATTTAGGACTCCCATAGTAGAGTCGGGCTCATGTTCACCAGAGTGACGAAAGAGCGCTCTGGTAGTAGGCGATATGACCTCGTAGTTAAAGCCCGGGCATGAGTCATAATAACTAACTAAAACCATTTTATCTTTTTCACAGACACAAAGACGTACAGATTTTTTTTTCATTTTTCAAATCATGAGGTTGGAAAACATGAAATTCCGTTGAAAACTCTGTATCGAATTACATAACTTCTATGCTTCGTATGGCTGGGAAAGTGAAAACATTCTTTTGACATTTATTGTAAATTTAAAAATACATAGGATCGGTTCGCGGAGTGAACAAACTGTATTTGTAAGTGTGTATGCGAATGTCTCAATATTGCATATAAATTCAAAATCTCCTTACACAGCCCAAAAGTAAAATTAAATATAAAATTATTATATTCTAACAAGATAAACTAATTTATAAGTGATATTTGTGAAATGATTTTTGTACATTCAACAAAATGATTACAGGTGACATGAGGACATTAATACAATAAAAATCAGCGGATTTTCCTCCGAACTTTAAAATTAACTAAATGAATAATATAATATAAATTAAAATTACAAGAAAATATATTGGTAATTTTCTTTACTTTGTTATTATTTCAATTCCACGGTATTTCCGTGTTTTTCTACTTAGGAGTAAAATCCAAGTACTAAATTTCAGGCCTATAGTACGTTTGAATCCGGGGATAAAGCGCATCCCAATTCCCTCCGTACAATAAGCACTTCACCCAGATCATTTATAAATTATTACAAAATTAAATAAAAAAGTAGGTATATAAAAATAAATAAATACAAAGTTTGATACCTGTACTGGCAGACATCGGGGTGGGCTTTCTGAATAGTGAGTTGACAGGAGCCAGTGTCGTCAAAAGCAGAAGGGTACCCAGGGTTCACGAAATAGGTACAGTTCTGGTTCGTCGTTTGGCCACACGTCCTCATAACTGCAACCAAACACTATACATTTACCACAATCCTAAAAAATAAATATACTCAGATAAACATTTAAGGTAGAATGAACAAAAATGCAACTAATGAAGGCTAACTTAAGGAAGGACACATGTACAAGCAACATGAAAGTAAAATTTCCAATAAAAAGACAATAGTGAAGTGCTTAACCTCTCTTGACTACCCTTTTTTTTTTTTTCGTTGAATGTCGGATGTTCGATTCTCACATTATTAAGATGAACGAGTATCAACAGATGAATAATAAATACGTTATGACGGAGCCGGTAAAACAGAGATAGCATGCAGTCTACTGAGCTCACGACGGCCAGTTCGAAACCCAGTCAAGGTCCTTAGGTTTATTATCTGGGAGCTTGCCGTCCTTTAGATGATCCCGAGCTTGCGCGATGTCAGGTATTCGTTAAAGAAGCTACCCTAGATCAAAACAATTTTGGGTAGGCAAGATTTAGGAGCCCCCGGGGAGTAGGCGATATGACCTCGTAGTCAAGATCGATTCACAAAAAACAAACCAGTATCATAGTCTTGGAAATTCAAAGAAAACAAAATAAACTTTAAAATAAATTGAGAAAAGCGCAACCGCAAGACATCTTTAAATCGAAAATATTTCCACATCTTCATGAATTTTTCGTAAACTTTCTTTGCGCTCGATTCGTTCACACTCTTTGATTTATAGCAGAAAATGGCGGTAAACTTTGACTAGAATTGTTTTTATTATTTTTTTTGAGAGTCATTCCTTTTGGTTCTAGTAGTAGTCTACTACCGACATTGATATTGATATTTCGCAATCCAGGTTCGATATGAAGATACGGAGATTCGTTTACTTTGTATTCGAGAGAATAAAATGTTGACCCTCTCATCGGTCCTTTTACAAGTTCTCCAGTTTTCTGAAATGGGTCTTCATATACATGCGGGAGGATAGTAACTTTAACAGGGATTATAAGGATCCTATTTGTGAAATTTCATGAAAATCCGATTAACCGTTAAGGAGCTAGCATTTTATATTTTGCGCCACCCATAACCTCACTCTCTATCAACATTTTGAGAAGCCAGATAGCCTGTATTCTAGGATGGACAATCCTTGAAATATATGCAAATTTCGTGAATATAGCTCCCCGTCGGTCCTTTCAGCCGTTTCACCGTGAGGCTTAAACAAACAAACATACAGAAATCTAACTGGTGGTATATAATGCTTCTATATAACATGAAACGGACTTATAATCGAACAAAAAAATTATACCAACAGTGTACAGACATTAATTTAATATAAATATTGTTTATACCTTTGATGATTCGATAACTATGGATGTTGTCAGCTTGTAACCTGTTGACCACCCCAGACTGTACACACCAGGATGCGGTCCACCGGTCTCCAAACCCCTTTGGAACAGTGGGGATTTTGCTAAAGAGTTAGATAGTTACTTACAAAGACAACAGACCCCGAACGTCTTGGCACAAGGTCCACCGGAGAGGCCACCTCTACTGATACACTCTGCCTCCGTCACACATGTCCCATTGTCTCCTGTGCTCCCCAGACACACGTTGTTTTGGAACTGGACCACAGTGAACAGCGACAAAACTGACAACAAACAAATAAATAATGTTTTACTAAGCAAACATTACAAATGAATAACATACACAAAATGAGATGAGTTTCTTATAACTACTACATTTTTACAGATCACTTACCCCTTCCCCTTGTCTTCAACTTTCTATTAATTACTCCCCCATTTCAAACTGGCATTACTTTATTTATTATATGAACTAAAAAAAAACTATAAACTTAAATTATATTTAAAATACATTTCATACCATAAGAAATGATGGAAATGGTCTTCGTACAAATAGACAAAATAAATAAATTTACTGAAAAAAAAAATTAAGGCGATATGACCTCGTAGTTAAAAGACCGGGCATAAATCACAATAACTATCTACTAAAGAAACACACAGCTTGGGTTTTCATATCAGACTGTAGTTCAGGACAAAGAATCAGAGTGCACATGCGCACTACGATACATCTTAATTCAAATTCCAACAAACCCCCTCGATTTAAATTCCCACTAAATATATTCTTGAATTCAAATCGTTAATAACAATTTTTTTTTGACACTAAATAAATAAAGTTATATTAAATGATACATTGAAATTGACTAACATAAAAATTAACAAGGCAAACTTTAATTTTAAAACAACACAAAAAACTATGGTCAAAGTGCCACAAGTGATTTTCTGAATTTTATGAATCTTTCTTTCAATAGGGGCTTTGTCATGATATCTGCCAAATTATTTTCTGAGGCAACATAATGAACTTCCATAATATTTTTTAACACTAAATCTTTGATGTCAATATGTTTAGTTCTCTTTGAATTTTCAAAGGTTTTGACATGCGAATTGCTGCGACATTATCCATATACAAGACTGGAACTTTAATGACTCGTAATTCTGAGAGAATTCCTTTGAGGTTGACTATTTCTTGAGCTGCGGATACTCCTGCTACTTATTCGGCTTCGGCCGTGTTTAATGCTACTCAGTCTTGTTTTCTTGATGCCCATGAAATGACATTCCTCGATATAGTGCAACATGACCGCTTACGCTTTTTCTATCATTTTTGTCTCCAGCCCAATCTGCATCTGAATATACCTCCAATTTGTCAGGTCCTGCTCTGTAGTCCCATAGATTTAGTATACTGTAAGTACTTCAGCACTCGTTTTGCTGCACCCCATGTGCTGGATGTTGGCGTATCTAATACTCTTCTAATATAAGAAACATCATAAGTTAAATCTGGCCTACAGGTTGTGGACAAATAAAGTAGACGACCTACAAGTTGACGATATGGAACTTCTTGTTGTATCTCTTCTGTGAGGCCATGTTGAAATCCAACCTCTTACCTTACCTTTCTTACGTATTCTATATGCTTGTCGGTGAGACATGTAACTATAATTGATTTCGCTACAGCATCTTTAGCCTCATAGTCTGCTTTCTTCTTTGAGTCTAGTTCATCTTTGTTTACTTCCTCAGTCACGACATCCTTTACTCTTTTAACATCTAGTAAATTCATTATTCTAAATTTCCATGTGGAAAAATTAGAGTTACTCAATTTTGGATACGCCAAAGCGTTTGTGTTCGACTCCCTTTTTTTTTCACTCAGTCGTTGGTACACTCACGGGCAAAAAACAGAATAAAATAACACACTTAAAACAACATAGAATAAAAAAAAACTTAAGAAACACTTTACAGTTATACACTTTTCATTAAAAAAAGTAAAATAAATACTTAATTACTTTATTTTTAACCGAAGCACTCCTGGGCCCATAACCTAAAGAAACAAACAGCTTGGGTTCTCATAACGGACAAAGAATACAGAGTGCACATGCGCACTACGATACATCTTAAATTCAAATTCCAACAACTACAACATTGAAAGTTGTACCATTAAGATACCTCGATATAACTGTAAAAAGGAACATCTGCTTTAGTTAGTTATTGTGACTCATGCCCGGTATTTAACTATGAGGTCATATCGCCAACTACCAGAGAGCTCTTTCGTCACTCTGGTGGACATGATCCCGACTCTACAGTGGGAGCCCTAAATTTTGTGTCCATGTTTATTCACATAAATATAAAGGTCTTTAATGACATCGTACAGGCTCGGGACCTTCGCTTAACGTCCATCAGAGGAATGGCGGTTTTCTCCTCCCAGACAAGAAACGGCGGCCTCGGCCTAGCCTGAGCTACACAGCTGTTTTACATATATTATTAAAATTTGATCGTGGGTTAAATAATGCTGCCTCTGGAAAATAAAAGTAATATCGAAAGAAAACTAACTGCTATGAAATTAAAGTTATTTAATTTGACCGTTTACATACAATCAGTAACAAAAATTTTCGGACAATTTATAATTTTGTTTTTCTTTTGCAGTTACACATAGTTATATGGCAAAATATTTAATTCAAGCAAAGTTTTAAATTTCGAGATCATCAATCATTTCAAAACGCCGTAAAACAATTAATTAAACATTTACAGCTAATAGGAAATTTTGCATTAATAATTGAAGACAAGAAATTCACGTAACAAAATTTTCTGGACACCTGTTGTTTGTTTTGTAAACAAATGCGACTCTGATCATGATCTTTAATCCCTTCTCAACCAACCGCTAATACCGAACAAATAAAATGTGTTTATATCCTTCTATTACTGCATTCAGTAGTTATTTGTATTTCCTGCTGTCAAGATGGGTCGAACATCTTTTGAAGTTCAACAGATAATAATTTTTAATTATGAAAAAGGATTAAGTGTCCGCAAAATCGGTGGTATGGTAGGCCGCAGTAAAAGCACCGTAGCCGATGTAATTCGAAGGTATAAGCACGAGCATCGGATAGATTTGAAATCTTCCTCTGGCCGTCCAAGAGTATTAAACGACCGAGAAAGGTGTAGCGTTGTCCGGAAAATTAAAAACAAGCCCTCGAGGAGTGCACCTCAGATCGTCGCCGAGGTATACAGAGAAACGGGAAAGAAAGTTCACCCACAAAATGTTCGAAGAATTCTAAAAGAAGCAGGATATAATGGGAGAGTACCAAAAACCGTTTGTGAGTGAAAAAAATATAAAAAAAGATTGAGCTTCGCAAAAGAGTTCCAGAATCATTCAGAAATTTTTTGGAGTAATGTCATTCATCTGCGAGGTAAAATAAACTAAAGCACTCCGTCCTTCGGATGGGATGTTAAGCGATGGTCATGAGCCTGTACGATGTCAGGTCAAAGCGTTTGAGCTCTCACATAAACACACGCATGCAATTGATCTCTGATGTTCACACGATTACAAAATTTTTAGTACATATTATTATGTATACATATATTATATGTATAGGGAAGTAAACAAAAGTAAAGTAATAGTATATGTATACATATATTACATGGAAGTAAACGGACATGATCTGGAAACATTTATTTGTCGAAATATCGGAGAAAAAACGTTTAAATTAGAAAAATTGGGTACTTAGTTTCTTTAGAGGGAAGGTGGAGGGGATAGAGTAGGGGGAAGGGACGGTTTCTGCCGAGGGTCAGCGCTGCTGTCGCTCTCTTCCAACGTCATATCACAAAAATCTAGTTTTCTGACATTACATGACCTGAGATTTCTTTTTATGTTGTGAAGAGTTACAAGATACAAGAATATTTTATTATTGCGGTTTGGGGTAAAATATATGAGTGGGGTAAAATATCTCCAAATTTCACCAAAAAATTAGTTTCATCATCAATGCCGAATCGAATGAAAGATGTTATTACACAAAAAGGGTACCCAACCAAATATTAATTAACATTATGGTTTTTGAATTTGTGAAATCGTAAAAAAAACATTGAATTTATTTATAGTTGTTTACATTTTTGTCCGAAAATTTTTGTTACCTACATTACTTGTTATAAAATTTATTAAATTAAAATATTTATTTGTTCTAATCAAAGCTGTTTTTCCTTTATCCTAACCCACTTTTGAATTCTTATTCTTGATTGAAAAATGGCTTTAATTATTTTTTTAAATTATTTTTTATTACTTGTGCATTTAATTATTATAATTTTTTATTGAAAAATCAAACCGTCCGAACATTTTTGTTACTGACTGTACATTTTCAACACTATTCGGCATAAAACGTTTCAAGCTAGATTTCTCAATTTACAGTTATTTCTTACCTGGTTTTCCTGAATTGTTTCATTTACCACTTTGCAATTATCAATATATATACATATATATTGATTTACATTCTTTGATTTCTACCAATAACATAAATATGATTCGTAATGGGTGTCCGGAAATAAATGCAGGTTTTCATGTTTGCATTAAATCACCTCTCCTTATAATAAACTGTTTACGTTTGACGGATTATTTCCTTGTATGGTTGTAAACAATTATTAATCCTCTTCTAAACAAAAATGTTTGTTTACCTCTGTAGCATTTCAGTGCTTGGAAATAATCCAGTTTGTACTAAGAAGCCAAAGCGTGATTTTCGCCTAATTTATTTTTACGAGTTTAAACTCGGTCATAACGGGGCCCAAACGACCAGAAACATTAACGAAATCTGGGGTGATGGCAGTGTGAGTGAGAGCACCGTTCAAGGTTGGTTTAAAAAATTTCGGGAGGGGGATTTCAGCTTTGAAGACAAGGAAGATCGTGGAAGGACTCATTCCCTTGATAAAGATGTCCTGCGAGCTGTTGTGAAGAAAACCCTAGAACAACTGTTCGAGAACTTGCGGAGAATCTCTCAGTCAGCAAATCGACCGTCACTGACCACCTCAAGACGATCGGAAAGGTAAAAAAGCTAGAAACTTGGGTACCTCATGCATTAACCGACCGTCAAAAAAATCACCGTTATGAAGTTTGCCCTGCACTTCTCTGCCGAAACAGAAACGAACCTTTTCTAACCATAATAGTCACTTGTGATGAAAAGTGGATTCTCTACGACAACTCTAAACATTCTGGACAGTGGCTCGACAAAGGAGAAGCGGCACATTTTCCAAAGCCCCCAACTCATCAAAAAAAGGTAATGGTACTGTTTGGTGGGCTTCATTTGGGCTGATTCACTACAGCTTCTTGAATCCTGGCGAAACAATCAATGCCGAAAGGTATTGTTCTCAAATTGATGCTATGCACCAGAAATTGGCATTAATGAAGCCATCTTTGGTCAGTCGGAAAGGCCTTATTCTGTTACACGACAATGCTCGGCCCCATGTCTCACGTGTGACCTCACGAAAATTGTTTGAGCTTGTTTATGAGACTCTGCCTCATCCTTTCTACTCTCCAGACCTCTCGCCAACCGACTACCATTTTTTTCAGACAACTGGACCACTTTTTACGAGATATAAAATTTCTTAAAATTCGATAGAAAATGCGTTTTTAGAATTAATACTAAAGATTCAAAGTTCTATTCAGAGGGCATAGAAAAGTTACTAACTCGTTGGCAGAAATGTACTGAGAGTAATGGAGAGTATTTTGATTAATAAAAATTGTTTTAAATCATTTACTTTATTTTATATATTTTAAAACCATAAACCTACATTTATTTCCGGAAAACCTATTACAATTATCTACTTCTTAATAATTAAAGCTATGTCTAATTATATTGGCTCTTTTCAAATGCAAGTATATACAAATTATATACAGAAAACTAACTGCAATGCACTGTTAGATAATTTTATTGTTAATATTAATATTTTTACACTACTCGCCTAAATATTTCTGACTATATTAGTTTTTACATGAATTGCAGGATTTTGCAGCACATTCTACAATGTGATTGTACAATTGACTTCTAAAGGATAATCCTTGTTATGCAATGTAAGTAAAACGTAAACAATATGCCACTTTCCCACGTTTCCATGAAGCCTTGGTACGAATACTGAATGATGCAAAACCTTTTTTTTCCATAGTGCAATTAGGCGATAAAGATAGAATGTAAAACGGAAATAATGCACCATTGTTTTATTTTTTTACAGTTTTTGTTAAAAACTTGGAACATTTCCGTTTATTACTCAGATATTTTTTTGTGATGTCTAATGTTAGCGTAGTCTTTTCATACTTAGAACAGTCCTTAATATAACGAACATGGGGCTAACTGCAATTAGTTACAATTTCAAAGAAATATACAATACACATTTCTATATATAAATTTTACATTTTGGTTTTTTGTCTGTCTGGATCTTAACAACTCAAAAATGGTGGGATCTATATTAATGAAATGTTCAGGATATCTCAACACCCCATCCAACTTAAAATATAGACTATATGACGTACAAACAATTTGATTCATGAGCGAAATTTTATTTATGAATATTGAGTGAAGCTAAGGTCTTAGCTGGACGGATGCCAGAAAAATTATAATTTACAATTTTGGGGGGGAGACGGGGAAGCATTTAACATGGGGATCCTAATTATAAAAAGTATTCTTAACAAAGACTGAGTCAAACCATTTTAAATGTATCACATTGCTTAAAACTTTATGAATATCTCTAGAGTCAGAGAATGATCAAATTGCGACCGAAAATTTAATTTTTGAGATATACGAAGGAAGAAGAGGGAGAGAAAATAACGTTTATAGAAACAACACTGAGTGACATCTCATAATAAAGGTCTCATGGAGCTAGGTCGAGTTAGCCATCATGTTTGCAAATCGCATCTAGTTTGACTATTGCTGGCAGTGGCATACAGTCCGAACATATCTTGTCTCCTGGAGATCGAGGGAAAAGTTCTCACTATTGTTACGTCCGTTTAGTTATTTGAAGGTTAGCTTAAAAGATTGAAAATGATGAAACACAAGACTGAGGTTATTTCGAACCGATTAGATAACGAATAGATTAGGGAAAAAAATCAGTGAAAACAAGCATTCTACTTTCCTAGAGCGAAATAGTTCTCGTGTTACCTCTAAAACCAACAGGTTAGGTTAGCTTTTATGACTAATGTCCAGGCTTTAACTACGAGGTCATATCGCCTACTACCAAGGCGCTCTTTCGTCACTCTGATGGACATGAGCCCGACTCTACTGAGGGAGTCCTAAATTTTGCCTACCCTAAATTTTTATTCACCTTGGGTAGGGGTCTTTAACGAGTACCTGACATCGTACAGGCTCGGGATCATTGCTTAACGTTCCATCCGAAGGACGGCGTGCTTACGTTTATTTTACCTCCCAGATAAAGGGTCTTGGTCGGGTTTTTGAACCCACGATCCCCCGAATCCCTCCAGGCGATTTTGCTGAAAATGGACAGGTATCGTCTTTATTGAGCCTTGGATCCATAAGTTAAGCCTCCTTCTAACCCCTTCTTTCTTTAAGGCGATTTGTCTGAAAATCCATTAGATTTATTTTTTTTCTCCATTTTTAATGTGGGAGTCGAAAAACATGAACTTCTTTGATTACATAACTTTTCTACTACTTTCTTCTGATTTTCCCCACTCGTTGAACCCAAAAATGAAAATAATGTCCATCTGAGTGTCCAATAACTAGAATAACTGTATCGGCAATAAATGAATGTCTCGAAATGATATTTTATATACTGATCTCACATGTCCACCAGTTTACATTAACAACCAGCCCAATCCTGCATCCGACACTGTCCGATATCTAGGACTTCATTTAGACAGACGTTTAACTTGGACAACTCATATCAGACTGAAACTGATGTCACATACCTCAAAAGACGATTTGGACGACTGAAATCAATCATCGGACGATGATCAACATTATCGCTTGAAAACAAAATTCACATATACAATACTGTACTAAAACCCATCTGGACTTACGGCATCGAGATATGGGGATCAGCCAAAACATCAAACATACAACGTCTTCAGTCAATACAATCCATTATACTACGCCACATTGCCAATGCCAACCTCACATTACGTAATGACCTCAACATCCCATTTGTACCTTCTGTTATCAAGACACGATATCAAACTTTTCACGACAAACTCCATCATCACGCCAATCCACTTATACAAGAATTATCTACAAACACCCTGCCCACAAATCCACCACGACGCCTCAAGCGGATATGGCAGAGGGACCTGCTCTAGAACCCCACAAGACATTCACCTACTGTATTTTCAGTCACACCGAAGGAAGAGAAGCAAGGTAACTACCGCAGCACCTCGTCTAAGGCAGGATGACCATGGCGGAATTTCGTTTTATGAGAATTGGATTAAAGGTATTCTACTTATTGGCCAAATGGAGAATCACATCATAATAGAGAAAAACAAATTTTATTCAAATCGATCCTTTAGTTTCGATTGTTCATGTTGGAACATACGACGCAGAGTGGGGCAATTTACCAAATTAGCACAAAAAAATTCAAATGATGAAACTCTCACTAGAAAGATGGGAACAATTGGTTTTGGAAGTAAACTAGTTGTAGACATTGAACCCAAGAGGTGAGCCTCCGTTGTTTACAATAAGTGCTCAAAGCCGGCATGTAAACACAGGGAAGCCACGTCATTATCTTTTCACATCAGTTTCTGACAGTGGTACAGTGCCGTTCATTTATTTTTCAAACCTTAGCTAATATGTCTGATACAGGAGAAGCTAAGTGAATATACTATATATTGTTTAAATTGCCAAAATAGTGCATACATTAATTTAATTCAATGCATAAAGTTGTTTATTGGAAATTTTACATTCTGAAAGCCGCTCAAAAAATTGCAGGTGATTGCACGCCTTCTACTTAGCATTTTTCACTTGGTAATTTAGTATTCTAATTGTAAAAGAAGCAGAACCTTAGCTCTCCTTGATAAGCCACAGTATTTTTTTTTTCTTTTACAGGAAGTTCTAATGTTGTGAAGAACATGTTTTCACTATAGTTGAAATTCAAGAGTCTTAAACGAAACGTAGCGGTTCGGGGAATGGCGGTTGTACTTCAAAAACGATTATCTAAAAAAATCTATGAGAAAGCTCTTCCAAGAAAATTGAATAATTTCATAAAAAGTGCGGAATTGCGAAATATCATTCTAGAAGAAAATATTTTCCGACGGATGTGTTATGGCTACTAAGAGAACCCAACTTGTTACCAACCAACGTCGTATTGTTTTTAAAACTATTTTATTATATTTTCATTATTAAACTGCTATTGTACAAAGCTAATGTTTTTTTCATTTTTTTTTTTTTACCCCAATGACACGTATCTCTTTAATTATAATCTTTTCCTATCATATAGATGCTTGTAAAATATGAGAGCTGTACTTTATAATTTTTTCGCGCTAATTATGCGTTTTGCCCCACTGTGCGACGTACATACAGACACCGAAATGTTGATAGTGAGGTCCTAACAAATGAAAATAATGAATCGTAAATGTCACAACTTTCTTACATTTCATAACAATAAATTCTGTATTGGAAAATCCAAGCTGATAGTTATGAGAAGAGTGATTATGAAAGAAATTGAAAATGGTAATTTTGTTATTGTAAGCTGTCAAACCGTGTTGGGATGGTTCACCTTGACAGGGTCCACTACGAGTATTTACAGAACGTTACCTAATATTTAGTCAAATTGTTATTTTCCAAGTCATTTTCATCGTATCCTTAATTTCAAATTCACTTCTTCTTTACTTTTCCTCATTTTTGTTGAATATGTTTATTAAGTTCAATAAATAAAATACCAAATATTAAAATGACACCAAAGCTATGTGCTCATTGGGTAAGTTCTAATACATTTCAAGGATGGAGAGAGCAGTATTTCTGTAGGAATTTCATGTTGGAACACATCCGAGATCCTCCTTGTTTAATTTTATTTTTGGATAATTGGGTTTCGACTAACTGCTGCCCTTGAGGTCCACACTGCAAACTTCCCAGCATCATATAAATATAAATAGTAATAATGCCTCAAAAGAAGGCATTTTATTCAGTACAGAATTATTTATTAATTTAATTGAATTTAATCTATACATAGATTTTTAATTGTGATGCAAATACACATATGTCACCTAGCATATTTTTAAAAAAATTTCTTTTACAACTACATGTAAAATTTCATTACAATCCGACCATCCGTTGATGAGCTAAACCTATTTTTATGCTTAGCCCCCCTCACAAGCCCCCTTCCCCTTAAGAGTTTTGTGACGCCAGATAGTCTACATTTTAATTGGCTCTTAAGAATACTACATGTGCAATTTCATCACGATCCGACCATCCATATATTTATGCATAGGGCCTCCCCACAACCCCCACTCCTGTTAAGAATTTTGAGACGTCACACACCCTATTTTTTAATTGGCTTGTAAGAATACTACATGTGCAAT
Organism: Aradus depressus; assembly: GCA_963662175.1. Lineage (NCBI taxonomy): Eukaryota > Metazoa > Arthropoda > Insecta > Hemiptera > Aradidae > Aradus > Aradus depressus. Next base: position 6,570,822 of record OY759216.1, read on the forward strand.
TTCATCACGATCGACCATCCATATATTTATGCATAGGGCCTCCCCACAACCCCCACTCCTGTTAAGAATTTTGAGACGTCACACACCCTATTTTTTAATTGGCTTGTAAGAATACTACATGTGCAATTTCATCACGATCGACCATCCATATATTTATGCATAGGGCCTCCCCACAACCCCCACTCCTGTTAAGAATTTTGAGACGTCACACACCCTATTTTTCAATTGGCTTGTAAGAATACTACATGTGCAATTTCATGACAATCTGACTATCCGTTAATGAGCTAGAACCATTTTTATGCTTAGCCCCTCTCAGTGGCGGCGAGTGGAGTCTAAAATTGGGGGGGCAAAGCCAGGGGGGGGGGGGGGGGGGTCCGGGGGTCCTCCCCCGGAAATTTATTTAAAAATTGGTGCAATTTAGTGGGTTTCTAAAGCGATCTAGATACACAATTTTGTATCAGCACACTTAGTTTTATTTAGTAAAACACCTAGTTTACCTGAAGTTACTAAAGAACTTACTCTATACAATTTTTTGTACCATATCACACAACAATATGGTTGTATGGAAAAAGTTCAGACTTTTTGTTTTAAAACAATGTTAAGCGTCTGTTCTTCCGCCTACCGTACACTTCAACACATTTGTCTAAGTTGAGGTCCATCTTCTCAATGGCTAACATCGCACAGTGCGTCAGCCTGTCTTGAAGCATAGTGTTCCGTAAATAACTTTTTACTCTTTTCAACACACTAAAAGACTGTTCAGCAGATGCCGTGGACACTGGGACAGTCAAAAACAACTTTAGCAACTTGAACAGATTTGGAAACACATTTTTATTGTGAATGCTTTCTGATTTAAATTGCTCCACTAATTTTGCTATCAGTTTGTTATCTGAAACAGGTTGTGGATCTGTGCTAGAAAACCCATCAATTTCTGCTGACAGAGAGTCACTGTCAATCCCAAAAGCTTCACTAACAGCTGAGCAAGCCTCTTTTAGGTTACTAGAAATCAAGGTTTTCTTCAATGCAGCCGCTAACAGTATTTCAATATGGTACAGTAATGTAAGCTGGTTTTTTTCAAATCGTGACTTGATGTTTTCATAGAGGGTGTCTAGCAGAGGATAGTAAAAAGTTCTTAAATAAAAGTGTGAAAAACCATTTAAGTGCTTCCTCAAAAAGCGGGGGGGGGGGGCGACCGCCCCCCTCGCCCCCCCGAGTCGCCGCCACTGGCCCCTCTCATATCCCCCCTCCCGTCAAAATTTTCAGACGCCATATAGCCTATTTTTTAATCTGTCTCTAAAGGATCCTACATTGTCACCAGAACAATTTAGATCGGATAAATCTTTTTCAAGAATTCCTAAAATCCACTTTTTTAGCAGTCTTTTTGTTCAAACAAAAAAACGGATAGACGGAATTTGAAAAAATTTCTCTCAGATCATATTTACGTTGATATGCTTCGATTGGCACCAAAGTGGAGTAGATATCATTTTTCATTCGCGAGATATCGCGCAGGAAAAATTGACTACGCATGTACGTACGTACACACACACAGCAAAAAAACAAGATAAAAATTAAATAAACTAAAAAAATTGTTGTTATTAAAAATAGATTGCTTACAAGTTACCAACAAGTCATATTACATTTACTTAAATATATATGAATTCGTCATTTATGTTATACTTTATACTCTTAAAGCTGATTTTACATGCGCACTAAAAATGCAAAGCGCAGCAGCAGCAAATGCACGCTATTGGCGGTGAGTCATTTAATTCTAAAAGCACAGAAACCACAGCGTGCATTCGCTGCTGCTGCGCTTTGTATTTTTGCTGCTCATGTAAAGTCAGCTTAGGCATTACAGTCAGTGGTTACCTCAGGGGGAGCTTCTAGAGGTCCGAGCCTCCCAAATTAATAACAAAAAGTCTGCAACGCTAACCACGGAAACTGTGGGCTGTGACCCCGGGAGTGTATACCCCCCACCCCTGTAGCCTAACTTTGCCCCCCCCCCCCCCTCCCTGCTCAAAATCCTGGCTACGCACCTGCACACACATACTTCTTTCAAAAAATAGTGTAAAATACTGTAATGACCTTGAAACATAAAAATATGATGAAAATTTTGATTTAGATTTTCGGACCCATTACAATAACTTGCCTATATGCTGGAAAGTTAATTATCCATTAATCGACGAATTAATCAATTACGTTTTCGTTCTCCCTCCACAACCAATCAATCGTTTGAGCTAAAAATCAATAGTTGACTTACATCGGGCCTTCTGAATCCTCGTATTAAATTGTGTATCAATCAATACATAACTTCAGCAGTTATTGAGCTCTGGGTTGCTTCTCATATTTATCAGCCTGGGTTTTCCCAAACAAAATAACATTAATTGTTATGAAATACAAGGAAGTTGTGACTTCCCCGGCTATACGAAGTATAAGAGAAGTTATGTAATCGATTAAAAATTCGATGCGGAGTTATCAATGGAATTTCATGTTTTCCAACCTCTAAATTCCATAGATGAAAAAAAAAGTCTGTCCGTCTGTGAACACGATAACTCCCGATAGAATGAATGTATCGACAAAACATTTTATATGTGAATCCTAAATCCTCTAAATACGTATTGTTTATCAGCCAAATCGATCAGAGGGAAGGGGGGGGGGGGTTTGGGGGTGGCTTAGCTGAAAAGCTCTAATAACTGCCGTTGAATTGAATTTATCCACATAAAGTTTCATGTTTAAAGTCAAAACCCAATGAGGATATAAGCCGCCAAATTTCATGAGCTGAAGGGAAGGGGGTTCAAAGAAGGGAGCTAAATTCAAAAACCCTAACAACTGCCGATTAATGAATATATCGACACAGTATTTAGTATGAGGATTTAGGAACCTCTATGTAATCAACTGTTGAATATTTGCGCAAACAGTCGACTGGTTTTGGAGAGGGAGCAAAAAGTTAATTAATTAATTCCTTTTGGGGACGTACATTGCCGGTGATTCACCGACGACTTTTTTTCCCATGTTTTAGGACCTCAGGATCACCATTTCAGTGTCTGTAAGTATAATATACTTACAACTAAAGGATCGAGTAATCAGATGACATCTTGTTTCCAAAATAATTTTTTAATAAATGTAACTTAATTGGATCATTTTGATTACCTATGTAAATAGTTGGATAAATGACTTTAAAAGTTGAAAAATAAAAATAATAGTTTGCCCTGGCGATAGTAGGTTAGGTTAGATTAGGTTAGGTTTTATGATTCATGCCCGGGCTTTAACAACGAGGTCATATCGCCTACTACCAGAGCGCTCTATCGTCACTCTGGTGGACATGAGCCCGACTCTACTGTGGGAGTCCTAAATTTTGCCTACTCTAAATTTTTATTCACCTAGGGTAGGGGTCTTTAACGAGTACCTGACATCGTACAGGCTCGGGACCATCGCTTAACGTCCCATCCGAAGGACGGCGTGCTTAAGTTTATTTTACCTCCCAGATAAAATAAACTAAGGGCCTCGGTCGGGCTACGAACCCACAACCTTGAGCTCAGAAGTCAAGCACGCATACCACTGAGCTACCGGCGCCCTCACCCTGGCGATAGTATATAAACAGATAAAAACAAAGAACTTGTTTCACGTTTATATTGTTTGTTAAGTCGCGAGTTGAGTGTGGCTGAGTTCGGGAACACGCCGAGACAATCGATTTGTTGTTGATGAACTACTTGAGTCATTCAGGTTGTTGATCGCGTCTTGCTTTGGTCGCCACGCGGGGTGGACTGAGAGTCTGGGTCGAGCCAGCACGCGGTGTACGGAATGGATTCGTCCTTATTACCACGCGGGTATAAGGTGAGTCGTTAGTTACCATGCGGAAGTGAGTTGTTTATTACCACGCGGGTATAAAGTGAGTCGTCTGTTACCAAGCACAGTAAGTGAGTGACTTGTGTAGTTCCCACGCGGTATGGGACTTATTATTGAACAACTGACTTTGTGTTCGTTACCACGCGGTTTTGTAATAAGGGTGTTGTCCAAATAAATATATCTCTTGTTCTATTCGAAGTTCTCATTTAACCTGTACCCAAACCCAACATTGTTTAATCCCACTAAAATAAATAAATATAGTGTACCGGTTTCGAATTTTTTTATTTATTTCAATAAAAGAGAAATAAAAACAATAAAGTTTAATATTAAGAGAAAATGAATGGTTCTTTAACCTTAAAGTACAGACGAAAAACAATATGCACGCATTATATTGTTACTCTCTTTTTGAAAGAAGTATAACTCATAAAGGAATCAACTTTTTGAAATGCCATTCCCCGCTTCTTGAAAGCAATAGATACAATAAAAAAATTTAAAATTCAATTAAAAATATTTATGTTAGAGAAAATCTCTCAAACAGGGAAAATAATCATATATAAAAGTCGTGTTTCATACATAAAAACTCTAAAAACTTTTTGCTATCATTGTAATCTCTTGGTACAAATCATCCACCAATAAAATTACTTTTATTAAATATTTTTATTATTATCACCAATTATTAGTTATATACTATTTACTTTATTCGATGTTCGTTAATTTATAGGTATACTAGGTGTAATACCCGGCGTTGCTCGGGGAACTTTGACTTTTCACCTAATATCTCTCATTCGAATCCAATTCAATTCTTCGACAGTACATTCATGATGTTATAATTTTCAATTATTCATATAGAATAAGCCTTATAGTACTTCAACGGCAGACACCACAGCTAGTATCTGCTTAATACCGGTGTACAGAAAAAGAGAAAGCTACATGTGAAATTCCTTCAGCTTAATGCACCCCACCCCTCAGGTTCAAAAAGTTGAAACGTCACAACGAATTTTAAAATTTTGTTTTGAAATTACTACTGTGAAATTCCATGACAATCCGACCATTAGTTAATAAGCTACCACTATTTATATACTTAAGAGGGCGCCGGTAGCTCAGTGATATGCGTGCTTGCCTTCTGAGCTCAATATCGTGTGTTCGAAACCCGACCGAGGCCTTTTAGTTTATTTTATTTGGGAGGGAAAATAAACTTAAGCACGCCGTCCTTCGGATGGGACGTTAAGCGATGGTCCCGAGCCTGTACGATGTCAGATACTCGTTAAAGACCCCTACCCTAGGTGAATAAAAATTTAGGGTAGGCAAAATTTAGGACTCCCACAGTAGAGTCGGGCTCATGTCCACCAGAGTGACGAAAGAGCGCTCTAGTAGTAGGCGATATGACCTCGTAGTTAAAGTCCGGACATGAGTCATAAAACCTAACCTAACCTATACTTAAGTCTACTCCCACTATCCTCCCTTTCGTTCAATATCTTGAGAGGTCACAAACCCTATTTTTCTATTTGGCCTTTAAGAATACTACATGTGAAATTTCATGATAATCCGACCATTAGTTAATGAGCTACCGGTATCTTTATATTTAGGCCTATCCCCACCACCCCCCCTCCCGTTCAAAACTTTGGGACGCCACATAGCCTATTATTCAACTGGGGTCATAAGAAAGCTACATGTGAAGTTTCATAAAAACCCGTCGAGCCGTTTGGGCGTGATGCTGGAACAAACAAACAAATAAACACCGTTTCAGCTTTATTAATATAGATTTCTTCCTTGATAATTTTAGTTGGAGCCAAACGGAAACGTATTTTTTCTTTATATTTCGTGTCTACTGAGCTCAGGATCGCAAGTTGGAAATCTAGACGGGGCTCTTAGTTGTTTTAACTGACTTATATTATTTATTTTTTTAAATATCCTTGAGCACTTCGTCCTTCGGTTGGGACTTTCCCGATACATCCGAATTTGTCTTTGGTTGACCATCTTCATTTATGGTCGCTGCATATCTACCAACATTGCTGTATTAATTTGTTTTTCAGAAAATATTTCAAAACGGTTCCTCAAAGGCCACTTATATTCCACATTTCTTCCTTGATAATTTTAGTTGGACCCAAACGGTAACTTACTTTATCTTACATATGGAGTCTATCGAGCTCAGGATCGCCACTTAGGAATCTAGCAAAGGCATTTAGGTCAGATGTTTTAATCGAGAAGACAAAAATAAATTTGAGCACGTCGTCCTTCGGATTGGACTTTAGGCTATGATCGAGGGCCTTTTTGTATGTCAGGTGCTCGGTAATGAGGCGTATGTTATGTAACTAAACCTGGGTAGCTGAAATTTCAAAAAAAAAGGTTAGAAAAACCTTGAGCACGTCGTCCTTCGGATGGGACTTTCCCGATATATCTGAATCTGTCTATCAGTTTTAACAAATATTAAATCTATAAACCGTTAAAAAGCAGGAAATTTGAAGAATGGTATTTAGCCCTACTTTTTTCAAAAAACATTTTTATTTCGATTCTTGTGTAGGATTCAGATACCCCCGTTGTTCATCAGTTTTAACAAATATTAAATCTAAAAACCGTTTAAAAGCGAGAAATTTGAAGAATGGAGTCTACCGAACTTTGGATCGCCATTTAGAAATCTAGCCAAGTCACTTAGGTCCGATGTTTTAATCGGGAAGGTACAAATAAATTTGAGCACGTCGTCCTTCGGATTGGACTTCAAGCGTTGATCGAGGGCCTTTGACTATGTCAGGTACTCGATAATGAGTCGTATGTTACGTATCTAAACCTGGGTAGCTGAAATTTCACTTAGGTTAAAGATACCTTGAGCACGTCGTCCTTCGGATGGGACTTTCCCGATATATCTGAATCTGTCTTATCAGTTTTAACAAATATTAAATCTATAAACCGTTAAAAAGCAGGAAATTTGAAGAATGGTATTTAGCCCGACTTTTTTCGAAAAACATATTTATTTCAATTTTTGTGTAGGATTCAGATATCCCGGTTGTTCATCAGTTTTAACAAATATTAAATTTAAAAACCGTTTAAAAGCGAGAAATTTGAAGAATGGAGTTTCCCGAGCTCAGGATCGCCATTTCGAAATCTAGCCAAGTCTATTAGGTAAGATGTTTTAATCGGGAAGATAAAAATAAATTTGAGCACGTCGTCCTTCGGATTGGACTTTAAGCTTTGATCGAGGGCCTTTTCGTATGTCAGGTACTCGATAATGAGTCGTATGTTATGTATCTAAACCTGGGTAGTTGAAATTTCATTTAGGTTAAAAATAACTTGAGCACGTCGTCCTTCGGACTGGACTTCAAGCTATGATCGAGGGCCTTTTCGTATGTCAGGTACTGGACAATAAATCGTATGTTATATATCTAAACCTGGGTAGCTGAAATTTCACTTAGGTTAAAAAAACCTTGAGCACGTCGTCCTTCGGATGGGACTTTTCCGATATATCTGAATCTGTCTATCAGTTTTAACAAATATTAAATCTAAAAACTGTTCAAAAGCGAAAAATTTGAAGAATGGGATTTCGCCCGACTTCTTCGAAAAACATTTTTATTTCGATTTTTGTGTAGGATTCAGATAACCCGGCTGTTCATCAGTTTTAACAAATATTAAAACTGAAAACCGTTTAAAAGCGAGAAATTTGAAGAATGGAGTTAACCGAGCTCAGGATCGCCATTTAGAAATCTAGCCAAGTCACTTAGGTCCGATGTTTTAATCGGGAAGATAAAAATAAATTTGAGCACGTCGTCCTTCGGATGGGACTTCCCGATACATCTGAATCTTTTTTTGGTTGACCATCTTCGTTTCTGGATGCTGCCTATCTACCAACATAGCTGTATTAATTTGTTTTTCAGAAAATATGTCAAAACGGTGCCTCAAGCCCACTTATATTCCACATTTCTTCCTTGATAATTTTAGTTGGAACCAAACGGTAACTTATTTTATCATACATATGGAGTCTATGGAGCTCAGGATCGCCACTTAGAAATCTAGCCAAGGCACTTAGGTCAGATGTTTCAATCGAGAAGACAAAAATAAATTTGAGCACGTCGTCCTTCGGATTGGACTTTAGGCTATGATCGAGGGCCTTTTTGTATGTCAGGTGCTCGATAATGAGTCGTATGTTATGTAACTAAACCTGGGTAGCTGAAATTTCACTTAGGTTGAAAAAACATGAGCACGTCGTCCTTCGGATGGGACTTTCCCGATACATCTGAATCTTTTTTTGGTTGACCATCTTCGTTTCTGGATGCTGCCTATCTACCAACATAGCTGTATTAATTTGTTTTTCAGAAAATATGTCAAAACGGTGCCTCAAGCCCACTTATATTCCACATTTCTTCCTTGATAATTTTAGTTGGAACCAAACGGTAACTTATTTTATCATACATATGGAGTCTATGGAGCTCAGGATCGCCACTTAGAAATCTAGCCAAGGCACTTAGGTCAGATGTTTCAATCGAGAAGACAAAAATAAATTTGAGCACGTCGTCCTTCGGATTGGACTTTAGGCTATGATCGAGGGCCTTTTTGTATGTCAGGTGCTCGATAATGAGTCGTATGTTATGTAACTAAACCTGGGTAGCTGAAATTTCACTTAGGTTAAAAAAACCTTGAGCACGTCGTCCTTCAGATGGGACTTTTCATATATATCTGAATCTGTCTATCAGTTTTAACAAATATTAAATCTAAAAACTGTTAAAAAGCGAAAAATTTGAAGAATTGGATTTCGCCCGACTTCTTCGAAAAACATTTTTATATCGATTTTTGTGTAGGATTAAGATAACCCGGCTGTTCATCAGTTTTAACAAATATTAAAACTGAAAACCGTTTAAAAGCGAGAAATTTGAAGAATGGAGTTTACCGAGCTCAGGATCGCCATTTAGAAATCTAGCCAAGTCACTTAGGTCCGATGTTTTAATCGGGAAGATAAAAATAAATTTGAGCACGTCGTCCTTCGGATGGGACTTTCCCGATACATCTGAATCTTTCTTTGGTTGACCATCTGCGTTTCTGGATGCTGCCTATCTACCAACATAGCTGTATTAATTTGTTTTTCAGAAAATATGTCAAAACGGTGCCTCAAAGCCCACTTATATTCCACATTTCTTCCTTGATAATTTTAGTTGGAACCAAACGGTAACTTACTTTATCATACATATGGAGCTCACGAGCTCAGGATCGCCACTTAGAAATCTAGCCAAGGCACTTAGGTCAGATGTTTTAATCGAGAAGACAAAAATAAATTTGAGCACGTCGTCCTTCGGATTGGACTTTAGGCTATGATCGAGGGCCTTTTTGTATGTCAGGTGCTCGATAATGAGTCGTATGTTATGTAACTAAACCTGGGTAGCTGAAATTTCACTTAGGTTAAAAAAACCTTGAGCACGTCGTCCTTCGGATTGGGCTTCAAGCTATGATCGAGGGCCTTTTCGTATGTCAGGTACTGGATAATGAGTTGTATGTTATGTATCTAAACCTGGGTAGCTGAAATTTCACTTAGGTTAAAAATAACCTTGAGCTCGTCGTCCTTCGGATGGGACTTTCCCGATATATCTGAATCTGTCATCAGTTTTAACAAATATTAAATCTATAAACCGTTAAAAAGCAAGAAATTTGAAGAATGATATTTAGCCCGACTTTTTTCGAAAAACATTTTTATTTCAATTTTTGTGTAGGATTCAGATATCCCGGTTGTTCATCAGTTTTAACAAATATTAAATTTAAAAACCGTTTAAAAGCGAGAAATTTGAAGAATGGAGTTTACCGAGCTCAGGATCGCCATTTCGAAATCTAGCCAAGTCTATTAGGTAAGATGTTTTAATCGGGAAGATAAAAATAAATTTGAGCACGTCGTCCTTCGGATTGGACTTTTAGCTATGATCGAGGGCCTTTTCGTATGTCAGGTACTCGATAATGAGTCGTATGTTACGTACCTGAACCTGGGTAGCTGAAATTTCCTTTAGGTTAAAAATAACCTTGAGCACGTCGTCCTTCGGATGGGACTTCCCCGATATATCTGAATCTGTCTATCATTTTTATCAAATATTAAATCTAAAAACTGTTAAAAAGCGAGAAATTGGAAGAATGGGATTTCGCCCGACTTTTCGAAAAACATTTTTATTTCAATTTTTGTGTAGGATTCAGATAACCCGGTTGTTCATCAGTTTTAACAAATATTAAAACTACAAACCGGTCAAAAGCGAGAAATTTGAAGAATGGAGTTTACCGAGCTCAGGGTCGCCATTTAGAAATCTAGCCAAGTCGCTTAGGTCAGATGTCTCAATCGGGAAGATAAAAATAAATTTGAGCACGTCGTCCTTCGGATGGGACTTTCCCGATACATCTGAATCTTTCTTTGGTTGACCATCTTCGTTTCTGGATGCTGCCTAAGAACGCCGGACACCTTAGATAGTATGCGCCTTGCAACTCCGTGCAACCAGGTATTAATAAGTTCTTAGGAACGCTGGGCAACACAGATAGTATGTATGTAGTTAGGAATGCTGGGCACCGCAGCTAGTATGTGCCTTGCAACAGCGGATGCCCTAGGTATTTTGTGCTTAACAACGCTGGTGATAGCTATGATTTACCGTGCAACGGTGGACCTCCTAGGTAATACATGCTTAGGGAACCCACCCTATTAAAATTAGAGCTATATCCCATCTTTAAGAAAGCTCCATGTGAGATTCATTCTGCATTAATGCACCCCCGCCCCTCCCGTCCAAAGAGTTACAGCCAATTTTTAAATATTGCTTTTGAAACTACCATTTAGGTATATGCTTGCCCCCCCCTCCCCCCCCCCCCCCCCATCCCCCATACCCCCCTCCCGTTGACAATTTTGAGACGTCACCTTTATATGTAGGCCTACTCCACAACCCCCCCTCCCGTTCAAAATTTTTAAATCTCACGTAGCGTATTTTTCAATTTGGCCTTTAAGCATACTACATGTCAAATTCCATTACATTCCGATCAAAAGACCTATCACTATCTTTATATGTAGGCCTACCCCCACAACCCCCCTCCTGTTCAAGATTTTGAGATATCACGTAGCGTATTTTTCAATTTGGCCTTTAAGAATACTACATGTCAAATTGCATGACTATCCGATCATCCGTTAATGACAGCACTATCTTTATATTTAGGCCCCCCTTACAACCCCCCCTACCGTTCAAAATTTATGGACGCCACATAGCCTATTTTTCAACTTGGCTTTTAAGAATACTAAGAAATTTCATGATAATCCGTCCATCCGTTAATGCGCTAGAGCAATTTTTTTGCTTAGCCCCCCCCCCCCCCCCCCTCTCCAGTTGACAGCTAGGAACTCTCTTCATAAGAACCTTCCTCGGACTTCAACGAATATTTGAAAAAAAAAAATTAGCCGAATTGGTCCAGCCGCTCTTGGGTTTTGCGCTTAGCAAAATTAGCCAGTCATTTTTATTATATAGATATATATATTTATTTATTTCTATATTCGCTCTTTGAGACCTGAAAAATGGTGATCGTACCGAAATATTGTCCTGAAAGAAGGTTTATCTACATAAATATAAAATATTTAACATTAAAAATATAAATAGTATCTACCTATTGTATTAGGGATTCGATATTTTATTATTATTCATCTCGTATGTTTTTATACTAATCGATTTAATATAGGTTGATGTACACCATTTACAATCTATTCTGATGTACCAAATCGTATGAGTTATCCAATTACCATGATGTGGTTTAATGGAAATTATTTTTATGCATGTAAAATAAAGATGAAAATTATGTAATTTGATGTTTAGTTTGCGATTTACATCAACCTTTTTAATCAGTATGTCGTTAAAATCAGGTAAATGTGATCATTTTAAGACTTCGATTTACCAACTGAATATTACAAGCGAATAAACTACAACTTAGATCGTTGAGACTTAGACTGTACCAGAACCCCGCGGGGAGTACTGACTAACCGAGCCACCAGCAACTTACATCTTGAGTCCTTCTTAGCCCTTGAAATTCTCTGCTTTCTCACTCGTCTTCTTTTCGGCCGCACCAAATTTGGAACAGAGCTATCCTAGACATAAGAAAAACAATGGAAGTATTATATTAAAAAATAAATAAAAACTCAATTGGGTCCGGAGCATAAAATAAATAGAGCTAATAAATTTAAGTCATAATGCTATCAAACGAAAGAATTTTCACTACGATCGTGTGGATTTTATCTTTATTTATTTTTTCTTCATTCAAATGTAATGAATACAGCAGCTGAGATGTGACAATTTAAAAGAAAATCTTACGTCATTCTAAATTATTTCAGTTTTATCTCGCACCATTCGTGTAATAATGCAACTGGCTGCAAACGATTGTAACTAAATGAGAAAAAAACAATATATACAGGGTCTCGCATTCTCGGATCAGCGGGTTTTCTCTGAAGAAAACAAGGAACAAAAATATTTGTTATGGACGTCTCCCTAATTATTGCCAAAGAATTATAATTTACCATCAACATTTTTTTTTCAAGTTCCGGAATATGGATTCTCGAACTCAACTTTCTTATTTCAAATAGGACCACTTATTTTTCTTTAGAAATTCTGAAACTAGGTTTTCTAAAATGAAAAATGAGCTTTAAACAAGAGCAAGACTTCTCTTGAGATATTCAATGTTTGACAAAATCTCCTTTGACAAAAAAAATAAAATAAAATAAAATACTGATAAACACACAATGTTTATTTAGAAGTCAAACTTTAATAGGTTAGGTTAGGTTTTATGACTGATGCCCGGGCTTTAACAACGAGGTCATATCGCCTACTACCAAAGTGCTCTTTCGTCACTCTGGTGGACATGAGCCCGACTCTACTGTGGGAGTCCTAAATTTTGCCTACCCTAAATTTTTATTCACCTAGGGTAAGGGTCTTTAACGAGTACCTGACATCGTACAGGCTCGGGACCATCGCTTAACGTCCCATCCGAAGGACGGCGTGCTTAAGTTTATTTTACCTCCCAGATAAAATAAACTAAGGGCCTCGGTCGGGTTACGAACCCACGACCTTGAGCTCAGAAATCAAGCACGCATACCACTGAGCTACCGGCGCCCTCTTTTTTTTTTTATTATTATATTCCTTCGTTTTTTTTTATGTAACAATGTTTATTAATTTCTAAATTTTACCATAACTATATACTTTTGACTGAGGAACATCTAGAAGTGTAAGGTGCAATTTTTTACGGATAAGAGCACTAATTCACAATGCTTGTCATGTTCTTAATAAATCTAATTACAAAGGAATGTAAATATATTCTTACCTGTGAATTGATTCTATGCTCCATGAGATTGATGTCTTGTGCTGAAGAGAACCATAACGACAGAGAGAACAGTGCCAGCCCGAAGCATATTTTAACAACATTCTGAAAATAAATATATTCATACATGACTTTCATGTTCCAAAATAGTTTTTATTATGAAAAATGAATAATAGATAAAAATTACCGAAAGTATAGTATCGTCAGTAAATTTACAAATGCCAACCTCGACTTCCCTAAACACGTTAAATATTTCTTTCTGATTAAATTAAACTCATTCATTATAGGATAGGATATGGGTATTTTTGAGATATTTCAGTGGACTTAGCCAGAGCCCTTGCTCTTCACGCTGCAAATGTCCATACAAAAGAAAAAAATGATAAAAAGTGTGAAGAAAGGGAAGGGGAAAAAAAATTACTTTTTAACTATCTTTACAATTTTTTTTTGGGGGGTTTTAATTTATACAAAAAATATTTTTATACCATCACTTCTTTTCTTTATTTTTCCCTTCTCACAAAATAGCAATTACAAACGTTCTGGGAACCACTTCTGATCAATATCTATAATACACGTGTTCTTTAGGTTAACTATTTCTTCTGTCAATGAGAATCTTCTTTTTATAGAACATATTTATTGTGGCGACTTCTTAAACACCCAGTCGAAACTGATTTTTTATAAAAAAAAAAAACATTTGAAAATGAAATGAATATAAAATTTATATTAACAAAAAAATTTAAATGATCTAATCAAGATATTGATGAACCTGCTGTAAGAAATTTTAAGAGTATATCACACTGTTTAATTATTGCTTGAAAAGTAAAATTAATGGGCGGGAGAGAAGAAACTTACATAGAAACCCATAGATATAAGTTGTGACCGAGGAAGAAAGAGCCCTATAACCGGGAACGTTATAAAGAACTGTTACTCTAATGAATGTCTTCATTTGGCAGGAGCACTCAAAATTTTCTTAACAGTTTTGACGGGATGAAGACAACTGCACAAACGTTGAGAGAAGTAGAGGTTCTGTCGTGTAAGGAAGAAAACTATATATGAAGTTATGAGTAGAGGAAGGCGGACATATTGTGCAACTTGTAATAAATAAATAAAACAAACTTAAAACTTATTTTTGAAATATTGTCTATTCCACTAAAGATATTTAGAAAACTACCTGTTTCGGCCTTACACCATCGTCAGGTCTAGTTATGAACTAAGTCAGATTGCAGAGTGCGACCCTTCAAATACATCTCAGGTGAAAGGGTGCTATTTCAACTTGGGAATCGTACCGTTAGCTACATCATGAAATATTTTAACAAAAACACTTTTTTCGTATTTACATAAAACAATATCCTTTGATTAATAAGTAAAAAATAATTTGGGGGCCATGCGGGCTAGAGCGTAGGGCTTTGTTCGCATGGTCTGCTGGTTCGAATCCCGTCCGGGAGTGAGTTTTATTTCGTAGATAGAACTCCCTCCCGGGGCCATGGATGTCGTAATAACTATATATAACACATTGACATGGCTAATATGCACCGTACATAAAGCGAAAAAATAAAATAAAAACTAAGATAACATTTTTATGTTTTCATATACCATAAAACAGGGTGAATAGGAACGAAACTTCGTGGAAATATAAGGTCAGTCTGAATAATTTGTAAAGTTCTATTCATTAATGTAGCACAAATGTATATTGTAACAAAATAGCATTGTACATAGAACTGGTTATATATATTTAAGGCGACATGGTTTTTGTCCACATCCTCAGTGCCACCTCTCCTTCTGTTTATGCAAGTAAAGTTTTTCCTGATTTTGAGAGCGGGGGTCCGCCCTGCCTTGGGGCCGAGGCTCTGCCAGGGACGTGTGTGTATGTTTTGCTGTACGTAGAATGGATATTGATTTGTGTGACGAGGGCGCCGGTAGCTCAGTGGTATGCGTGCTTGACTTCTGAGCTCAAGGTCGTGGGTTCGTAACCCGACCGAGGCCCTTAGTTTATTTTATCTGGGAGGTAAAATAAACTTAAGCACGCCGTCCTTCGGATGGGACGTTAAGCGATGGTCCCGAGCCTGTACGATGTCAGGTACTCGTTAAATACCCCTACCCTAGATGAATAAAAATTTACGGTAGGCAAAATTTAGGAATCCCACAATAGAGTCGGGCTCATGTCCACCAGAGTGACGAAAGAGCGCTCTGGTAGTAGGCGATATGACCTCGTTGTTAAAGCCCGGGCATGAGTCATAAAACCTAACCTAACATATTGATTTGTATCACTGTACACGTTAATCTGGTTCCTTCACAGTATGAATCTTCTACGGAACTTTCCCACCAAGTTCTCTGGCGCTTATAACCTGAGTAGTTGAGCGCCTAACATAACATTCTTATTCTTCTTCTTCGTGACTTTCTTTCACAAAAGATAAAAAAAAAATGGGTTTTTATAAAAACTTGGGGTGACAATAGCTGGACACGCGGAATGTCGGTTTGTTAGGTTGGCCGTGCTGTTTGATAAGCCTTTAAAAGTTGCTTTACAGTTCTGTCTGTAATTTACTCTCCAGGAACTTTA
Organism: Aradus depressus; assembly: GCA_963662175.1. Taxonomy (NCBI): domain Eukaryota; kingdom Metazoa; phylum Arthropoda; class Insecta; order Hemiptera; family Aradidae; genus Aradus; species Aradus depressus. The sequence goes on from OY759216.1 coordinate 6,586,507, forward strand.
TCTGTAAGTACTAAACTATTTATGAAATTAGTCATTAGCACCTGTTTCTTCTACCTAATGGTTTGTACAACATGTTATTAATTGATTTTTTAGGATCTTTGTTATTTTTTCTCACAATGTTTGTTTTTGTTGAATGATATAACATTTTGTGGAGTGTAACACTTTTTGTACTAACATGTAGTGTTTTTTGTGTGTGTTTTATTTTTTAGTTTGATATTATTTGGTTGTGATAGCCTTGTTATTTTCAGGTGAAATCATCTAAAGGAAAATGCCACGAAAATATGTTTCTTTGAAGAATTATAAAAGCCATTCTCAAGATAAAATTAATAAGGCGTTGGATTACATCAAAAAGGGGGCGTCACTCAGAGAAGCAGGAAAAGAATACGGAATAAACTTTAGTGTACTTTATAGGCATCTCAAAAAAGGTCCCCAATTGAAAAACATGGATATCAAACAGTAATGAGTATGGATGAAGAAAATTTATTTGTGAATCGTTTACAAGTGTGTGGTGACTGAGGCTATCCAGGATAGTATTACTAAGACTTCTGGTCAAAGACCTTTTTAGGTCGTCAAGGTAGAATCATTTCTAAGTTCAAAGATAACCTGCCAGGTCGTGATTTCGTATTCGGTTTTTTGAAACGCCACAGTGAAAAATTATCAATACGAATGTGTCAGAATATAAAACGCTCTTGCGCTGCGATATCACCGGATATAATTAACAATTATTTCGATGAACTTGAAAAAGAACTTAAAAATGTCCCATCTGAAAATTATGATGAAACAAACCTGTGCAATGATCCTGGAAAACGCCTGATCCTAACTAGAAGATGTAAATACCCAGAGAGAATTATGAATTCAAGCAAATCATCTAGGTATGCATTCCACATATATAAACAAACAAATAAAACTAAGATAACATAAAACATATTATGTTTTATGTTATCTTAGTTTAATTTTTTACTTATTAGTCAAAGGATATTGTTTTATGTAAATACGAAAAAAGGTTTTTGTTGAAATATTTCATGATGTAACTAACGGTATAGCCGAGGTGATTCCCAAGTTGAAATAGCACCCTTTCATCTGAGATGTTATTAGAAGGGTCGCACTCTGCAAACTGACTTAGTTCATGACTATACCTGACGATGGTGTAAGGCCGAAACCTGTAGTTTTGTAAATATCTTTGGTGGAATAGACAATATTTCAAAAATAAGTTTGTTTTATTTATTTATATATGAAGTGTTTGCGACTGATCGTCAGAATGTTATTGTCATTTTATGAACTATTACAGTTTAAATGTTATAAAATATAAACTAAACTCATCATACCTTGATCTTCATCCTTAGAAGTTAGCGGAGCAGAAGTGCGAAGATAGAACCAGGAGCCTGTATATATAGACTAGCTTTCCCTGTAGAAAGCACCTAAACGCGACAATGCCCATCCCAGGGAGAAGTCTTCCAACCGTGACGTCTTCTTCACAATGACTTTTCCGCACTTCAGACTCATTTTCCTTTTCATCGTTTATTATTCTTGTTGTTAGCTTCTCTTCATTGGCTCTGGAAAATATATGAAAATATAAAATCAATGAAATAGTTTATGTTATTTCTTGTATAATTCAATTTATAAAATAAATAAAAACGAAAAACTTGTTTAACTTTAATATTATCTAATTCCACAAATATATACATATATGTAGTGTATTAGTTTCGGCTTACGCCATCGTCTATTTATATCTTTATTGTTATAAATACCACAATAAAAAATCGTGTTTCATATCCAAAAACATTATTTGATACAGCTTTATTTATTTATTTTTTTTCCGCAGAGTTCCTTCACACCCCAAAGGTCAGTCCAGGGTACGTTATTGTTTTATTTATTCATTTATAATTTTTTATTTATTTAGACTTTTTTTTTCCATTTATAATTGATTAATATATATATATATATATATATATATATATATATATATATATATTTATTAGAGGGCGCCAGTATCTCAGTGGTATGCTAGTATTTATTTGTTCAGTTTTTATTAACTTAATAATTTTGTTATTACTACTAATCATAGATGTGTTAGACTCAAGTAGTTATAAATCTAATTTATAAGCCTTAATGTATAAATTCTTGTGACGTATCCTATTACCATGTATTGGTTTAACGGAAACAAATGTATTATTATTATTAGGTTAAGTATTATGACTCATGCCCGGGCTTTAACTACGAGGTCATATCGCCTACTACCAGAGCGCTCTTTCGTAACTCTGGTGGACATGAGCCCGACTCTACTATGCGAGTCCTAAATTTTGCCTACCCTAAATTTTTATTCACCTAGGACAGGGGTTTTTAACGATTACATGACATCGTACAGGCTCGGGACCATCGCTTAACGTCCCGTCCGAAGGCATGCTTAAGTTTATTTTACCTCCCAGATAAAATAAACTAACCGCCTCGGTCGGGTTTCGAACGGGTTTTAATATTATTTTATCAATTAAACTTAAAACGCTGATTCAAAGACACTTTTTTAACCGACAATTTATCTATTGTATATAGTTGTCTATAATACATGTTTCTCTGTATAAGGGAAGAGAAAAATACATTTTTGACAAGCTTTCCTTAACAGAAGATATTTTGGGATTCAAGTACAAAATGAGTGAGTCAAATTGTCGAGATAAAATTAATTGTTGGTGAAAACAATGTGTGAAAGTGATCATTACTGTTGCCATTGTCTTGTGAGGATGCGAGGTCATGACAGCGAATCCGCAACAGTTCCCTGGCAAAAGTCAACATGCATGCAAGTAGAAACACCAATGAAAATTACAGACTCAACTGAAACATAACGTTTCTGTCATCCAGCTATTTACATTAGTAAACAACTAAAATAGCTTAATGTAAGTACACGGAATAAAATAAAACATTTCTAAAAATTTCTATGACATTCACATCACTTGGTCCAGGATCCAGCATTATGTTACCTGATATATACTAAATATATGATAATTATAAAAATGTTTCTAAAATATGACACTCTGGTATCGCTTATTGGTTTTGGTAGGGTTACCAGATAGCATTGTATGAAAAAGAGTACACCAGTGCTAAATTCGAATAAAATTATAAAAATGTTTCTAAAATATGACACTCTGGTATCGCTTATTGGTTTTGGTAGGGTTACCAGATAACATTGTATGAAAAAGAGTACACCAGTGCTAAATTCGAATAAAATTATAAAATGGAAGAAAAAAAATGCAGTTCAAGGTCAAATATCTTTAAATTGAATACTTATTCTGGAACATATAAATGCCCTTTCATGTTAAGGAATAAATAGAAATATGCACCTGAAAAAAGTTTAAAAAAAATCTAACTCTTAGAACTTGTTTATAATTATGTTTATATGTAATATGTATCAAGCTTATTAAAAGTACTAACAGACTTTATAGATTTGTGCTTTGTTGACTGATAAAGTTGCTCTAGATCTGCTTTACCTTTGTTTGCAATCGATACAATCTTATTGCAAACACGTAAAGCTTCGGTTTCTATTTTCGTTCTCTTTCCAATTAAATATCTTAAAATAAATAATTATTATTAAAACCTTAATTAAACCTGTACACCTGTGGAGGTACAAACGAAAATATTGGTAGTACAAACCTCTACGATATATATGTGGTAATATAAAAATGATTTGAATTCGATATTCCCTATAACCTTGGCGCAGTTACTGCGTAAAATTTCAAAAATACATCGATTTTACTACTTTTATAAGTATTTCAATTTTCCTCATCCTCATACGTCACCTGCGCATACCGATGCTCATTGTATTTTGTTACTCGCTATTACAGAATGTGAAAATAAAACAATAGCATTTTATCAAAATTTTCTGAAGGGACGAAGATTCATTTATGTAACTCCGATATGCTAAAGGTTTTTTTTGATGTGACGTCATAAATGTTTCCCCTTGAAAGTACAAACAACGAAACTGCCGTTGGACTCGGCATTTCATACGTACTCAAGAATGAAAAAGTTTCTAAAAAGTTATCAGTTCTCATGTGGCCGCAATTAGAGTTTAGACGATCGCTGTTTAGCGTCCTTTTCCAGCTTTTTTCATATTTTTTTTTTTTTTTAATTTGAGGTACAAATAACCAAACATTAGATCATATTAGATTCTCTACGTAATGAATATTTTTGGAAAGTTTATATTTAATTTGCAATAGGCGAAATAGGCGTTTGAAACCATGTGCTTTGGCGAGCATTGGCCATCTTTGACTTTTTTTTTTAGCCCACTTCCGATTTTAGCAGAATTCTTATTTATTTTCATAAGCTTTATTTTATGTCTGTTGTCATTCATTAAGCTCTTGTTTGGGTGAATTTTTGTTGAATATTATGGCGGCTAGGTCAGTTTTCTTTCCAATTAAACTGTATTTCTAGCTAATTTCTTTCAGACGCCATATCCTTTTTTTTGGTACAAATGCAGTTCAAATGTTGGGTGCTAACTTCACAAAGGTGAAAGGTAGACTTGTCAGTCTTCTTTTATGTTTATTATTTCACAGTTTTGAAGTAAACACAATGCAGTGGGGCTGGGGAGCATCGACCTTGAAATACCGGGAAAATATTGTGTTCAATCCGCCCCGTGCCCGGACCCCCAGTACATATTTCGTATTTTACTGCTTCCGTTTCATCTGTTCATCCAATTTTGATTCAGAAAAATGATTTGAACTCTTTGAATCGTCTACTTTCATCCCCCTACCTGTAATTTTTAAAAAAGGAAAAGAACATGTAAAAAAAATGTTATTAAGAATTTTAAATTAAAAAAAAAAACGGTGTGTCGTATTAATTCTACATTAATTTCGAGTACAAAGGAAAAACAAATCAAAAAAAGTTAAGCCGTTTAGCCAAAATACCTGTAATACTTTTCATTAAATTTAGAGCACGACGTGGTGGCTGAGCTGAGAACTAAAACAGGGACATTAACCTTAAGGTCGCCTATAGTTGATAAGAAACACTTGGTTTTTCAAACTTGGTAACTTTATGGTCAGTTATTACATTTAATTCTCCTTCTTTTTTTCTTTACATTCCTTTAAATTGTTTTCATTTTAAAAATATTGTGGTGAAGACATGGAAACAACCATAAATAAGGAAATTTTCATTATGAGTGACGGGTGAATGACAGATATTGAACTTTGAAGATTTCACTTGAATGAATTTTAAAATAGCCCAATACATTATTGTTCTCCTAATGAGGTATTTACACATTTAATTAATTTTTAAATCCTCTTTCTGCACGTCCCTTTATATTACATCATTCTGCTATATTTTACCGTGCTCAGCCCTATCCAAATAACAAATCATCACTCTCCTTTTTAAAAATAAGTTTAGCTGTAATTGTTAATTTTGTTATCTGTACTAAGTAATTTAATTATTTTTTATAATTTCTAATTGTTTAAAAATAATATATCAAATTCAAAAGCAAAATCAAACATATGATTCTTTTCTATAAAAATATCCTTCTAACAACTTTTCTTTGGGGGCCATGGCGGCCGTGCGGGCTAGAGCGTAGGGCTTTGGTCGCATGGTCTCACCATGGTTTGCGGGTTCGAATCCCGTCCGGGAGTGAGTTTTATTTCGTAGATAGAACTCCCTCCCGGGGCCATGGATGTCTTAAATAATTATACATAACACATTGACATGGCTAATATGCACCGTTCATAAAGCCAAAAGAAAAAAAAAAAAAAAAAAAAAAAACTTTTCTTTAAATCAGCTGATCCACTCGCGCCATAATGAAAATACATTGCGCGACAGTAATTCTTTGAAACGCAAGATTAGGGGCGCCCAAGGTTAGGATTAGTCATTTATATTGGAAAAGGAATAATCTAGATTTAAAAAAAATTCGCTTTAAAGTTTTTCTTCAAAAAATAAAAAAAAAACCGAGTAGCAAATGTTACGTCAATAATTAATTGCTCATGACTGACGGTTAAAGTTTTTTTTTGTTTATTTAGTACCTAAGTGTGCCATGAAATCAGTAACGTAAGTAGATTATTATAAATTAATGTATATACCTAGTTTCAGATGTGCCCTAATTTCAAAATGTATTAATGCTTACCATCGGATGGGACGTTAGTTGGTTCCAAGGTTGTGCGATGTTAGGAACTCGTTAAAGCCCCTAACCTAAGTAACAAAACCTGAGTAAGAGAAATTTCAGAATTCTCACGGTAGACTCGGGCTCATGTTGGCGATGAAACGCGCTCTGTAGCTAGTAGGCGTTATGACGTAATTAAAACCCTGGAAAACCCATAAACCTCAATAACTAACAAAAAAAAAACTTATGGTTTATGGGTTTTTCAGGGTTTTAATTACGTCATAACGCCTACTAGCTACATAGCGCTTTTCATCGCCGTTAATACGTAAGTACCAAAAAAACTTATTCATGTGACATTTAAGAATTCTTGAATCAACATTTTGGGAAAGAGGAAAGATATTAAAATATATTGTACGAAAACGTTTAAATCTTGTCTCATGACAAAATGGCTGATTTACTGAAAAAAACAACCTAAAATAAATTCTAGATAATCTAAATGTAAGATGTAAATAGTCTACTATTGACATACATTTTGTGAGTTATAAGTAGATATTTAAAAATTTTATATTAAAGCGTTTGCTATGATTAGGTTGCAGTATGAAGATCGTCATCGAGGAGGGGACTCGACGACAAACACCCGTAACTGGCGATATTATCACCGAGAATATTGTCAACCTTTGTAAGTACTTTGAACCTATATATTTGAACGTAATTTGAAAACATTAATAAAATGTATTCATCACAATTCGCTGTTTTATTTATTTGAGTATTGATTAATTATTTAATACACTCCAGACGCGTTTGCCAGTAATCTTTAAAATGGATTTTAAAAAAAGTGTGGAAACATAAACCGATTTGTCTGGTTCGCATAGTTCCTCCTCGTAAAAATGACGATAAAAGAAGTGCCCTGTGTCCTGTCATACACCTCTCCAGAGTTACATACCAGCAGAGGGCTAAAGCAAGGAGTCGCACTACCATGTCTCCTTTTTTAATACTGCTGTTAAGAAGTTGGTCAGGGATGCGAACCAGTGAGGCGCTGGCATTTGTGAACGATGTTGGCATTGCCCAATCCTTTAACGTAATGAAGCATACCTTCCGTCAGATTCAAAGAATAGCCTCTTGCATTGACCATTCTCATGTGCTTGAAAGGAAATGGTGGAGCTCCGGGCGGTCACGTAACTCTAGGTCCTTACTCCTTCGAGGAGGTTTAAGAGTTCTCTGCCAGGTATCTCAAGTACATGCTGTTAATGTGTCCCTTTAGATAAAGAGAAGAATTTCGACGGCGAATAGGTGCTACATTGTCCTACAGAAGAAGACTATCCAGGAGTAGCAGTAGTAGTTTTTTTTTTCCCCTAGGGCTAATTGTATCACCGCGGTCAGAGTAGGCCTATTGTGTGCCCTGTGTGAGTTGGTCCCTACAGCAGCCCTGTATCTTTAAGTCTAGGATTCTTTTGCAGGTTCCTTCCATTACCTGCTTCGGTTCCGTTATGGCAGACCCGAAGCAGTGAAATCATTTTCCTCGCCACATTTCCTGTACAGAGGGCTTCTAGCAATGCCCATATTGTATAGGTGTTTGTTCATACAGTGTCCGTCCTGTGATCAGCCCTGTCATAGCTCTTAGACCCATTCTGCTCATATTCAGGAGCTCTCAAAACGTAATCTCCTACGTTGAGTGACACTCAAAGAATTTATTAATACTAGTCAAATATAAGCCTCAGAGTTACTTGGCCATTATTGGCTGTTCGTTAGGACCCTATCAGTGGACATTCATTATACATGCCATTGAGGAAGACGCTTGAGTGTTGAAAGTTTTTTTTTTTTTTAATCTGTGAATTGTATCGTTTTGCTACTTCTACCAAAGTATTCAAATATTATATTATACATTTTAATAATTAGATCAATTATTAACATGAGAAAGAAAATGTTGAAATTGCATAATGAGTGATGTATTTATAGAGCAGGCAGTTGGAGTTGGAAGTGGGTAATGGTAGCGGATGTGGTGGGGCGAGCTACGGAGGCCGTCTTGTTTGTCTATCCCGTCAGTTCAGTCCGTCGACATGCAAGCCTCTCTCATCCTCATCTTCATCCTCTGTGTCGTCGGTACAGCCTTAGCTGGTGTTGGAATTGAATATCAGAAACCATTTGGTAAGTCCATGTGGGCGGGGACACCATTTGGGCTCTTTTTAACATGTTTTACAGATAACATGTTTGTAAATAATATATTTGAAACATAGGGCTTAAAAGATGTACGTATAAGATAAATGATAAGTTCCATATAAAATTATTGAGTAGAATATGAGGGGACACCAAAGGAGCGACGGTTTGGGGGTTGCTAGGCCAGGCGGCTCTAGCGTGATGGCAGCGCACTCCAGAAACACCCGGTATTCTATACAGAAATACGTCGGTCTAAACGTGATACCTCGTATGTGCAAAAAGCCAACTTTACAGAAGAGACAAAAAACTGATTAAAAAAATATTCTTTATAGGAAACCAAAATTTTTTTGCCATTTGTATAAGTGAGATGTATATACACGCCATGAATTGTTTTTAAGCTAGTTTGCAAATCCAAGTAAAGAATTAACGTATTAAGCGGGTTTACGAGGTTTCACCAGAATTTCATTCCCATTTCTTTTGCAAGGTACGGTTCTTCAAACCGTATTTGTATTTCATGGTTTTTCGTTTTATAACGTATACAAGGTCCCAATAGAGTTTTTTTTTTTGGTAAAAAAAACGATTTTCAGAAAAATGTCGCTTACGAGGTATCACGTTTAGGCCGACGAGTATTATTATAACATTATTACAAATCTTAGCTCAATTTCTTTTAAAACACAAGGGCAAAATTTCAACGAACCATATTTCCAAATAACATTTTTTTTTCTTCAGCTATTTTGGGTATAAAACAATGAACACAAGCACTCCACTTCAATATGACATCTCATTTGTTTTTATAAGTGGAGTTATAGTTCATACAATAGACCAGCAATAGCCACCTCGGCATCAACTGAATCACTGACACGAATTAATCAGCTAAGTTTTCGCTCTCCCTCTTCTAAAATCTATAATCGCCTTACACAGAAACTTCTGAATTTTAACATCGAATTTCTGGCCGATTTCATTACTTCGTTAAGCAGGCAAGGTAAAATTGAACTGGGAAAATTATTTTGTTCAGAAGTATAATAATTTATGTGGCGAAAATTATGGTTCTGTTTAAAAAAATAAATATTTTTATTTGATTTTATGTTTTCAGTTCACCATTACTGTTTTAATATTATATATATGTATTTTCAATGAGTACAAAATAGTATAATTCGATAAAATGCTCCGAGACGCAATATATATTCTCTTAATATGCTTATTTTTACCAAGTCTATACTTGGTTGAGGCACTCGGTAGTAGTTGTGCTGATTCGCAGTCTGTACAAACTTGCTGTAACTGTTATTAGATACAAACTATAATCCTATCCAGCGCAGTTATATGTTAAATCATATAGGAAAATGCTTCTCTATTGTGAAATATCTATTTCAGATACATGGCATTGGCTTTTGTTTGAATTCTATATTAAAGCAGCACTATATAGGTTCCTACTCCAAGAGTTAGCCGTGAGTCGCAGTTGGTCTCTTTCATGAGATTGGAAACGTCTCATTAATTTTATTTACAGTTAAATTAATAAATATTATTATAGATATGAAATAATTATTATAATATTAATTTTTAGGTAAGCCTCCAGGTTGTTATGACAAAACGGAGGGTAAGAAGAAGATTGGAGAGACGTGGCCGGACCCAGAACACTGCGGTTCTAAACATTGTTTGAGTGACTCACAAGGCAATATACTCATACGGCATGTTGGGTAAGAACTTAGTATAATTATTAACACTTTCAAACTCAAGATCGTGGGTTTGAAACCCGACCGAGGCCCTTAGTTTATTTTATCTAGGAGGTAAAATGAACTTGAGCACGCCGCCCTTCGGATGGGAGATTAAGCGATGGTCCCGAGCCTCTACGATGTCAGGTACTCGTTAAAGACCTCTGCCCTAGGTGTATACAAATTTAGGACTCCCACAGTAGAGTCGGGCTCATGTCCACCAGAGTGACAAAAGAGCGCTCTGGTACCTACTAGGCGATATGACCTCGTAGTTAAAGCCCGGGCATGAGTCATAATAACTAACTAACACTTTCAAAGTACATGAAAAATTGTGTTACCTATGTTATTTGTAGATATTAATTTTAAAAATAGATAAAAAGCAACTGCTTAAACTTTTTTTGTCTACGCCAACATCAGCACTAAGTCAAAAGTGACATTTAAGTTTGCCAGGTTGTAACATTCATAGACTCCTCAGAATAGTCCCCGTATATTTTGAGAAATAGATGAAATATTTTCGAAAATACATACGTTTTTTGAAAATATTAATTACTAAGAGTCTATTAGTAGTTAATACAATTTATCGTTTGTATAATACAATTGTCCTACTCTCCTCTCCCACCCTGATAGCCCCCATTCACCCTCAATCACTTCCTGCTCAAACGCCGTCAAAAAGTCAACGCATTATATCAGTATTACATCACACTTAAGTATTTTGATATTCACGTTTTTATTTAGCTGTAAAAACCAAAAATACATTTTTTTATCATGACCAACTATAAACGAGTTCACTAAAAACGAAAAACAAAAACAGTACTTGTTGATGTGTAGTGAAACAATACAATATAGACGGAGGTTCCCAGATTCGATAAAGTCAACTTTTTTACCCTAATATATTTTTGATAAAAATACACAAAATTGTTTTAAATATATATATATATATTTTATTGTTGTTAAAACTATGGTATAATATATAATATGTATGTTACTTAAGTAGTTATGGATATGTTGGGTGGGATTGTGCGTAACCTAGGGACCTAAGCACTCAATGCTCGTACTCCTCTTGCTCAAAGTGTATAATAATTTTTAATTTTCCTTCTCCCCCTCCCCCCAGCAATATCGAATTTCAGTGACCAATAACTCCCTCTAACATTTGAAAAAATAAAAAAAAAAATACTGAAAAACATTCTTATAGTTAAGATGGTGCCCCAAGTAAATTAAAAATCAATAGAATAATATCTGACCAAATAAGAATAAGGTACCCTATTGCACATCAATTTGATGGAGAGTCTTCGATAACACGTTCCTCAACTGACAAGAATTGTGGAAACAGAATTATGAAAAGGCTCTGCGCTTCTTTGAGGGAGCAGTAAGAGTTAGCGAGTGGCTATGTACAGATGGTGAAGTACCTCAGTAGAATATTTGGTGGAATCCACAGTTATATTCTATATAGTGTAGTGTACAATATTCGGGTTATACAATTCTGCAAAATATTGCATTTGGGGGATACAATTCCTGGCGTCTCCCATCCCTTGGATGCCTCCACTGTTGTATAAAACGTCCATCCTCAGTACCTAGTTCAAAACAAAAAATGGTATTACTCAACAAGTGAGATGTACCGAAAAAATATATATACATTTGAGTTACAAATGGACTTCTGAGTTTAGGTTATGTACCAAACTCTTATCGTACACAAAATTGAGATGAAAATAATGCTAAAGAACCAACCTGGTGTTGCACCTCAGAAACAAAAATATACGTTTTTCATGCTTAACTTTTTTGCTCTTATTTTAAAACAAAACAGACGCAAAGTTATTATCTACATTCAGTGGAGGCTTTTCAGAGAGAAACTAACAGATCTTCGGTTTTTAAATTTATTAATAAAGTTATATAGGTTATATACGATATTACTTGATGGTTCGCCCATGTGGGGCATTATCAAAAGTTTATCTGCAACAACAAATAACAAGGACGATTGTATCAATGAAGTGTCATATAGATTAATCAAGATTAAAAAACAATCACCCCAAAGCCGGATTGGCAATACCAACACGGTCATTCTTCAGAAGAAATCTCTAGAAGTTGTATACAGAGATTTTGTATTATTATTATTTTTTTAATGAGGAACGGTGAAGCGACAAGAGCACTCCCTCACGAATCTGGGACAACTAGTTTGCCCGAAGTAGTCAAGGATACAATGATAACATTTCAACACCGATGAAAGTTATCTTAACTTATTTTATAAATTAACTCCAGATCGAACTCTTAATATTAAGGGAGAGAAATGAACAGTAAACTGTCAAAAGATAGAATTACAGTTTTAGTAGTGTCGAAAATCGAAGACCTCAGCTTCTCCATGAAAGCGCTTCATGGAGACAAACAAAATTTCACAAATTATAGATATTATGTTATGACTGTATATTGTATATTTTTTTATTTTCATTCGGTTTAATGCTGTATAGTGGGTATATTTATTGAAAATTATCTAAATTTTTGTATTATATCTTCAACAAAACCTTTCACACTAATTTCAATATTCCCTTTGTCAGCGAAACAGCTACAAATTCAGGTACAAAAAATTATTTTCTTCCTTTAATACCCACATTAATCCTCTAGTCCATGACCTCCCTTCTGCCAGACTTCCCGAACGACGCCTTAAGCGCCAATGGCCTAAATAACTCAGATCGGGAGCAGCGACAATGATTAGCCATAAATGAGAGCGACTCAGTGTCTATGGAGTGTCACCACATTGATTTCTCCTCTCTTGACATTTTGACATTGTCTTTCTTTTTTTTTACCCCTTAACATTTGCTTGTTGTATATATTTTTTTATACAGTTGTAAATATCTCTGTAAATACAACAAAAAAAAATTATTACATTTTTAATGAAGCATTGAAAAAAATATTTCACTAATATTTTAAAAAACTCCGGACCTCCGACCAGCAGTGACTGGGCCAACACTTAGCGTTTATAGTATGCCTTAGCCAGGGCTGCCACTGAATACCTGTCACTTATTACTTAACCGTTATGCTGCTGATGCCGATGGTATGATAAGTATATACATATATTCAGCATACTTAATTGTTATGTAGGTTACTTAGGTTTTTACAATAATTTACAAAGATCTTTCTGAATACCATTTCATCCCCCCCCCCCCCCCCCCCCCCCCAATTTCCTCTCAAAATTGTGCTTCCCCAAATGTTTCGGCCGGGTCTTATGAGTAATGCACCACTGTATGTTTGAATGGGGTTTATAAGAATGCTTCACGGGACGGGCTGCTGAAACAAACGACATTTCAACTTGTATACAAACATAGAATCACTATTTATTTGTCTTCTTGTTTAATATGTGTGTTTGTCTGTTTTCAGATGTGGTTCAGTGGTAGTCGAGGGAGACAAGAAGTGCCATGTTGTCATCCCAGAAGGCAATCTAACCTATCCCGACTGTTGTCCTCAGCCCGTCTGTGATTGAACTCTTTTGATATTTTTATTATTTATAGGATTCAACATGAAAGTGGTTCATCTATAACAAAAAATATTGTATAGATGAGGAACAGGCCTTTTCTGTCTACTCTGTTCATGGGTGTCATTCTGTACGTGTTACTTTAACACATATAAAAGGAGAAACGCGGACATATTATGAACAATTGTAATACATAAATAAAACAAACTTATTTTTTTGAAATATTGTATTTCCACAAAAATTATATATATACATTACCTTTTTTTTTCAAAGGTTGTAAAACAAAAATGTAGTCTGACTTCTCACAGATTTTATCACTTGTGCTAGCAGGCTTTCGAGGTTGCTGTCATCATTTCATAAATAATTTTTTAAATATAAGTTAGAAGAAGAAAAAAGTTTTTATTTGGACCAGACTAAACATGTATCTACTTTACACAAAATGACAAATGAAATATTAGGTTATTCGAGTCGAGCTCCCTCTGAACCTCCTCTTCCCTTCGACACATTTTGCAGAAAATTGATAATTCGAATCCTTACAGAGTTTTGAATTTAAATAATAAAATTTCATGTCGATACATGTATTAAATCGGCAGTTATTGGGATTGTTTAGTTGAGCCCTTCTGATCTCCCCGTCCCCTTCTGTTGATTCCGCTGAAAATTAATACGTGTCGTCCTTAGAGGGCTTCGGATTTATATATAAAATTCTGTGCCAATATATTCATTAGAACGCCAATTATTAGCGTTTTTATTTTAAACCTGCTTAATCCACCCTTCCCTTTGGCCGATTCATAGGATTTGGAAAATCAATAGGAAATTTTATTTTATTTTTTCATTTATCATTTTGTGTAAAGTACATGTTTAGTACTGGTCCAATAAAAACTTTTTTTTTTTTCATCTAAATATAAATTAAGAATCCACATCCATGAAATTTTAAATTGTTAATTTTTATGTAGTTTATTTATATCTCAGTTTTTTTTATGTATTCACTTTACATTTTTCAATGTTTATGTCTAAAAAAATGTTTTATGAGACAGCCTAGTGATGAGGGTAACCTCGAAAGCTGCTAGCACAAATAATAAAATCTGTGAGTGTTCAGACTACTGGTTTTTATTCAACAACATGTGAAAATAATAATTTTCCCTCCACCTCAACCATCTTTACTTTAACATAAACTTTAGGGGGTTGAAACTCCAACTTCCTTGCCTCATATACGAGTATAAGAAGAGTTCGCACTCAGCAAACTCATTTATTTTATAACTAAACATGGTATGAAATATTTCAGTTTCAACCAAATGTATGTATACAAAAATAAGTTTTTTAAAATTAAAATATCTATGGTCACAGGGAATAAGTTGTTAAGTCGTAAAATGGTCAAAATGAGTTAAGTGTACTGTGATCAACTCCCAAGCCATCTGCGCACAGTGAAGAAGTTGTGAGCTCAGAACTCCAATACTTTCAGAATTATAAAGATGTGGGTTTCTTGATATCTCGTAAAATTGTGTATGTTCTTGGTTAAATAAACTTAATCTACTTCTTTGAGGAATCATTCTACGAGGTAACTGCATTTAACCATTTATTCACTACGGCAGACTATTCCAAGTGAAGAGGGTGTTTTCGGTTAAATCAACTTTAGAGAGGCATAATTCAGGAGTATTTCAAAAAGTATGGGTAATAATTAGGAAAGTGTGTATAAAAATTAGGGTCGTGTGATTAACAATATTCATTTTCATTCACTTCTATAGATTTAGAAGGTATATGATTAATAATGATGAAAACATAATTTATTTATTCTAAAAACTGCATTTACACGATTAATGCAAAAGTAAAAAAGTGCTGCCCTGAAAAATTACGAATTTAGAATTACCAATTTATTCCCTGTGACCACAGATATAAGCTTTAAATAATTATTATCTATATTTTGACTCATTTCAATTCAAAACCTAGAAACGTATGTTCATATAGTTACATAATTTGTGTCTATTGTTCATTTGGTATATTTAGAAATAATGAGTCGTTTATTATTTATCCTTTAAATCTGGTGTTTTCAAACTTTTTTTTTCTTAAAAAATTTGGACTTTTTGCTTAGAAATTTTAAATTGGCTTTGTTATAGATATCCGCATAATTTCGTCCGATCTTACATATAAATAAATAATAAAAAAGTGACAAATGTACAAGAGCGTCAAACAAATACTAAACTTAGAACGAACTCTTTACTTTAATTTCACTATAATTGCGGTTTATAATATACTTGTAAATAGCATTTATCCAAACATAGGGTGCTCCAAGATATACGGCGTTCCGCCCAATTAACGAAAGTTTGTGGCTGTTACTACTTGTAACTTTGAAATTGTTTATTAAATTGCCAGGAATGTGCTAACCAATTTGAGCTTCTTTTGGCAATTTACACGTCTAGTTAATTGGAGATGGCAAACGTGGAAGTCTAATGGTAAACTATTTTATTTGAATATAGTTCGTTTGAGTATCAACAGAATGCAGCACAAGTACGTTAAAGTAAGTTAGTTCGTATTCATTCATATTATTATTCACCAATTTAGTTGCTTCTTTATACAAATAAATATAATTAATTTGTATAATATTTATAATTTGAATGTGTGTATTTTTTTATACATCACAGATCAATTAATAAATATTTTTTATCTTAAGTTATGGTTGTTTTATCATTGTATCTGGTTGAAGTCTATCTCCGACTTTGCTGTGTTTATGTGTTTTGCAGAAAATATTAGGAATCGGGGAGGCAGAAAATATAAGGAGGCATAACACAAAAACTCTAAAAAACTGTATCGAATGAATTGACACAATTGATTAATTAGAATTGATGGTGGGAATGACTTTTTTGTAGTTTGAATAGTAAAATTCTACACGCTTGTAGTTTAAATTAATTTTTCTTATTAAATTGTATTTTTTTTTTAGTACAATAATTGTACGTTCGGTTGTATTCTTGGATTCCAAAACTGTTATAGACATGATATTTTGTTCTCTCTGGGCTGGTAACATGGAATACATAAAAAAAAAATATATATGTTGAAACAATTACTAGTTCCTCATTATTTCTTATTTATCTTGTTGAAAAAACTAGTTATGGGAAATGAATTCTTTTAATAAAAAAAATTTGATAAATAGAGTTTTTTTTTTTTTGTTTTGTTTTTTTAAATCTTTACATAAATTGGAGACATGATCATATAACATTTATTTGTTTTATTTTTTTATAATTATTTTTTTTTCACTCACTTGGTCACCATCTGTCCTTCAATCCTTCTCCACTGCTCTTCTTAGTTCATCATACGGCTCTCCGATCCTTCCTTTAATTTTCCATCAATCTGCCTTTTTTCCTGACTTCCTCCAGACTTCCAACTCCAAACAAAAACTCTTCACTACTCCAGCGAAATCTCTCATAAAAAACGAACCGTCCACTTCCACTCTCTCTCTCTTCAACCACAACTTTCCTCCTTCACTCTCTATCTCCAACCCCCGACACACTCGTTTCCCCCTCCTTCCACTGTTCTCTCTCTCTTCCCCCACCCTGCTTAAGTCCTCAGTACTGACATCCCGTTAATGGCTTTATTATATTTCTTTATTTATTAAAATACCCCCCCTTATTTCTACATGTTACATATCCTTTCCCTTAATGAAAAAAAAAAATGAAACGAAGAAAATAAATATTTTTTTTTTTTATAAATACCCCATCACAAACACCATAATATTTTTTTTAAAATACTACATTCAATAAACCATCTAACCAATATTTTAAACAATATAACATATAAAATTTCATGTAAACATTCTTTCTTTTTTTTTTTTATAATAATCAGGTAACTAGAAAACAGTTTCTTTTCTTTTTTTTTTTTATATAATACAGGTACAGTACAGGTAAACAATAGTACAGGTACTTAGCAAACATTTTTTTTTTTTTTTTTTAAACAATGGTACAGGTACTTAGCAAACATTTTTTTTTTTTTTTTTTTTTAAATCTCTCTCTCTCTTCAATAATACAATATTTTCTTTCTAACATTTTTAAATACTTATGCAATCAATCCTCTAACCAATATTATAATTATAACATGTACAATTTCATATAAACCATTTTTTTTTTTTTTTTTTTTTTTTTTTTTTTTTTTTAAAGCAATAATACATTAACTAGCAAACAATATATTTTTTTTTTTTTTTTTTTTTTTCAAAATATAATATAATTTCAATAAATAATTTTGTTTTTTTTTATCATAAAAAAAACATTAAAATATCCAAATTTTGTTCAGAGTGGAGAAGGCACTAAACATTTTTTTTTTTTTTTTTTTTTTTTTTTTTTTAACAATATCACATATAACCATAAAATTTAAGAACATGTATAACCAAAAAAAAAACAAATTCAATTTCATAAACTAAGAAAGAAAATACATATGATTAAGCGAGGCTTATATGACCCAGACAAGCCGATCCACACACACATGGAGCAAGGTCTCTCATGATTTGAAGATATAAGAGGTCATACTTGATCAAAACAAAATTGCCATAGCAAAGACCGACAAGTCACATAATGATAATTATTATGTTATTATTATTATATTTACAACATGACACAAGATTTCAATAAATTCTTTCTACATCACAGATTCACAAAATATCAAGAATCGAATTATATTTCAATTTTTTTTTTTAGCTAGATATCGGTCATTAGGTCAGACCTACATGCATTGTTTATATGGGTCAAACTATCATAATCCTATTTGACGTGTGTACTACCTCTCTGTACCACAGGATCCCGTTAGTTGCAGACCGTCTCTCCACCAGAATCTATCTTCCATCAACTAGTTGGTTTAGTGATATCAGTTTTATAAGTGATATTAGTTCGTTACCAAACTACCAATTCGGATTTTATTATATTTTGATTTATTTATTATTTTATTATCGATTTCAAATTTAAGATTTTTTTTTTTTTTTTAAATCTTTATTTCCAAGGTGAAAAACACACAACAAAGCTATTATTTGATACTTCGGATTAAAAACAATTTATTCATTAGCTGATTACTTTTAATTTATAATTTAGTTTTATTTTTAATTATTATGATTTAAGAACAATATATTTAAAAAACACAAAACCATAGTCATAAGTTCATTTAAAAGTCCAATTACGAGTTCCTTGTTATCAAAAATAATCCATCGGTTTATCTGAAGGAAACTTTTTTTTTTTTTAAATTTCTTGTGATTTTTAATTTTCTTTAATTTAGTGTGATTTTTAATTAAGCTTATTAGTTTTGGTATTTTAAAGTAAGCACTTTGTTTCTGTTTATTTTCATATTTGTCCAACTTTATCTTCCGATATCTAATTCTCCTAGAATTTGGCTGGAACATTACTTTAGCTTTTCTTTTATTAGTTTTCTTTAATTTTTTCTTATCACATCTTTCTTGGCAAATAGGGCCCAAATTTCCTTTACAAATTTTCTTATAATTTATTTCTGTTAATTTTACTTTCACGATAACGATATTTTTATTTTTTATTTTATCTTTGGATATTTTTGACAATTTATAACTTTTTCTAATAAACCCTAGCCGACATAATGCATTAAACGGAATATAATCTTTATTTATTTCTTTGTTCAATTTTATTTTTCTATTTTCCTTTCTATTTGATTTGCTTTTACTTATTTCTAATTCATTTTTCTGAGCATTACCTATTTCATTTAATTTCTTTTTCTCATCTGTTATTAATTTATTTTCACATTTATTTTCAACTTCACTAAGATCTGTTTTTGTCTCCACTATTATTTCAGTCGTGTTATTATTTTGTTGTTCCCCCCTTAGTTGCTCTATATTTTTATTTATGGTTTCATTTATTTGTATTTCTAAAAACTCAAA
This sequence comes from Aradus depressus, assembly GCA_963662175.1. Taxonomy (NCBI): domain Eukaryota; kingdom Metazoa; phylum Arthropoda; class Insecta; order Hemiptera; family Aradidae; genus Aradus; species Aradus depressus. The sequence continues at coordinate 6,605,766 of OY759216.1, forward strand.
CCTTTGCTCAACCGACTCGATTATTTCTTTTTTATTAGTTTCATTTATTGTTTCTAACTTACAACTTAACTGTTCCATACGATCCATCATTTGCTCAAATTGGCTACGATTAAACGGATTATCGTCTTTCTTTTTATTTGCTTCCTCACCCCCCGAATTCGACCTTCCTATAAGCGGACTCATGACTATCATAGAATTTTCTCCCGTTCCTTCTACAAATCCAGATTCCCGAACATCGCTATCTACGTTCCGGAGTCCTAATCCGCCGAGGCCACTCCCGATTCCGTCCATTCCTGCAACTAATTCTCCCGCCTCCCCATCGTAAACAAACTCCGGACCTTGCTCTCCCGCCATGCTATGGGTCGACTCACCTGTGTCCTCGTCCGCCATCTTGCTTCACAAATCTATCCTCTATAATAAATATAATACATAAAATATATTACAGCAATTTCTAAACTATAAACTGGACAACTCAAAAATTTTTTTTTTTTTTCTCTATTCCATCATTTTTATTGCCAAAACGTTGGGCGCCAATGAAACAATTACTAGTTCTTCTATGAATTTATTTTAAAATGCCCCACGTTGGGCGCCAATGAAACAATTACTAGTTCCTCATTATTTCTTATTTATCTTGTTGAAAAAACTAGTTATGGGAAATGAATTCTTTTAATAAAAAAAATTTGATAAATAGAGTTTTTTTTTTTTTGTTTTGTTTTTTTAAATCTTTACATAAATTGGAGACATGATCATATAACATTTATTTGTTTTATTTTTTTATAATTATTTTTTTTTCACTCACTTGGTCACCATCTGTCCTTCAATCCTTCTCCACTGCTCTTCTTAGTTCATCATACGGCTCTCCGATCCTTCCTTTAATTTTCCATCAATCTGCCTTTTTTCCTGACTTCCTCCAGACTTCCAACTCCAAACAAAAACTCTTCACTACTCCAGCGAAATCTCTCATAAAAAACGAACCGTCCACTTCCACTCTCTCTCTCTTCAACCACAACTTTCCTCCTTCACTCTCTATCTCCAACCCCCGACACACTCGTTTCCCCCTCCTTCCACTGTTCTCTCTCTCTTCCCCCACCCTGCTTAAGTCCTCAGTACTGACATCCCGTTAATGGCTTTATTATATTTCTTTATTTATTAAAATACCCCCCCTTATTTCTACATGTTACAATGTATAGGGGAAATTGATATTAATACACATCAAAAGTAACTAGAACCATTTGCTTTACGCCTCCTTAATGGATGTATGTCATTTAAAAGAGAATATATATTTTAAAAAATAAAAATATACACGCGAATTAAATAATACTGTTTTTCTTAACAAATATGATTTCTAGAATGCCTCTTTTAAAGGTTTTCCGGTTTAGCGAATTTTATATTACTTTTATTGAGAGAATTTGAATATAAGAAAAACAATTTGTAACAAAAATATATATGTAAGGCTGTTTTCTTCAAATTAAATTAAAAACGGAAAAATTCGTCAGGTTCCAGCAATGAAAGATTGACATAAGAAATAATGTTATAGTTTGCTTACAACTCAACAGAGTGTAGTACCATCGACTATCGCATCAGTAGAGACCTCTGGAGACTTCTGGCATTTATTATTACTGTATTAATTTAATTTATTTTTACTATATATTTTTAATTTTAAATATTTTCCATTAGGCAACTCACTTTATATTTAAACAAGAATAAATTGTATATAAGAAAAACAATACATGAAATATGAAGCAATCAATAGTATTTCTTATTTTTTTCTACCCTTATTTTTTTATGGTTATATAGGCCCATCTCTATGGAACCCTATTAGAGGTTTGACGTGTTTTTGTCTGTCGGAAGAGAAAAATGATTTATATAGATATTCAGAGGGACCCAAATTTCAATATGATATCTATTTTTCTCCCAGTTCTTATACTTATAGACATGAAAAAAAAAAATACCATTTTTCATAATTAGTTTCTTAATTTTAAATCATGAGTCGATTAAGAATTCTTTATTAAAGATGAAAATAGCCAGAAACAGTGATCCAATCAACTCCATTTTTATTTTCGTTCCTGCAATTTACAGAACTTTTCAACTGTGTCGCTGTTACCTACGGGAAACTGAGTCAAATCAGGCCAAAATCTGTACAAAGATGGAACTCACAAGTCGGAACAATTATTGAACCACCAAAATATATACACAGTTTACCAGTTTCGGCATACCCTATCGTCAGCATAAAGTTCAAAAGTGATACTTAAGTTTTAACAGAAAAAATAAATAATAACTGCAATGTGTTATTTGAATGGCATACAATTTTATACAATGACGACACATTAATTTTCAGCCAAATCGGTTAAATAGAAGGATGTGGTTCAATTCAAAACCCCTGAAACTGAAATGAATATATCGATATAAAGTTATATATGAGGATTGAGTAGTCTCTGAGTAAGACATTATTATTCAATTTTAGGAGGAAAGTTAGTTGATTACAAATAATTTGATCTGGGGAAGTATATTGCTGGCGATTCGCTGATGTCTGTTTCTTTTCTTTTTCTTTTCACTTTCTCTTCAAGTTGATTAATTTAATTCATTCGGTAGTTTTTGGTGGTTTTTGATTTGAGTCCACCTTGTCACTCCTTTTCCCTCTGGCCGATTCCGCTGAAAACTAATAAGTGTCTTCGCTATGAGGTTTTGAATTCACATATAAAATTTTATATATACATTCATTACAACGGCAGTTATTTGAGTTTTTGTGCTTTAATCCCCCACCCTTCCTTTGACAGATATGGCTGAAAATCGATAGGTGTTGTTATAGGGTTCAGGTCACAGATATAAAATTTTGTGTCGATACTTTCTATGGGAAGTTATCATGAATTGACAGACACACAGACAGACAGCATGTTTTTTTTCTTATTTGGAATCTGGTGGTTGGAAAAGATGAAATTCCATTGAAAACTGCGCTACTTACTTTTGACTGATTACATAACTTCCCCTATACTTCGTATAGCTGAGGAAATTATAAAACAAGCTCAAAGTAGTTCGGGTAATTGGTAATGGATAAATAATATAATAACGATAAAAGTTGACATATTAGTTGGGTTGAAAAAATAAATAATATTAACATATTTCTGATGTTACAATTAATTTTCTAGATTTTGCGGAGAACATCGTTATATGCGCTTGGCATTGTTCTTAATTAGGTTTTAATAATATTTTGCATTTTTTTTATTTTCATTTTTTCTTTAAAACAAGTATGATTCAGCGATGTCTTTTTGTGTTGGTTGTGGCTGCTTGTTCAAGCAACTAAGTATAAAAAAAAATCTCAGCTCCTTCTCGTGGCACTAGGAAACCGCTTACAAAGCTAGCGCCAAAAAAATATACAGCGGCTACAGAATACACTAATTATTTGGCTGGCATAACTAAATTTTTAATATATCGACGGTGTTGAAATGCAACCTTATATGTCGAAAAAAATGGGTTTGTTTATGACTTTTGTGTCAGGAGGTCATGCTCTACTTTTACAGCATCCTTTAGATAAAAAAAAATAATAATAATAATAAATAGAAAATCTGTTAAAAATAAGATAAAAAGATTATTCTGTCATATGTCTTAATTTCTTCTGCTTAGCCCAGGAATATAATCATATGCCTATTTCCTGAACATCACGATATCTGTTGTATACTAATTATATTATTGAATATGGTAGTTATGAGATTTTAGCTTCAAAATATTTTTAGAAATCTTTTCTTGTCCTGAAAAATTCTGTATTTCAACATCACTGATATATATATTATGAAGTGGAAAGGTATTTTTTATTCTGGGACCAAGGTCCCCTAAGAATAATATATAAAAAGTAAAAAAAAAAAAAGAAACAATAAAATAAAAAATCAGATTAGTGATCAGTGCTGCAGTTTCTAAGGTTCTATATTAATTTTGGAGACTAGCCTGCCATACCGAAAGTGCCTTCAAACCAAGAAGACAACAAAAACGCAACAATGCGGTTGCTATTTATTAATCCTTTGGATCATTTCCAACTTTGTTTATGTAAAACAAAGAGCTATAGCGATGCGGAGAACGCGTATGAATGTGATGGCAGTGGAAGGCAACTTAGTGGCAGCTTCTCTCCGTGAAATTAAAAAAAAAAAAAACACTATACAAGTCATTTTAGTCCCATGGATGTCTCTAAAACTTTTTTGTTTCTTTGTGAAAAGAAATGTCAGATAAATTTCTGTTCCGGATAAATGAGAATTGTTTCTCTCTTCGAGTTAAAAAAAAATAATAAAAAGATGGTCTTTTCCCGGTACATGTTTCCGTCATCAGAAGAATGAAACTGCAGAATCATGGACGTGGAAGGCGGTTTCAACCAAATTACAAGGCCTGAGGGTAGCGAAAACTTACCATGTAAGGCCATATAATCATTGATGCTTGAATTTGTTGATTCAGATATAAATGAAAATCTGCAGTTAGGAGTTTTAACTTTTTAAAAAAAAACTTATTTTATGCCCTGAAGCTTTCAACAAGTTCCAGAAGAGCTTCGCTGTTGATCCTTGACAGCATATCCAAACCTTGTCGTCAATATACTTAATTGTAGTCAATCAAGTTCTCTCCTTCTCGTCTTTGGAAAATTTGTCTGAAAGCCATTTAAAAAATGAGGAGGCAATTAGCTGGCCACTGGATGGTGTGGTGTCCTCTAGAAAGGCAGAATATCATCTCTGGGCCTGTGGCGGAGGGCTTGCCAGAGGAGGGAAGATCGCCTGGTCCGGGTGGGGTGAAGACGGTGCTGTTGGGCGCTGTCTGCTGTCTTGATGTCTGAGCTTAAGCTCTTTGAATGGGTTTTCCGGTAGTTGGCGCAGGTAGCCCGTGTCTTGTTGCAACTCCTGAAGACTTGCTCGCTTCATATCGGACACATCGATGTGTGTGGAGGCAGAACGTGTATGTCCGAATGCCCTTACGCCTCTTCCTCGGCTCTTCTATTTTTCTCGAGTGTATAACTATAAATGTTGTCATTGTATTTATTTTTCTTGATGTCCGAACGAACGTTTCAGTTTCCTGGGATGATTGTGTGGCACTGTAGGGCGGAAAAATTAGTATACAATACAAAAGAAACTTTATTATCAAAAATATTGCTATATTCATTGATATTGCTGAAACTATATATCTGTTTACCGATATATCGGTATTACAATAATTTTGTGGATCTCTAGACATGAGGCTGCTCAAGGTGCATGGAGAAACATCCTCGGTAGTTTTGTTTTCAACTGGAGACCAAGTGGGAAGGTTAGCTGGTATTACTATGATTAGGAATGGCTGTATGATCTAATTGGTTTAATGAGTGTTGCAGGTTGCCTGCCCCCCTCTTGGAAGGGGCCCACCATGACTAGCATGACCTGCAAGTCGGAACCCGCTCTCTGTCATTACCACGTCACATCAACTATTTGGGAAATAATTCTGGCCTCCTCTAACCTCTCATTTCGTCCCTTACTTCTCGTTTCGTCTCCTCTCCCTTTTGTCAAGTATAATCACATGCGGACGAATTGGGGCGCCCATAATTCGGTAGCACCTCATCATTCACCCCTGTCTTTTTCTTTTGTATTTTTTTTTTTTTTTTTTTTTTTTTTTATCCCGACCTTTATCTTTGGTAACGCCCATCGTTAGGCCTCAATGTTACAATAGGATTACGTCCTCACAATACCTGATTTCAAAACTTACAATAGGGGGAGGGGGTTTGAGTTAAGATTTGAAATAAAATTTTCATTAGTTTTGGAAGTTCCAAGAAAATATCGGTATGGAGAACCATTCATAACTTCCAAGTGAGAAGTAGTGCAAAATATCTGCGAAATTGAGTATATTTTTAAAACTATTAAAATTATGGGCATTGAATCCTCACTAAAAAAAATATTATCCACACAGCAAAATTCATGTAGGAAAAAATTCCCTATATTTCCACAGCCACTGATTCAATTGGCATCAAAATCAATAGATCTGAAGTCCACATCGAGACAAATATTTTAAACAAAAGTTGATGTAGTTTTGAAAAGTTAAAGCGAACAAAAAAAAATTCTACAGACATATACGTACGCACATGCAGAAAATCACGTTTTTTAAACGTTTTGAGAGTAGTACAATCAGAATCTCACCTTATCTCAGACACGATTTGATCTCCATTCTTACATTTTAATGTATATCCATCCCCCTTAAACTCAAAAATAATAAAAAAAATATTTTGACAAACCAATTAAAAATATATACATTCGATTTGATAAATTTTTTTTTTTTTTTGGGGACATCAATTTCATGGTTAATGAAATTCGAAATACACTATATAAAACAGTACAAGTTTGCCATTTTAAAATAAGGTAATTATATATAATAATTAGTTATTATGACTCATGCCCGGCTTTAACTACGAGGTTATATCACCTACTACCAGAGCGCTCTTTCGTCACACTGGTGGACACGAATCCGACTCTACTGTGGGAGTCCTAAATTTTTATTCACCTAGGGCAGGGATCTTTAACGAGTACCTGACATCGTACAGGATCCGGATCATCGCTTAACATCCCACCCGAAGGACGGCGTGCTTAAGTTAATTTTACCTCCCAGATAAAATAAACTAAGGGCCTTGGTCGGGTTTCGAACCCACGATCTTGTGCTCTTGATATTTAATATATATTCATCTTTCTGAAAACTAGCAATTACAGACGATTTAGGAAGTACTCCCATCATCAGAATCTGTAATTTATCTGTTCTTTATGTAAACATGTTTTCTGCCAAACAAAATCTTCTTTTTACAGAACATAATTATTGAATCGACCTCTATATTCAATAATATCAAGTCAAGAATTCAGTTTTGGGTAACGCCGTCGCACAGTGTGACATTTATGAGTTTTGATTTTCAAAATTAGAGTCCTCGCGCAATTTTTGATCAATTTGGATGAAACTAGGTGCAAAATATTTATGAAAGCTGGCTTTTTATCAGGTAACTGCGGGTTTCACAATCAAGGTATTATATGCCAATTGACAGCTGCCAAAACCCCGCGATCATTTTAAAACGTTTTGGTTTTTTTTGTTTAAGTTTTTATAAACGGATTTTTACAACTTAAATTAATGTTTTTTGGGTCGTTGATTACGAATTCAATATTTATTTTTGCCAAAAGTGGTCCTAATGTTGTCGTTTTGGCCTAAAGTGGTCCAAATTCAATATATTAGCTATTTTTGCCACTGGCATATAATACCTTGATTGTAAAACCCGCAGTTATCTGATAAAAAGCCAGCTTTCACAAATATTTTGCACCTAGTTTCATCCAAATTGATCAAAAATTCAGCGGGGGCTCGAATTTTGAAAATCAAAACTCATAAATTTCACACTGCCCGTCGTCAGCATCAAAGTTCAAAGTCACATTTAAGTTCTCTAGGTTGTCATAATTATATATTTTTATCTTACTATTATATTTTTTTGATGTTTATGTTTAAATTCAAATATTTGAAACAATCAAAATGTTCCCCCAAGCCAGCAGGACTCCTCCCTAACTCCTTCCTAGGGCATAGGGAGTCACAGCCTTAGGTTATATCAGGTAACCTGAGGATTGTACATGACAACCTAATCATTTTTGTACGTTGTACGGACGTTGAGGTTATCCGAAACCGGTACACTTTATGTATATACATATTTTTATGGAATTAGTCAACATCAAAGTTCAACCACTTCTTTCTTTTTATTTATTTTTCCTTATGAATTCTGAATCGTTATTCCATCGGCAGTTATAAGCTTTTTGCAGTTATGGCTTCCCTCTTTCTCTCTGCCGATTTGCATGAACAGCCTGCTTTCTCTTTCCGTATACAAAATTTCATAAGAATATCTGTTGGGAATTATAATTTGCACAGATATACTAGATTTTTTTTTTTTTTTTTTTTTCATTTTTGAATACAAGGTATCGGGGATACGTGAAATTCAGGTAAAAACACGGAGTTTTTGACCGATACACATAACCTATTTTTTTTTTTTTTTTTTTTTTTTTTTTTTTTTTTTAATTTATTTTTTGGCAAATTTGGTAACTATATGCATGATTGTCTATGCCACATGTTGGGAGAGGCCAGCCAGCGCTGACACTCCCTAGAAACTAATACAATGTTTAGATTTCACTTAGAAGATCTCGAGGCCACCTCCTATTCAGACGGCGTGGATGATTGTCAGGATGGGATTGAGAGGATAGGACTTGTGCAAATGGGTTAGGATGGGATGAAAGTTTATTGTGGAAATTTAAGAATCGGGATTGGACGAGTTCTTGGACGGTTGGGATGTTTAGGTCTTCATGGAGTAATTTATTGGTGACGTAGTCCTAAATTTGTAGGTTTACCCAGTGGTGTATCTGAAAAGCCCTGACCCCCCCCCCCCCCCCCCCCTCCATTTCAGATGAATCCCCTCCTCCCTCCCTGACTAATATCTTGGCTACGCCCATCTACACAACTATAAATTATGTTGAAGAAGAAGAAAAGGGAACAAGTGTTTTTTTTTGTTTTTTCAAAAAACATTTTTTTTTTTTTTAATTTCCAGAAGTATTTTACATAAGATATCGTGTTGAACCACCGAGGTTCACTATTATACATATACTAATAAAATTGATTTCAAATTCTAGACATTTTATAGTCATCAATATCAATATAATTTAAATTTTTCGTATCCGTTGTCTCATCTCTTCGAATCTAACGTTGCTTTCATCTCGAGGATGGAGCAACATTAAAACGGCATTTTATTATCTCGGTTCGAATAAGGCATCTGAAATATTGTAATGTGGTCTCGGGGGGAGGTGGGGGGGAATCCGGAGCTTACGTTTCTTTAGCCATTAAATCTAAAACTGTAAAAACAAAAAAAATTGTAGAACTCTATGCCCCTCCATAAAATGAATATATTGAATCACATTTTTTTGTTACTTTCTTATACCTTTCGTATAAGGAAGTAATGTAATCATGCAAAAATCCGGGATCGAGTTTTCAATGGAATTTCACGTTTGAAGGTGAACACGTTTTGACCATGTCTGTCTGATAGTGTACATTGTGAGCCCAGAAACGATTGCAGAAGTTGGAGATGAACACGTCACATGTACTAAATTAGATCACATTTTTACTAGATCATTTTATTTAGTGACCTAAGTGCATTTTACAAAACACCGCCTCCATTTATCAGCTAATCTAAAATCTCTTCGAATAAAAATTTTAGGAAATGTAAAAAGGCACATTTTATATACAATAGGTTTTTTCGAAGGCCGCCCATTTGCAAAACTGTCCTAAAATAATGTTTTTTTAGACATTTGCTGACTTACACGAAAACGGATAGTCTTATCAAATGTTAGTTTTAACCAAAAATGTTTAAATTTTAATGAAATATGACCAATATGAACAAAGTTCGCTTCAAAAAAGTACAATAAAATAGAGATTTATACCGAAAATCGCCTTAAAATGACGTTCCGAACCTCATTTTTTGTTTTATCTTCTTATAGCTTAATATAAGTAGTAGTGAAAAAAAATTAGTCAAAAATTTCAACTAAATTTCACGTTTTAAGGTCTCCTGAACGCGACTTCACTTTTTTCGCGATAATCTGATTAGATCATATGTGATTGTAAGATCTTCTGGGACGAGATTTCTCATAGAAATAAAAGACGTTATCTTCCCAGTTGTGTTCTAACCGCTGTGCTGTGTGGGTGGGATGAACCACTTATGATGACGCTGTTGCGTCGAAAACCGTTTCTGGTCTAAAATAAAACAGTGGGAAGACAACGTCTTTTATTTCTATGACAAATCTGATTAGATTTCAGAAATCTGACGTAAATTGAGACAACTCTGGTTAGATTATCTATCAAAGCTGCCGGAAGTCGTCTTTCTTAAATTGTTGTTGTCCCTTGGAGTTTATTCTTTTCACTTCTTCGTCTGTTGACAATCCATTATTTTTTTCTTTGAGTAAGCAGCATATTTCACAAAATTCAGCATAATTCTTTGTAGCTGAAGGATTTGTATTGAGGGAAGTATTTTGCTAACTGACCTGGTGAGCGCAGTATGTCGAATGTAGCTGTAAAACTAGTCTGATTAAAATTAACAGAATGCTACTATAACAACCATTGTGGTGTCACCATAGAGACCATTACCATCCCCCTCTCGACCCTTCATTATCCCATTGTATTTTTTGTGTACCATTATTTTGGGCATACTTTATCGAAATATTATTATTATTGTTTTTTCAATGGAATTTAAACCATGCGTCTTTGAACATACGCTTAAAAATACTATTAGTTAATGTGGTTCATGGCCGGGCTTTAACTACGAGGTCATGTCGCCTACTACCAGAGCGCTTGTTCATCACTCTGGTGGTCATGAGCCCCATCCTACTATGGGAGTCCTAAATTTTCCCTATTCAGCTTTTAAGGTACGTAGAGGTCTTTAACGAGAGTACCTGACATCCCACAAGCTCACATAAGAACCATCGCTTAACGCGTGCTCAGGTTTTTATACCTCCCAGAGAAAAACCTTAGGGCTGAATTCCACTGAAATTTGACAAATTACACAAAAATTAACCCTTCCCCCTTACATCGTTTATTCAATGTAATATTTTTTTGGTTCCGCCACTGCTGTTAATTAAAATTGTTACTTACAAAATATGCAGTGTTATTAATTTATTTTTTAATTGCATTCTGTGTACGTCAAACATATCATCCATTACACAGTGCTAAACAGTTCTTTAATTGTACTAACCCGGGTGCAAGAGTACCTAGTTACATTATGTAAATGAGTTTATTATCTAAAAGTTAACACAACAATGAAGTGTCATGTAGGAGTTACAACGGGATGCAACGCATTCTACAGATGTAATAAAGAATTAATTTGTTAATTTAAATGCTGAAAAGGTGATAAATGAACACATTTCCTATATAGTTACGTGGCTTATATAAAATCCCCGACATACTTTTTCCTAATTTCCACTTTGTATACATGAGAAACAATTAACCGAAATTCAGCAATGAGGCCGTAATTGCATCTTAGTATATCATGTTTTTAATTAATTAAAAAAAATTAGGCATATAAAACAAGAGATAAGTTGTTAACGCTACACAGGAACAATATATATATATGTTTCATATAAGAACGAACAGGGTAGGTATCTTCTTAAATGGCTAAACGTGAGCAACAGGAAATAATCTGCATAAAATTATTCTAATCAGGCGAAAATAACTCTATACTTTCTAGAAGAGTCTCCTTGAGCACGTCGTCCGTCGAACGGAACTTTAAACGGTGGTCCCGAGCCTGTACGATGTCAGGTACTCATTAAAGATCCTTCCCCACCCAAGATGAATAAACATTTAGGGTAGGCAAAATTAAAAATATATATATATAGGTAATAAACAAAAAATAAAAATAAAAATAAATAAAGTAAAAAATAGATAATATAGATATCTATTTTTTTTTTTTGTTTATTATATATATATTTTTATTATTTATTTATTATCTATATATGTGTATTGGAGTATACAGACACCAACAACCTTAATAATACATATTTATATTACTTTCAACATTTCTGCTGTAATGTGACAGTTATGACGGGGTTTTCCTTGCTCCCTGTACCTGGGCGCCTTCAGCACCCCTGTATTATTGTACCATTTCATTGCAATGTAAGACTCCATCCAGTGTACATGTCTTCTCCCCAACCCTGCTTATTCATAGTAAGTCATTTTAATTTTTACTCTTTATTATGTTCCACCTATTTGTCTATTTCCATTATTAATGTTTATGTTTAGTAATGTATTCATATTTAATTTTAATGTTTAGTAATGTATTCATAGTAAGTCTTGAAATCTTAAATAAAATATTCATGTATTAAATATAAGTAGATGATGTTGATTAGTGACTGTAGATTATAATTGTAGGAATATTGAGGGTCAGTCAAAGATGGAAAAAAACACTATTCAGATGCCAACGTTAATGGTATATATAGCTAAAACACTTGATACAGTCAACTTCCGCACTGACACTAATAACTTAAGTAATTGTTATGCCAATTTACTTAGCAAGAGCTGACACCATAGTTCTGTCTCCAATATCTATATTATCTAATTTTTATTTTATATATATATATATATTTTTTTATTATTTATTTATTATCTATATATATGTGTTAGAGTATACAGACACAAACAACCTTAATAATACATATTTATATTGCTTTCAACATTTCTGGCTGTAATGTGACAGTTATGACGGGGTTTTCCAAGCTCCCTGTACTTGTTTCCTTCAGCACCCTAGTATTATTCTACCATTTCATTGCAATGTAAGACTCCATCCAGTGTACATGCCTTCTCCCCAACCCTGCTTAATCATAGTAAGTCATTTTAATTTTTACTCTTTATTATGTTCCACCTATTTGTCTATTTCCATTATTAATGTTTATGTTTGGGGGCCATGGTGGCCGTGCGGGCTAGAGCGTAGGGCTTTGGTCGCATGGTCTCACCATGGTTTGCGGGTTCGAATCCCGTCCGGGAGTGAGTTTTATTTCGAAGATAGAACTCCCTCCCGGGGCCATGAATGTCGTAAATATAACTAGATAACACATTGACATGGCTAATATGCATCCTACATGAGGCCACAAGAAAAAAAAAAAAAAAAAAAAAAAAATGTTTATGTTTAGTAGGTAATGTAGTCATAGTAAGTCAGTTTCAATGTTTAACTTGTTATAATGTCTATTTTAACGTTCAGTAATGTTCATCAACACACTTTTGTTTATTTGTGATTCTAATCTTGATCCCCCCCCCCCCCCCCCCCCCCCATGTTTGTAGGCCCTGATGATGATACAAAATATATCGAAACGTTGGCATTTGAATAGCGTTTTCTTCCATCTTTAACTGACCCTCAATATTCCTACAAGATATATTAATGTTGTTATTTCTTCTGTTTCAGTACTGCTGGTTCGGGCTCATGTACACCAGAGTGACGAAAGACTGCTCTGGTAGTAGGCGATATGACCTCGTAGTTAATGCCCGGGCATAAGTCACAATCTAACTAGATGAGTCTGGAGCCGTTCTACACTCTTCCTGTGACTGTGGTCGTGTTCCTCCTGCGTTAGTAGAAATGATCAGATCCTCGTCACTTTTGTTATCATATATCATTTAAACACTCAAAAATAGCTTTATTTATTATTTTTTTAATTTATTTTACAATCTGTACAAAATATACATTGGATAGAAGTGAACAAAAGGTGAAATAAAATGTACAATTAATGGGAGAAGCCAGCCAGTGCTCCAGTGCTGACACTCCCTTAGATAGACTCATTATTCACAGAAGATCTCGAGGCCAGCGTCTTCTTAGAAGGCGTGATAAGTTTTCGGGATGTGTGTTTCCTCTGTGAAATAGTAACTTCATGAAACGTGCTGCTACTACACTCATACTTTTCCCCTTGCTTTAACTTCTAGAAGCAAATAACTGCCGCTATCCCAAGTCAGATTATCTCAAAATTTATCTTAAACTTCTTTTTCTTTTTTTTTTGTTATAGTTTTTTGCTCATTTGTTTCTGATCTTTTGAAAGCGAGAGCGTGAAGATAGTGAGTGAAACATGGAGACCTCTAAGTCAGAGATAGCAGGTTCATCAGGTTACACTGTATCACGACAAATTTATTATTATCCATTTAGATAGTGATGATAACGAGAAAAAAAAGAGAAGATAAATGCATTTTAGATATAGATTTTGTAATTGGACAAGCTGCTTCATATTTCGAGAAATAGAAAAAATTGAAAACTACCTAGACCTAGAATTATTCAAATTGTTAAATATTGTTAGTTATTATCAGATCCTACTATCAGAGCGCTCTTTCGTCACTCTGGTGGACATGAGCTCGACTTTAGTGTGGGAGTCTTGAATTTTGCGTACCCTAAATTTTTATTCACCTGGGGCAGGGGTCTTTAACGATTACCTGACATCGTACAGGCTCGGGACCATCGCTTAACGTCCCATCCGAAAGACGGCGTGCTTAAGTTTATTTTACCTCTCAGATAAAATAAACTAAGGACCTCGGTCGGGTTTCTCGAACTCACGATCTTGAGCTCAGAAGACAAGCATGCATACAACTGAGCTACCGGCGCCCTCTTTTTAAATAAACCAACTCCTTGCTATGGAATGTATGTCGGTCATATAAGCTTTAAATAAGTTGGTCCTTGCATAAGTTACAAAAATAAAAAACAAAAATATTTAAAGTATAACAGTAAACATATAATACATAAATAGTCGTGTCGGTGAATCACTTCTTCTAATAATTATATATTTTAATCAGTATTTGACTTATATAGGGGCTTCTAAATCCTCATATTAAATTTTGTCTCGATACATTCATTATTTTGGCAGTTACAAGAGTTTTCGAGTTGAAACACCCATGAACAAATCTTCCATGCGGCCGATTTCGCTGGAATTTTCCAGGTATTGTCCTCATAGTATTTTGACTAAAAATATGAATGTCCAAATACATTTTTTGCGTTCTGTGTTGATATAGTGGAAATACTAATGAATAAAATAAAATGATAGATGAAGCACTTTTTTTGAACTCTTATATTGTCTAATTCCACAAACAAATACTTAAATGTGTACCGGTTTCGTTACGATGGCGTAAGCCGAAACCGGTACACATTTAAGTATATGTTTGTGGAATTAGACAATATAAGTGTTCAAAAAAAGTGTTTCATCTATCATTTTATTTTATTAAAACTATGATATTTGATTATACATACAATACATCGGCAGTTATTGGGGTTATTCAGCTGAGTGCCCCTCAGATCCACCCCTTATCTTCCACCGATTCAAATGAAAATTCATAACTACTGTCTTTATAGGGTTTAGAATTTACATATGAAATTTTGTGTCGATACATTTATTACAACGGCAGTTATTAGAGTTTTTGAGTTAAGCCCCTAATTCCCCTCCCTTTGACTAATTTGGCTGCAAATTGATAGGTGTCATCCTTATAGGGCTTTGAATTTACATATGAAATTTCGTGTCAATAAATTCATTACAGAGGGCGCCGGTAATTCAGTGCGTACTTGCTTACTGAGTCAAGTTCTCGACCCCTACCCTAGGTGAATAAAAATTTAGGGAAGGCAAAATTTAGGATTCCCATAGTAGAGTTGGGCTCATGACCTTGTAGTTAAAGGCCGGGCATGAGTCATAATAACTAACTACATTCATTACAATAGCAGTTATTAGTGTTTTCGCGTTAAGCCTCTCCCTAATCCCCCTTCCCTTTTTCCGATTTGGCTGAAAATCAATAGGTGTCGCTTTTAGAGGATTCTGGTCACACATATAAAATTTCGTATTGATACATTCATTCTATTGGTAGTTGTGTTCACAGACACAGACAGACCGAAATTCACATGAAATTTCGTTGAAAACCCCGCTTCAAAATTTTGGTCAATAACATAACTTCCCCTATACTTTATATGGGGAAGTAAAACATGATGAAAATAGAGAATATACAGAATAGTAATGAACATTTTTAAAATTAAACATTATCAACAAAAAATTGATAACCAATGTTCCATAATTTACATTAGATAACCAAGGTTTTAACCAGGCTCTTATAAGCCCTTAGTATCTTTATAATAAAACATATGAAATTTCATGAAAATCTGTTAACTGTTAAAGTGCTAACAGTCGTTTTATGTGTCGGCGCTGCTTACAAGCCCACTTCCCTTTCAGAATTTGTATGTCAGTTGACTTATAGTTATTAGTTAAAATTGGTTTTAGGGGGAGAGCAGAACTTAGTTAATCAATTCGTGCTGGGGAAGTACATTGTCAATAATTGACCAACGACCTGTGGTTGTACTAAACAGTTCCATATTAACGACGTAAGAATGATAATGCTAAACTCGTAATCGAATAGTGGGGAAGCGCCACTTATTCCGTAATCTTGAAAAAAGACGCCCTTGGAGTTTAAACAGGTTTTTAAAGTCATTTACTGTAGTGTTGTAAGTAGCCACAAATAGACAACAAATGAAAATAAAAAAATAAGTATACGAATTTTTACGAAAATGGAAGAATGAAAAAGAAGAAAGAAATATAAAAAGATGAAATAGTGAGTAGCACATTTTCCTCAATTACTGATTATATAGTGAATTATGGCTCAATTTAGGACTTTATCCCATTCATCCTGCTCCTGCTCTACTGGCTTCAGGACTATATAGGACATTCTACATCCCCAGATATATACCAAGTACAGGGGAAGTTATGTAATCCACCAGAAATTCGAAGTTACGTTTTCACCGGAATTTAACAACGATAACTCACAATAGAATCCAATGCCTCCTCAATAACGAATCTTCTCCCTCTGATTAGCCTTCTATTCCCCTTCCTCCATACTTTCCCGCTCCATAACATTAAAATCAATTTTTTTTTCTCCCTTTTTTTTCTTTTCTGTATATATTTTATTCTTTTCTTTTATCTTCATCCTTTTATTTTATTTCATCAGTTTTTCTTAAATTAATTTTATTGCAATCCTGGTCTAGATTTTCTCATTCTTCATAATCTTGATTTTTATATATATTTTTTTAATTTATTTTATCTTCATACATTTATTTAGAAACATGTATTTTCGTATGATCTCTTCATAATGAAGCTGTGAGTTTAAATAATTTTGTATTATTATTTTATTTATTTATTTTTTACTTATTTCATCATTATTTATTTATTTTATTGTATTTTCTTATGTAGTTATATTCATTTTGTTCTTGTTTCTATCCACTGTAGCACTTTTATCTCATTACTGGTATTGTATTTTATTTGTATTTGTTGCTCTGTTCAGTGACTTTCATGTATTTATTCTTAGAATCTTAAGGGACCTCGATCTCAGAATAAAAATTATTTCAATTTCATTTCAATAGAATGAATGTACTGACAATAAATTGCATATGTAATTCCGGACGAAACATTCCGATTTTCAGTGAAATCGGTTGAAGGTAAGTAACACCTGTAAATGTAAGTAATGTATTGACAGGAAGTAAAAAAAAAATTACTACTAAAGAGGATCAAAAGAAGGGGCTTAACACAAAAACCCTAATAACTGCCCATGTATTGAATATATTAACACCGGCCGGTAGCTCAGTGGTATGCGTCCTTGTCTTCTGAGCTCAAGATCGTGGGTTCGAAACCCGACCGAGGCCTTTAGTTTATTTTATCTGGGAGGTAAAATAAGCTTAATCACGCCGTCCTTCGGATGGGACGTTAAGCGATGGTCCCGAGCCTGTACGATGTCAGGTACTCGTTAAAGACCCTTGCCCTAGGTGAATAAAAATTTAGGGTAGGCAAAATTTAGCACTCCCACAGTAGAGTCGGGTTCATGTCCACCAGAGTGTCGAAAGAGCGCTCTGGTAGCAGGCGATATGACCTTGTAGTTAAAGGCCGGGCATGAGTCATAAAACCTAACCTAACCTAACCTATTAACACCAAATTTAGTGTGAGGATTTATATGTTCCTATGTGAGTTAACTATTGATTTTTAGCTCTGTTTATTTGACTTGGAGTTAGAGCGAAAATTCCCTTGAATAATTTGTGTTGGGGAAGTACATCGCTGGTGATTCACTGTTAATTTTTACTTCTTCGAGGGGAAGTTATGTAACTTGTGAAAAGTTCCATGCGGAGTTTTCATGTTTTCCAACCTCTAGATTCCAAATATGAAAAAAAAACGTCTGTCTGCGAACGCGATAACTCCCGATATAATAAATGTATCGACACGAAATATTATATGTGAATCCAGAACCCTCTAACGATGTCACCAATTGTTTTTCAGTCAAATCGACCAAAGAGAAAGGTGCATGAAACATAAAAAATTCTAATAATTGCCGGTAGAATGTATGTATCGATACATTTCATATGTGAAATCAAAACCCTGTAAAGATGACACTAATAAATTTTCAGTGGAATAGACAGAAGAGAAGGGGGTACCTCAAGAACTGCCGATGTAATGAATTTATCGACACAAAATTTAGTGAGGATTTAGGAGCTCCTACAGTAAGTAAGTCTATCCTGAATATTAGCGCAAACGGTCCACTGAGTTTGGAGGGGAAGCGAAAAGATATTTAATAATTCAAGTTTATTAGAAGTAAATCAATTTATTAATCCGTTCTGGGGAAGTACAATGCCCGGGATTCACCGACTTTTTTTATGTTTGATTGGTGAAAGTTTTATGTATAGCGAAGTGTTTTTTTTTTTGTTTTTTTTTCATTCTTCATTGTAGTGAAATAGTGGTCTAAGCAAGAAAAGTCCGTAAGTTCAAGTAAACTTTCTACATTAGCATAAAGTTAACATACAAACTGATAGAAGACCAACTCTAACTTACAGTATTCGGCAAAGATTTGTTGTTTGAATTGTTTTTTTGCTGAACTATTGGAGGACACGTGACACCTCCTGACATTCTCTATATGGAGTTGAAGTCACAAATACCTCGGTTTTCAGACAGACCAGGATCTTCCAGTTTTTTGGTGGTCGTTAACTGGATCGTGGGATAGCAGGGCAAGTTAGATATCTCCTCTATCTTTCTTCGCCTCTCAATGCTTTCCTAGTCACGGCACCCATAAATTTTGAAGAGAAAAAAAAATCGAAGGGAGTTTAAGTTTCTTAAAGACAATATCAAGTCCGCAACCTTGTGTTCTTTCTAGGGCAAACCTATCTTCTGGGTCGTCGAGTCCGGTCTGCTACGGCTTGTCTAGGTATAAACTTAATTTATATTTTAATTTAAGTAGAGGGCGTCGGTAGTTCAGAGGTAGCATGCTTGTAGACTCTGCTCAAGATCGCGGGTTCGAAACACAATCGAGCCGATGTCAGGTACTCGTTGGACTCTCACTGTAGAGTCGGGCTCAAGTCCATTAGAGCGTCGAAAGAGCGCACGGGTAATAGGCGAAATGATCTCTAAAAGGACTTTAATTAGCCTAATAAAAGAGGTCAAGGATTGAGATTTAATACGAAAACATATTTTAAGAATGCTTAACTGCTAGTAGAGCCTTTTTTCTTTACTCTCCTTAAAATGAACAATAAAAAAAAACATTAAGGCGTAGTCAAGGTCCACGCTGTAGATTTTCCGTGACAACTTCGGGATAAAATCATTTTTCATTTTCTTTTCGATGCTGCCGTAGCTCTTGCATTTGCTCGGCACTAGACTTTTTCGGGTTTTTAAATTCTTTTTGATGCGAGCTTTCCTCTGATTTGCGTTTTCTATAATTCCGCGCATATTTACGATTCATATGAGACGACATCTTTAATTTTTTTGCAATTTTCAATTTAATACCGATTTTTACATATATTTCAGCGAATATTTTTATTGTTTCACTTTGAGTCCTAGTAGTGCTCCTCAAGCTCTTTACAATGACACCCGAATCAACGTCCTATCTAAACGCGTTATCACGCTACACTAATTTCTAATTTTACACAACGCAAATTCGCAACAATCATCCGCCGGCGCCCACACTAGCCCGATACGTCACAGGCAAAACAAACACGTACAGACATGCTCTATCCATTGTGACCTCAACCGTTGTTATCGCATTATTAGTCTCGTAGTTATTAGCGATTGAAATCTGACGGTATTTTGTAACACAAGTTTGACCGGCTATCACTGTGCTTAACGATCGAATAGACGTTTTCACGTCAAAATAATTTTCAGAGGAATCGGCCGAAGGAAAGGGGAGATCGGAGGGGCTCAACCCAAAAACCACAATAACTGCCGATATAATGAATGTATCAACATATAATTTAATATGAGCCTGTAACAGCCACTATATAAGTGAACTACTGATTTTTTAGCCTAAAGGATCAATCGATTTTGAAGGGAGAGTGAAAACTTAATTGATTAATTCGTTCTGGGGAAGTACATTGTCGACGATTCATCGATGACATTTTTCGGGAATAATTCAAGTAGGTACTCAAGAGATCTCCTCATTATCACAGTTACTGCAAGTGACTGTTGTCACTATGTCACTTGCAGAAATGATGGCTACACTACAGGTTACAGTCGTTAGGCCCCTCGTTTATGTCTCTTCCCTCGCCACTTGATTGGTTCATCTTCATACCCAGATTGAGGGCGATATATTTTTTCGATAACGGAAGTCCTACTTCCGGCTGCCTCCCCTCTCACTGACATTTGTGGTGACCGGAAAATGATTTGCTTTATCAAATAACCTTAATTAATAGAGAGAAAGGAGGGGAGAAAGACATCTTAGAATAAAGGATGAAAGAAACACAAATTTCGGGGATAAAAACTTTAAGTAAATGACCATTTACATATAGATAAATAGATAAACTTTTATTGCACTAAAAATTACAACCTTTTATGGCAATGAGTTTTTTTTTTTTTCTACAAAATAGGTACATATTCTTATAGTTATATAAAATAAAATAAAATAAAATAAATCTATATAAAAAATTGTACAAAATAAGCAATATAGCAACTAAATAAAAAGATATCAATAATATTGAAATAGTAAATATTGACATGATCTTTAATATAAATAGTGCAAGCAACCAGGGTAAAAGAAACAATTAAAAAATTATATAAAACAAGATATGACCCCTGATAAGGGAAAATAGTAAAATTGTAGTAGCCATAACACAAAAATAAAACATGAATTAAAAAAATAATAATAAAATAAAAAATATATAGGTAGGTTAGGTTTTATGACTCATGCCCGGACTTTAACTACGAGGTCATATCGCCTACTACCAGAGCGCTCTTTCGTCAGACATCGTACAGGTTCGGGACCATCGCTTAACGTCCCATCCGAAGGACTGCATACTTAAGTTTATTTTACCTCCTAGATAAAATAAACTAAGGGCCTCGGTCGGGTTTCGAACCCACAATCTTGAGCTCAGAATGCAAGCCAGTGCAACCACTGAGCTACCGGCGCCCTCTAAAAAGAAATATATATATATATATATATATATATATATATATATATATATATATATATATATATATATATATCAATCTTACATGCAACAAATTAAATTATATTATTCTTTATTTTCAAGTCAACAGTAAAAATAAATTGCTAATTTTTCTAACATCTAAGAGTTATTTAAAAAATGCACAATTGGTTCTGAGTCGTATTCTGGTCTATTAGTGAGATAATTGTGGAGAAATGTTTTTTTAAATGACTATAGGAAGGTATCGAGCCCTCCGCTCATCCTCAGCCCATCCTGAATCCTACCGTAAATCAGTTAATGAATGAGGATGAAATTGTCATTGAATCACCGGCTATGTACTTCCCCAGATCAGCCGATTGGCCTAAATATTAATACTTGCCTTACATTAGGGCTTCTGATTCCTCATACTCAATTTTATATTCATTACATCGTCAATTATTGTGTTTTTGAGTCGAGTACCTCTCATGATCCCCCCTTCCCAAATGTAGGGGCCGTCCTTATTGGGTTTTGAATTAAAATATAAATTTTCATGTCGATACACTCATTACATGGCCGTTATATGGTTTTTTTCAGATGAGACCCCCTTAGATTCCATCTGTAGAAGGAATCGACACAAAATTTTTTATGAGTCAAAAAGGCCTGTATAAGTCAAATATTGATTTTTAGTCCAAAAGGTCGAATGGTTTTGGAGGGAGAGCGAACACTAATTTGATTTATTCGAGCTGAGGTTTTGTATCTCTTGTTTATCAGCTACTTCCTGCTCTTATGAGAATCACAAAATTGCTCTTAACGGAATAACGAAAGAAACAATTCGAATGAAAAAAACAAAACTCCATTATCATAATTTATTGGAGGAAGAATTATATTTAAAAATAAATAGATTGCGTAAAAAAAGCAAAAGAAATAAAATAAGAAAGTTGGACCCTAAAAATCTGTCTTTTCCCAAGTAATTTGCCTACGAAGTGTCCTTTAGTGAAGGACGGGTATCTAGCTTCTTTTGGGTTTTACGACGTCAGAAGCAGTAAAGATGCAAATGTCCACCTGAGTGGACGTTCTTAGGATTTCTTCCCGCCGAAAAACGGACCATCTCCAAACGGACGGACAACAAGCACCCTCGTAAAAATCGGAGCAGACTGATCCTATCGGAAACCCTTTTCTCTGTTCTGGTTAATCCATCGGGCCAATGTTTTTTTTTTTTTTTTAATGAGTTATTGAGTATTCACGGCTCAACTCAAAAAGCTTGATAACTGTAATATGAATGTATCGACATGAAATTTTATATTTAGCTGCCGATGTAATGAATTACACAAAATTTATTATGAGAATTCAGAGGCCCATATGTAAGGCAACTAATAATTATTTCGTGCTGGGGAAGTACGTTGATCATGATCCACCGACGACCATCTTTTTTACTTCCAGCTGTACGAAGTATAGGGGAAGTTATATAATCGGACATAAATTCGATGTGGAATTTTCACCGGAATTTTATGTTTTCCGAACCCTCTATTTCGAAAATAGAAAATGAAAAAAAAAATCGTTGGAGGATCACGGTCGATGTACTCCCCCATCTCGAATTAACTCTCAGGAACCGATTTGTTTGAAAATGTGTGATGGTGTTTTACTCAGAAATGATTAATAGAATCGACAGTATCTTTTCAATGTAGAAGGAATTCGAGGTTCTGTCGTGTAAATGAAAACTCAATATTTGGCCAACGTTTCGGAAACTATTTATTTCCTTCTTCAGGGCCTACAGAATACAACAAACAAATTAGTCATTATGGACAATATAACCAGATACTTAATAATAATGTTAAAACGAGATGGAAACAATTTTTTATAAATAAATGAAAAGAAAAAAAATATATATATATTTTATATATTTAAGAAATAGATATATTTTTTTTCAGAGGGCGCCGGTAGCTCAGTGGTAAGCGTGCTTGACTTCTGAGCTCAAGATCGTGGGTTCGTAACCCGACCGAGGCCCTTAGTTTATTTTATCTGGGATAAAGAAAAAAAAAAAATATATATTTTTTAAGTAATAATAAAATATCCTTTACATAACAATATATATATATTTTTATACATTTTTTTATTATTATTATTTTTTATTTTTCATTAATTTATAAAAATAGTTTCCTTCTCTTTTTAACATTATTATTAAAAATCTAGTTATATCATATGTCCATAATTACTAATTTGTTTGTTTTAATATGTAGGCCCTGAAGAAGGAAATAGTTTCCGTAACGTTAGCCAAATATTAAGTTTTCATTTACACAACAGAACCTCGAATTCCTTCTACATTTACTTAGAATCTTCTGAATCATCATACTAACTAAATTCGTTAAATAGGTAGGTAGTTATTAGGATATTGAGCACATCACGTCTGGATTTCGCGAAAAATTAACACCTGTCGTCCTTGAAGTGGATATGAATGCTCCCGATAAAATTATTATATTATATTATATCGATATGAAATTTTATAGTATCCAGAAGATGTACCTGTAAAGACATCTACTGATCTTCAGTCAGACCAGTCAAAGAAAAGGGAGCTATCAGGGAGGAGGGGGATGTTTCCCCCCAATATCTGCCGTAGTAATGTATCGACGCGATTTCCATCTATTTTCTGCGGAATCAGTCAAAGCTGGGGAGGATTTGAGGGGATTGTATTCAAAAACCCTGAATAAAACCAACGTAAAAAATGTATCAACATGAAATTTGACGATTGAGAAGTTATTAGAGTTTTTGTGTTAACCACCACCCTCTTTTGGTGTTATTTGGTTATTGGTTAACTTGGGCTAGCTAGGGATATAACAGTGAGAGAGACCAAATAAGTTGACAACGATGGAGCAAGAGGCCCGGGTGGGCGAGGTCCCTCCACATAAACAAGACAGACTCCATCACCCTGGGAGGGGATGACATCTCCCATATCGGCTTTCCACATCTATAGAAGGTTTTTGCCTTCTGAAAGTCGCTCTACTGAACCCAACTCAAGATTTAAACCTTCTCTCTGGAAGTTGCCCCTCAGTCGACACAGAGCTCGTACGTCTTTCTAATTTACAGCTCCTGGAGTCATGTCTTTATCCCGGATCTGATAGAGCCACCTGCGGGTACGCTCTTTTGTCCAGGACAGGACAACCCTGGGTTCCGAAGCCTCTCTGCCAAAGATAACGTTTCCACTCTTGGAGACAACTTCATCTGCACAAGTGTAAATTAGAGCTGTCACATCTAGTTTATCTTATTCTTTTTTTTTTTTTACTACAGACGTTCTGAATGGCCAAGTGGTGTTCTCTAAGAGCTTGGATGTTGAAAGGTTCATAGATTTATTATTTCATTCATAGTCATTGTTTACTTATGTTAATAAAATGAGGTTTAAATGAAAATCGGAAGTTATGTAATCGATCAGAAATTCGATGTTGAGTTTTTATCGAATTTCATGTTTTCCAATTCACCGATTTCAAAATGCCAAAAAAAATGAGTATCAGTGTCTGTGCATGTGAACACGATAACTCCCGATAGAATGAATGTTTCAACATAAAATTTTTTATGTATATCCAAAATCATATAAGGACGACACCTATTGATTTTCAGCAAAATCGGTCAAAGGGAGGGGGAGATTCGAAGAGGGGCTTTACACAAAAACTGTAATATCTGCCGATGTAACGAATGTATCGAAACGAAATTTTATATGGAAATTCAAAACCCTCTAAGAGTACCTATGAAATTCCGGTGAAAAGTCAACATTGAATTTATGACCTATTACATTGGTCTTATAAAGACTTTATTGAAAAATAGTTATCTTAATTTTTATTAAGTTGAAAAATGTGACTACTTATTATAAATGTATCTATGTATTAATTTTTTTTTATACTCATATATTTTTAAGTATTTCTTTATTCAGTTTTTATTAATTTCATTTTATTTTTTTTTTAGTTTTGTTATTACTACTAAACATACGAGTGTTTGACTCAAGTAGTTATAAATCTAATTTATAAGCTATCTTAATGTATAAATTCATTTGACGTATCCTATTCATGTATTGCTTCAACGGAAATAAAATTATTATTATTATTCCCCCATAAATCGTTAAGTAAAAAGTCGTCGGTCAATCCCTACCAATGTTCTTCCCCAACGCTATTATACTTTTCTGAATATCCTTAATCCACGCATTTCCTTTGGCCGATTTGACTGAAAATAATAGTCCTTATTCGGTGTTGGATCCACATATGAAAATTGGTATCGATATATTAATTTTATGGGAATTTTTTTATCTGCTATACAAACCACCAATAGTTATTGTTTGTGAAAAATAAAATAAAAATAATAAAACGATATTGTATTGTGAAATATCGTCTGTGACTATTGGCATATATTGGAATGACTTCTTTACAGGAAGTTATTCATATTCGCACGATCCATCAATTCTAAATGATATGTCTGCATAACTATCGTACCATAAATCATCCTAGAGTTCGTTCAGGATGAATTTGAATGCCGTTCAATAATCGCTTGAAAATAAATATATCCAATATCTTCGATGTGCGTGTCTTATGTTTCATAACTCTGATGGCTATATGGGAAAATCACGATACCTACCTAAGGGCAGTCCATAAATAATAACACCTTGGAACAAGAGGGGGGGATCTTGAAAAGTGTTATGTAACGCAATAACAAACATTTCATCAATTTACTTGTCATTTCGTCAACTATAATTAAAAATGATAATTAATAAATAAAAATAGTTATAAATGCTAATAAAGAAAACTATATGATAAAATAATTAGAAATATATGTAGTTAGTTATTGTGGCTCATGCCCGGGCTCTACCTATGAGGTCTTTCGTCGCTCTAATGGATATAAGTCCGATTCTACTATGGAAGTTCTGAATTTTGCCTGGCCAAGTTTTTTACGAGTACCTATTTGAAGGACGGCGTGCTCAAGGTTTATTCACCTCGATTACAAAAACGAATAGAATCCCAATAGAATGAATATATCGACTCAAAAAAGTATACATAAATCCCTAACACCTTTAGGGTGACGATTGTTTTTTAAGCAGAAGAGGGATTAAACTCAAAAATTCTAATATAATAAATCGATAATAACTATCGATGTAAGGAATGTATCAACACGAAATTTTAGTAAGAGGATTAAGAAGTCTTGGAGTGAGACTCTTAATCTCAATCAAATTGGTCAATATGGAAATTGGTCAAATTGGTCAATATGGGGAAGTAAATGACCAGTGATTCACCGATGACTTTTTTGACTGAAAATCAATAAGTGTGATTAGCATTAAAACTTCTCAATACTCATATAAAAGTTCATGTCAATACATGCATTACATCGGCAGTTATTAACGTTTTACCTGCTGTTATTAAGGTTTTTTACCTGTGAGGTAAAAACCTTGAGCATGCTGTCCTTCGGATGAGACGTTAAACGATGATCCCGAGTCTATACAATGTCAGGTACTCGTTAAAGACCCCTGCCCCAGGTGAAAAAAAATTTAGGACTCCCACAGTGAGTTGGGCTCATGTCAACCAGAGCAAGGAAACAGCGCTCTGTTAGTGGGCGATATGACCTCGTAGTTATAGCCCGGGCATGAACCACAATAACTAACAAAGATTTTCGAGTTGAGAACGTTTAACAATATATTTTTTTCTTAAAGCCAAATTACTGACCAAACTGCCGGTAGGTCGTCAACGTATGTTTTCTGCAAGTCATATGAGTTTATTTTATTTTTTTGTGGTTGCTCCTTGACCTTAAGTTCGTAAGATAACTGGGACCAGAGGACTGTCTGACAGACACACCTCGTAATAGAGACATCTTTATGGAGCCCGCTTCTGTCCCCTAATGGATAGGAGGGTCTCATCTGAAGAGATAGGCCCACAAGGGTGGCCTCTTTCATTCACAGGAGGGTCTCATCTGAGGAGATAGGCCCACAAGGTTGGCCTCTCATTCATAGGAGGGTCTCATCTGAGGAGATAGGCCCACTAGGGTGGCCTCTTTCATTCTTAGGAGGGCCTCACCTGAGGAGATAGGCCCACTAGGGTGGCCTCTCATTCATAGGAGGGTCTCATCTGAGGAGATAGGCCCACAAGGTTGGCCTCTCATTCATAGGAGGGTCTCATCTGAGGAGATAGGCCCACTAGGGTGGCCTCTTTCATCCTTAGGAGGGCCTCACCTGAGAAGATAGGCCCACTAGGGTCTTGAGGCTTTGGATAACATAGGGACAAAAGCCACCCCTACAATCAATCAATGATCTTTTCAATCGACTATATTATTCACATAAGAAATTCTCGCAAGTGAGTTCTACTTGTAGTCATATGATTGAATAGTTTAGAGCGAGTCTAAGGTCCGGTACGTTAGACCTGCGCTGTGGACTTATGCGATTATCAGTTACCTCTAGAGTCAGGTCTAGAAGACAATTTTTTCTTAAAAACCCACATCTCTAACCATGTCTACAAGCATATTTTGTGTTCCATATCAAGCCTGTGGGACTCTTTAAATCTTTAACAAGCGGCTAGTCTCAAGACAAGGGTGTCAACTTTCACGACCGGTACTCACATAAAAATTTTATGTTTCAAATCTTAAACTCCAACATCCAAAGAGTCATAAAATTGCAACCTGATCTTAGTTTTGCGGAACATATGGAATTGGTTAGATTGGGGGCATTCGGCAAAGACCGGAGGCCATGTCGTTTGTCATCTGCGGCTGAAGGAAGTCGGAGCAAAAAGTGTACCTGATCCATGGACAGTTGGAACGAGTCTAAACAGATGTGAGACACGTGTCCAAGCTGGCGCCAAACATGGGCCTTTCCGAGCCTGCTCATTTGTTACTTTGGCGAGGTCCGGCACCGCGCGACACCTACTTTGAGGAGCCGACTTGGCAAGGCGCCACCAACAGACACGCACTTTTTGCAAATTGTAGTAAACGACCTTCCGGATTTGCGTATGGTTCAGAAGATTAGGTTACCGTCTAGTTTAACGAATGGTAGTGGGTGTGTCGCTTCTTTGCCAGGACCGGCACTAGTTAGACTACCGCTCTAGACTGCCGACTCTGTAAAGCTCACAACTTGGGATGTGTACTTCCCAGTCTTATGCGGGAAATAATAAAAGAGATCAGAAATTTATATAAATATAGTAAAAGGATTGAGAAATATTTAAGTTAATCAACAATTGAGCCAGAGAGCTAATAATTGATTAATCCGTGGTGTGGAAGAACATTAACGGTGATTCACCGGTGAATTTTTTTCTTTGGTTCCTTTTTGTTGACTACACGCATTTGTCGTAAAAAGTCATCGTCCATAAAATATCTGGTATGTTCTTTTTTGGTTTTTTCCCCATATCATTCTATATCTGATCAGTGATAAGGACATCTCTCCATGTACCCAGAGAAAATTATTACCCATAAGTTGGTCATTAAAAACAAAAACAACGGTAATTTATCTCGATTTAAACCATCTTAAATGTAATCTGTAAAACATGAAAAAAACTAAATAGTAGAAAGAAGATACAATTTTCGTTTTAATTGTTAATACATATTCAACACAGGTTTATTGTGAAGAAGAACAGACTAACAGATAGCATTTAGCTGTAGCTACTGGTAATGACATGAGCTCTAATAGCCTTCTTTAATGCTGCCATGGCTTCTTTAATGCTCCCATACCTTATTTAATGCTCCCGTACTTTTATGATAAACAAATAGCGAACTATGTGTTCTCGTTAACTTAAAACATTACAATAGATGTATTATTCATTTAAATTAGTTATATAACTTTTCAACTGGAGATAGCTGGTCAAATTTTCTAATTAATTGTTACTGAAAGTAATATCGAAGGTATTTTTTATTATGCTTACTGAGCTCTAAATCGCGGGTTTAAAACCCGGACGAGGTCCTTAGGTTTTTTACCTGGAAGGTGAAACAACATTAAGATGTCAGGTACTCGTTAAAGGCCCTTACCCTATGAAAGACCTATCTGATAGTAGGCGATATGACCTCATAGTTAAAGCTCGGGCATGAATCAAACTAACTCGAAGACACTTTGGTCCTTATGAGAATAAGCATTGTATAGAAAGACAATACAGTAGAACCTCGATCATCCGGGGTAATGGGGGGGGGGGGGGGGGGGGGGGAGAGAGAGGTTGCACGGATAAATGAAAACCACGGTTAATCGAGACACGTTTTATTTAACGAATTACATATGTGTGTACATTGTCATGTTATAACGTTATCAGGTCTTGAAATATGAAGTAATCCTTCTTTGTTTTTTGTGGTTTGAAATGATTTTCCTAAAATATATAATTGCCAACCTGTGATTTTCCTTACTTCAGTCCTAAGAAGTCCTTTGAAGAATTCAAATCAAATCATTCCTAGAACATTTTATTGAAGGTGCAGCTGCATTTTTTTTTCTCGGAAGTATCTAGCTGAGGGTCTCTGTCTCTAAGTTTCTATGAAACTATACTTACTGCTTACAAACCACGGTTAATCGCGAACACGGTTAATCGAGGTTCTACTGTATTGATAATGGCCCTTAAAAAAATTGTCGTAATTCAAAAAATAAGAACCTTGTAGAAGATCCAAATGAAAACTAACAATTTTCAGATTAGCTAATTTCAAGATAATATTTTTTTAAGGGCATTAGTTTAGTATAGTAATACTGTACTTGTTCATAATCTTTGTTTAATGATGAAAGCCTTCCAAAGTTCTCTTCTATAATATCAGGATACATTTTCTGTTCCTTCTCTTCGGCCGATTTGACAGAATTTTAATGGGTGTCGTCGTTTTGGGTTTTGAGTTTATATATGAAATTTCATGATCATACATTCAAAACATCGGCAGTTATTAGAGTTTTTGTGTTAAGCTCCCCTCTGATTCCCCTTCCCTTCGGCCGATTTCGTTGAAAATTATAATAGGGTTCTTATGGGGTTCTGGATGCACATACGAAATATCGACTGGATACATTAACACATACATATACACACGTTAGGTAACAACGCCCCCTTCCCTGTGCACTTTTTACAAATTAAGTTAGGCATTGCGCAGTATATCAAGACTTTATCAGAGAGAGATAGTTAGATATATTTTCAAGGGTGAGAACGATGATAAGATAAGAGATGAGGGATGGCCTGTATGATGCTAGATGACAGATGCAGGGTCTGAAGGTATCAGTCCAGAGCCCGCTATAGCTGCAGCTACAGCCAAACAGCTCCATCAGAGGCAGCCTACCAACCTTATATTAAGTTTCTATGTCCTACCTCTCTGGCGGCTTCACATCTCCTTATCTCCCCTCCAAGACAGACATTTTCCATTTGTCCACGTCCACTCACATTTTTTTTTTTTTTTTACCATCCAAGATCACTCTAAAGTTAATAAAATAAAAAATACAAAAAAAAATTAGGAGGAAGAAAAAAAAAAAAGCGTGAATCCGTTGAACGACTCAATCTGACCCCTAATGGGCCTACAAGAGGTACAGACCTTCCGCAGACAAATAATGGGCCGTGAACTACCTTCACTATCTCCAGGGTCGTTCATCCTGCAGATGGATGTCTCTCTTATACTAGTACATCCCTTCTTAGCAGACAAGGCGGCTACACAAAGCAACGCGAGACACAGGTGAATATTATCTGTATGGAGGAAACAATAAACAGTACTCAATAAATTATTGTTATCAATGGAGAAAAAAGTAGTTGGTAAATTATAAACAATGTACTTCCCCGACATGAATTAATCAACTATAGGTACTCTCCCTGCAAAACCGATCGAGCGTATCTGCTAAAAAAAACCATAGTTGACGTACAAACCACTTCTGATACCTCATATGTCCTTCTATGTCGATACATACATTACATCGGCAGTTATTGGGGTTTTTGTGTTTTATTTTTGTCTTAGTTAAATTAAAAAAAAAACCTGACACAATAACATTTTTTTTACGCTTGTCGACGACAACATACCCCCTGCAAAAATCAGTCCTGATTTTATGGGGGGGGGTGGGGGGTGGGGGGGGGGGGGGGGCTTATAAAAATTTGAGGTCAAAAGTATCTAGCTGTAATAGAGGCCGAGATCTATAATAGAGGTTTTGATGAAACCTGACGGCATACCCGATTTCCACCAAAGATGGCTAAGAACCTCTCGCAAATACCAGCTTTTGAAACAAAAAATACCGCTTTGAAATCGGTTCAGCTCTTGGAGCTACGATGCCACAGACAGACACACGCAGACAAAGGCTTCAAACTTATAACACCCCTTCTTTTGCGTCGGGGGTTAAAAATAGTTTATATTGTACAAAGGGCTTTAACTGCGAGGTCATATTGACTACTTCCAAAGCACTCTTTCGTCACTCGCCTGACTTGACTTTCTGACCGACAGTGCGCCTGACTTGACTCAAGTTCATAGAGCGTCAGGCTGTGGTAGTAAAACTCATCAAGCTGTTGCTAGTACAAGTAATAAAAAAATATGACATTAAAATATAATTAATTTTCTGTGTCTACAACAATCGTAAAGTATCTATTTCATGGCCGGAAATGAGGTACGGTAACCGCGATTATGAGATAATAACATTTTTAAGAGCCCTTCTTAGTGGAGGCTCAACTTTCAAAATAAAGGCAACCATCTTTTTTATAAAGTATAATAAGTATGGCCCAAAGTACCAGCTGTATCAGACCTCGATCCATCATTGGTCGACTGGCATATCGTTCAATTCGACGATAGTGTAACCTCGACTTAGTTTCGATCTGCCGGTCGTTACTTGTGGCCATATTATTGACTTATATTACAAAAAGGAGCACTATTCATTTTTTTAACGAAAAAAAAAAAAAAAAAAAAGTTTATGTCTTCTATGAAAATACACACATTTCAACACTTCCCATGAAAATATTGACATTGGGCTTTTCGTCGCGAGAACTAGTATTTCGCCACCTCACATACAGACGTACACACACCTACAGACACCATGAAGAAAATTGTCAAATTATTATACACACAATATAGGTATAAGAAAGGACAAATTAACTATTATGTATCAGATAGTTGTTAAAAGACGGAACATGCTACATTTTGTCGCAATTCGTCTAAACGTCTTAGTTTTCTCAGCGAAAAACGTGAATGGCAGCCAAATTGGTCAAAACGTTTAACACAAAAACTACAATAACTGCCGTTGTAATGAATCTATCGACACGAAATTCCATATATGAATTCAAAGTCCCGTAAGGTGACACCTATTAATTTTCAGTGGAATAAGCCGGAGGGACGGGGGCATCAGAGTTGGGTTTAACGCAAAAATCCCAATAACTGCCGATGTTATGATTGTATGACAAGAAATTTTATCATTTTCTGTTAATTTGCCGCGAATTCTGTCGAAGGGAAGAGGGCGACGAGAGAAGAGGGTTGGCACACACATAGAGGCTCGGGACCATCGCTTAACGTCCCATCCGAAGGACGGCGTGTTTAAGTTTATTTTACCTTCCAGATTAAATAAACTAAGGGCCTCGATCGGATTTTGAACCCACGATCTTGAGCTCTGAAGTCAAGCACGCATACCACTAAGCTACCGGCGCCCTCCAGAGAAGAGGGGCTCAACTTAAATACTCTAATCACTATCGATGTAATGAATATATCGACACAAAATTTAGTATGAGGACTCAGAGCCACTATTATATTGAGTAATTCTTGTCAGTAAAGTACATAGTGAATATTTCGGGAAGGGATAAATCTAAGCTATATATCTGTCTTGTAAGGCACTACTCCCAGTCGAGTTCGATATGGGGCTGTACTTATCCCTTTTCTCTGAATAGCTCACTGAACATCAGAATCCCTTTATATACTTAGTTGGGTCCCAAAGTGGAGGAGATACGGTCCGGTCTCATCTTGCAATAATCCATCCTGACTGTAGATGGCCCTGTCAGATAGAGTAGGTCTCTTCCCAATAACTCTGAATCCAGGGTGGTTCCCACGTCTGGAGTGTCGGGTGTGCAGTGTGGGCGCGACCACATCTCCATACCATGTAGCTCCGGACACTTCCACGCCTCATCATAAATGTCTTCTTTTTGTTTTTGTTTTTTGGGTTAACTTTATTTATTTCCTTTTATTTTGGGTTCCTTTACAAGTAGGAAGGAGTTTCTTTGTTTTGTATTATTTTTATTCTTGTCACTGATACTCTGACAACTTCATTGACAATTCACACCCATATTGTTTCTGATTCTCCTTCACTAAATCTTTTCCTTTCTATCTCTTTGTTTTAGGTTAACAAAACAAAATTGATCGTCGACCCCAGAGAGCCGTCCATAGGCATCAAGCAGAATATGCGTTAGTTATTGCGATGCCCTCCCGTAGCGTGGGCTAACAGATACTGTGATTTTTTACACTCATCAATTCTATTAATGACTAATTAAACCAGATATGAGTGAGTAACTCTTTATTGTAGAAACTCCACAATACGAAGTGAATCAGTCAGTAATTCAATGCGCAGTTTTCAACGATATTTCATGTTTTCTGACCTCCTGATTCGTAAAATGGAAAAAAAAAAAATTCTGTCTGTGAACACGAAAACTCCTGATAGAATGAATGTATTGATGACACCTATTAATTTCCCGCAAAATCGATCATTAGGAAGGGTCCTTCATTCTCCGGTGGAGGCCAAGACATCCATCGCCGAATCGTTTGAAAACAATTTTATTGGTCATTCAAAAATAAAATAAAAACATAAATAATTCTTTTCTGTTGCTGTGGTCAGCCAGCGGAGCGACCGCTGCCGACCATCTGCGACGATAAGCGGTCACTCCCAACCTACCTTAGTTTCCTTGGCGCGCCGTGAGAGCTCGGGATGAATGTGGGGCGTTCGCTGGCTTCTTTATTTCTCCGCCAGGAGGCAACAAATCGGCTGAACACTGGGTAGCCGGTTTCCGTCACCAGCCGTAGGTCGAGTCCCAAGTACGATTCTGTCCCTCGTATCAACTCCACCCTAGGCCCGATTTAGCTGTCAACAGATGTCGTCTTCACGAGGTTCTGGATGCAGATATAACATTTCTTCATTCTATCTTGAGTTATCTTGTCTATAGTCGATTTTTTGTTTTCTTCGTTTTTGGATTCAGGGGAATGAGAAACATATGCAGTTGCACATCGAATTTTTGGACGATTACATAACTTTCCCTATACTATGCAGGGCATGTAAAACGTTGTCTTGCAACCAATAGTAATTCATTTTGAAATAATTTGTAAATAAATATTTCTGTATAATTAATATTCAGATATGTATTATACTCGTATGTCAACTTCAAGATGGTAAGATAGTTGGGTAAGATAAACATGTTTTATAACACATTAATGGAATTTAATTGAATATTCCATGTGAATAATAAATAAGGTTCTGGCGGACCTCCAGCGCTCCTAGTTGAAAAATAATAAAATAAAATAATTAATTCGGAAGCCAGAATACTAATACGTTTCATATTTCTACGGTGGTATTAAGGCGCATACATATTCAAAAGTCTTAATATAAAAAAAACAGAGGGTAAGCGCCAGTGGAGCTAGGTGCTCAGGAGTAGTGGCCTCCACCTGCTGCGCTGCTATCTCGGGACCATCTAAGATTGGAAACTGGATTAGTCTCTTCTCACAACGCCAATCCATCCT
Organism: Aradus depressus; assembly: GCA_963662175.1. Classification (NCBI taxonomy): domain Eukaryota; kingdom Metazoa; phylum Arthropoda; class Insecta; order Hemiptera; family Aradidae; genus Aradus; species Aradus depressus. Next base: position 6,640,315 of record OY759216.1, read on the forward strand.
GGCTTCCTCCTCCGCCACAGATGACAGACAAATTTGGATACAGACAACTTTATTATATAACTAGCAGGTTAGCCAGCGTTGTCTGGTTAGTAACTTTAAATAGGTTAGTAATGTTATCTGACCTGTTAGTAACAGGGCTTATAAGGATGTTACTTTTGAACTTTTATAAAAATCGTTGTATATATATATATATATATATGTATTTTTTTTTTGTAGCTCTTTGGGAGTGCCGGAAGTTGCAGACCATATCACCCAGGTTACACAGCAGTTCCACGATGGTCTTGTCGATGTGCCGGCCGTTACCTTCTTCACCCTCGGTCGGACCACCCCCAACAGGCGACTCAAATCTCGGCTATACCAGGACATTATATAACCCTTGTATATAACGTGCTTTATGTTTCTCTTTTAACGTGTAAAGCACTAAGTGTGCTGAACCAATAAAAATGTTTTTTTTTTTTTTTTTTTAGCTCTTTTTCTTCCATTTTATTAAAAAAACTATTTTTTTTTTTAATTTTTAATTTTTTAATATATTTTAAGCCAAAACTATATAAAAACTACAGAACCAGCGGCTGGCTGACATATATATGGAAACAAAATTACGGATAGACTTATTAGAGGAAAAACATCCAGTGGTGAACCCTCATGATTTCAATTGATAACAGAAGATTTCTGTGCCGAACTCGGGGGCGACACATAGTGATTTTCCCCCGAAATCGGACGATGGAAAGGGAAGGATCAGAAGAGAGGGGCTCGACTCAAAAACTCTAATAACTGACGTTGTAATAAACGTATCGACACAAAATTTCACATTCAGATTTAGAACCCTGTAAGGACGACACCTATTAATTTTCAGCCGAATCGGCCGAAAGAAACCGGTAATCACAGAGGGTCTCAACTCAAAAATCCAATAATTGCCAATGTGATGATTGTATCGGAATTAAATAGTATATTTAAATTCAAAACCCCATAAGGACGGCACTCATTAATTTTCCCCCAAGATCGGCCGAAAAGAAGGGAAGGATGAGAGGTGGGGGACTCGACTCAAAAACTCCAAGAACTGCCGGTGCAATGGTATCGACACAAAATGTATTATAAGGATTCAGATAAGCCCCTATCTAAGTCGAGTGTTGACTTTTAGCCCAAAGGATCGATTGGTTTTGGAGGGAAAGTGATAACTTAATTCGCACTGGGGAAGTACATAGCTGTTCTACTATCTCCTGGTTGCGCGAGTGTTCATACAACTTCGGATGGAGTGTGTTCTGAAGGGTGGTTTTCCAAATAGGCAACATACGTATTCTGACCAGGATGTGCCTTATATGTAAGCAGAACCGACGTAATGCAATGATGCATATTATATAATATCAATCATTTTTATAAAGTCCGGTCTGCCTTATGAAGCCAATCTGCCAATTCATTGTAAATATGAAAGTACATTGATGACTTCATTAGTTTTGTTTTTGATACAACTTATTCATGGAAAATTGGAATCATTAAATGTTTTATTCTCTTTCGAAAAATAATGAATAAATAAAATAAATAGAGTCGTCGCTGATACATCGGCAATGTACTTCCCCAGCGCAAATTAATCAATTAATTTTCGCTTTTCCTTTGAACCCAATTTACCGAATTGGTTAAAAATTAATACTCTTTACTCAGAGACTTTTAAATCGTATAAATTTCGTGATGATACATCATCCTGTTATATATTCCCAGCTATAAGCCCGAAGTATAAGCACAAGTTAAGTAATCTCTCAGATGTTTTTATTCACTTTAATATTATTATATTCTACATTTATATAATTCATGAGTCATACCTATATAAATACCAACGCTTTACTGTTTTTTATTTTATATTTATTATTATCTTGTAAATATCTGTTTATTGGAATGTATAGAGTAACAAAAACAAGGGATCCCCGTCACTACGTACACCACCCCCCTCCATAACTGTACCTTCTACCCTGTCAGCCAATTCTGTCAGTTTGTAAGTGACTCTTGATAATGCCTTAACACGGCGAAACTAGTTGAGTATTTGAGAATATATAGTGAAGTTTGACAAAGAAATTGTGTATTTGAATTATCTATTCCAATCTTTCAGATATTCAATCCTGACTTTTCAACGGAATTTCCTGTTTTCCAACTTTCTGATTCCAAAAGTGAAAGAAAAAAAAAGTCTATCTCTGATTGTGTGACCATGTTAACTCATAGAATCGGCATGTGAATTTATACATGTATTCAAAATCTCCATAAAGGCGACATCTATTCCTTTTCAGCTAAATCGGCAGAAGGAGGGAAGAGGGGAAGGGGATCAGGGGAGGACACAACACAAAAGCACTAATAACTGCAGATATAATGAATGTATCGACACAACAATTAATAAAGTAAATTCAAAACCCCATAAGGATACCTATTAAATTCCTTGAAATTGGCGGAAGGGAACGAGAGTATCCGAGGAGGATGGCCGACTGTATGTATTGAGTATATCGATACACAATTGGCAGTAAGTAACGAGAGTATCATCATAGTTATTATTCGTTTATTTTTTATTATTTGTTTATTTATCATTAAGTTAATTATTATTTATATATTATTATTTAATCACGAGACACGGCAGTGTCTCTGGCCAAGTCCGAAAAAAATGTTGAAAAACACTGCTGTGTTACTTTTCTCGTGACACCATATGCCACTTTTTGCAAAAGTATATTATTCATTAACGAAATGATGTTTTTTCCGTCATAGCCATCTGGAAAACTCCGAGCTGAACAAAATAAAAAAAAAAAAGTAGCCAAAAAGAATCATTTTTGACCAAGTTTCGAAGGGTCAAAATTGGAAAAAAAATAACTTTTTTTCTTTTTCCTTTTTCAGTGTCCGAGCGTCCGGATGACGTCATCAATGTTAATATATGAATTTTTTTAAATGTATAATAAATATCATGTGATATATACCTATATGCAAAGATAAAGATAAAAATATATATAATAAAAAATAACCCAATATTATAACGATAACGAAAAAAAGACAGCAACGATAAAATACATTCAGGAAATTGATAATAATAAGAAAAAAAGTGAAAAAAGTTTATGTTTGTTATTACGTGTTGAAACCTGTCCCAGTTTTCTTACCAATTCCAGTTTACTAACTGCTAATTAATTGTTTACGTAGTATGTAAGATAAAACTCTTTGTTATTGTATTATAATCTAATGGTTCGGAATTCCATTGTATTGGATATATATCACAACTTTTCATGAGTCAAACTTATGTTTATTATTTAGATAGGCAGACATTGTTTCGTACTTGGCCGTGCTTTTCAGTTTTACTGAATCTGCATTATTTCACATTTTTATTAATTATCACACTTCGTAAAGCTGGCAAAGTAAACATTTAATAAGAGTTGGAAATGAAGTAAAATGAGATGGCTCGAGCGCGATGTCAACGGGAGTGTAAGGAACTACTGCCTTGGAATAGTTTGGGGCCTATTAGTTCAAAAGATGATGAGGAAGAAGATAATTCTGGTTTTACCGCAATTAGAGGAAAGATGTCAGCTCAGATTCGGGCCTGTATTGGCTGGCTGCAGCACCGTCAACAAAATATGTCTCTCTAAATATATTTTTAGATCATTTTTCAAAATGATAAGGTAGTCCCTCATATTCTCATGTGTACAGATAAGGATAAAAATGAACAATATAGTAAATGGACTTAAATTTGAACAATTCTGGTAAATAATACAATAATAATGTGTGGGGAGAGGGGAGAAAGATAATACATACCTACTCCACCTCAGTGGCCCTTGTAGGGGTGTTGATATCGGGGAAAAAATATATTTTTCATATATAATTCTAAAACCTCGATATATCGTTAAAATATCGAAGTATCGGTTTCCATTATTTTTACTTTTGTATAAGGGTGAGAAAAAAAATTTAAATGGAAGAGCCCAGGTGAAAAAGTTGAGCAAGGGTGGGGTCAAGGCATCCCTGTATATATGGTAGCGTGCTTGCTTACTGAGTTCAAAATTGTGTATTCGAAACCCGGCAGAGGCCGTTAGGTTTTCTATCTGGGAGGTGAAAAAACCTTGAGGACGCCGACCTTCGGATGATACAAGGGTTACACATTAAAGACCCCCCACACTAGGAGCTTATTGTGACTCATGCCCAGGCTTTATCTATGAGGTCATATCGCCTACTACCATAGCGCTCTTTTGTCGCTCTGGTGGACATGAGCCCGACTCTACTGAGAGAGTCCTAAATTCTGCCTATCCAGGTTTATTCATTAAAGATAAGGGGTCTTTAACGAGTTCCTGACATCGTTCAGGCTCGGGACCATCGTTCAACGTCACATCCGAATGATGACGTGCTCAACGTTTTTTCATCTCCCAGAGAAAAACCTAAGGGCCTCAACCGATTTTTGAACCTGCGATCTTGAGCTCTATAGAACGCTCTGAGCTACCGGCGTCATTTAAAAATGTCGATATTTTGGGAGAAAGTTGTTTAGATATATATTTTCACATTGATAAGCTGAAGAGATGTCCTGAGCCTGCGGCTTGGGACTGCTCCAACGGGACCTCTGAACTGAACTAGCCCTTGAAACAAATTCAAGAGTTCCAGGGTGTTTTTTGACTCTTCAAAGGCGCAATTTCCCCTTGGAACGCCCCTCAACATATCTATTCATTACCTTCTAGTTAGACGTTGAATCTTGCCCTTGATTATAGACAAGTAGCTGCTAACCAGAAATAGGTCATTGAGAGAATAGACTAAAGATGTTATCATTGTGTCTATGGTAATTTTTTTCTTCCACAGTTCCCACTTGTTGGACGACTTGATCTTATTCCGTGTTCTTTTATCGGGAGAATCATTGGAAGCCTTGCCTATCTCAGAAGTTGCCTTGCTCTGATGGTTCACATAACTGGCACGGACTTATGAGTAGGGCTCTGAATAAAAATTACCGTTGTTTTTTTTCCCCTCCAGAAACCGGATAAGCCTTGTATTAGAAATTGTTCAATAAAAAAGAAATGAATGATGAATGAGGTTGTGTAAAACACTTCTTGTTTGATTTTCAAAAGGAATGAAGACTTCTTCGACGCCCCGCTCCGAGATATATCACATACTAGGAATCGTTAATCTCATTACTTCTTGCAAGTAAGACGGAGAAGAGATCGCATGTGAACTAAAAAGTTTTTTTGAAAGAAGGATTTTACAAAATGTTTTATAATCACTTTCATATACCTATAGTACAAGGAAGGACAGGATAAGTAACAGCGAGAATCTACGGAAGATGAGGTTAAGAAGCCTCCAGAAGGATGCACACTTGCTGAAGTGGAGATAGGCCGGCCATGTAACAAGGATGGATTCTCGACAATGGGCTAAAGTCTGTACGGAGTGGATTCCTAGAGACAGAAGAAGAGGAAAAGGAAGACCAGAACTGCGGTGGAGGGACGAGATAGTGGAGAGAATAGGGGATGGATGGTGCACAGTGGCCAGGAACAGAGAAACATGGAACAAATGTGTAACAGTATTATTTAAGAAATAGGTTTCAGTTTTATTTTATCTTTAGTCAAGAAGTAACAGTTTTACTAAAGTAGTCTTCTTTTATTTTCCAGGTGTCTTCTTTTATTTTCGTAGTAGTTGATCTTTGTTTTATAAACGTTATTCTATTCTACAATTCTGAAAGTTAATAATTAAAAATAGTTATTAAATTGTTATAATGTTAACCTCTTAGCTGTAAATAAAAATTGTTAACAACATATGATTAAAAAATTTCCGAAGTTAAATTATTTCTACCCTATACCAATGTAAATGAAAATAGTTTAAATAAAAATATAGTCTCTTCTCATAAAGAGCAAGTTACACTTCAAACTTGTGTACTAACTCCTATTTATGTTCGGAAAAATCAGCCGAAAGGGAGGGAGTAAAGGAGATCGCCTCCTTTCCCACTGTCGATTCCGCTGAAAATTAATAATTTCTTCCTTATAAGGTTCTGGATTCACATATGAAATTTCGTGTCGATACATTCATTCTATCGGGAGTTATCGTGTTTATAGACACACAGAGACAAACAGTAATGTTTTTTTTTCATATTTGGAATCTGGATTAATAATTTAATTTAAGAACAATCGTTAAAATTCAATATCAACTAGTTGTCATTTTCCTTTTTTTTCCATTTCTTTCGTTGATTTAAAATTTTTTTTCTGATTTCTTTTCGAATTGTTTTCGGATTGCTTTTCTGATATCTTCTGTTGAAAAAGCAGTAGACTCAAAACCTCCAAAAGGAGAGGCTTTTGTTCTAAAATAATGTCAATTTTATTTTATTTTATTTTATAAGGAAGGAATCTAATAGTGCGAAAATACGAGGTCAAGTTTTCAATTGAATTTCACGTTTCAAGGTCCCCTGAATAGCTATTGACCATTTTCGCGATATGTCTTTGTGTATATGGTTATAACTTTTTAAGTTCTCTAACTTAGAAACGATTGTAGTAATGAACCTGAAACTTGAAATAAAGATGTCACATGTACTAACTTAGGTTTGATTATATGCCGAAATCAGCCGAAAAATGAGGCCACTGTACTTTTAGGGCCTAACTACATTTTATTAGAAGATACCTTTATGTCCAAATCAAAAACTTTTTACAGAAAAAAGTTGTAAAGTAAACTGAAACCCACATTTTATATTCAATAAATTTTTTCATAGGACGTTTTTTCGTAGTTAGGAACGCTGGGCACCACAGCTAGTATGTGCCTTGCGACGGCGGACCCTACAGCTATTACGTAGTTAGGAACGCTGGGCACCACAGCTAGTATGTGCCTTGCGACGGCGGACCCTACAGCTATTACGTAGTTAGGAACGCTGGGCACCACATCTAGTACGTAGTTAGGAACGCTGGGCATTACAGCTAGTATGTGCCTTGCGACGGCGGACCCTACAGCTATTACGTAGTTAGGAACGCTGGGCACCACAGCTAGTATGTGCCTTGCGACGGCGGACCCTACAGCTATTACGTAGTTAGGAACGCTGGGCATTACAGCTAGTATGTGCCTTGCGACGGCGGACCCTACAGCTATTACGTAGTTAGGAACGCTGGGCACCACAGCTAGTATGTTCCTTGCGACGGCGGACCCTACAGCTATTAGTAGTTAGGAACGCTGGGCACCACAGCTAGTAAGTGTCTTGTAACGGCGGACCCCACAGCTAGTGTTAGGAACGCTGGGCATCTCGGCTAGTAGGTATGTGCCTTGCGACGGCGGACCCCACAGCTAGTACGGTATTAGGAACGCTGGGCACCACAGCTAGTAAATGCGTTGCAACAGCGGACCCCACAGCGAATACATAGATACTACTACTACATGTGAAATTCATGACAATCCGATTACCCTTTAATCAGTCAGCATTTTTTTTATGCTTTGCCCCCCCCCCCCCCCCCCTGTTCAATTTTTGAAGATGTCACATAGTGTATTTTTCTATTTGGCCATCAAGAATACTACATGAGAAATTCCATGACAATCCGATCAGCCGTAAATGATCTATCACTATCATCAAATTTAGGCCTACCCCCACAACCCCCCTCCCGTTCTCAATTATGTGACGTCACACACCCTATTTTTCTACTTGGCCTTTATGAATACTACATGTGAAATTTCGGGACAATCCGATCCATCCGTTAATGACTTATCACTATATATATACTTAGGCCTCGATCAACCCACCCTCCCGTTCAAAATTTTGTGACATATACACCCCATTTTTCTATTTGGCTTTTAAGAATACTACATGTGAAATTCCATGACAATACGACCTACCGTTAATGTGCTAGCACTATATTTATACTTAGGCCCCCCCACAACCCCCCCTCCCGTACAAAATTTTGAGCCGTCACACACCCTATTTTTCTATTTGGCCTTCAGGAATACTACATGTGAAGTATTGAAATGAAGAGAGTGTGGAAGGGAAGGAGCATGATCTGTAAAAACGTGGTTGGTAAAAGGAAGACCTGTTCTGGCCACATCATATACCTATATATTTTTTTCTTTTAATTTTAACTGACAATAGAATACAGTATCTTGTTATCATCAGACATATCAAAAATAGAATGCAGTAAAAAGAATAAAAAATTCACAGAGCATGCTCTCACGCCATGTCATTCAGGTGGTCTCACGTTCAGAACTGCATGACGCTTCTGTACATCACGCGAACGTACAACGGATAGCAACATATCTTAGATGAACCAGATGCAATTAAAAAAAAATATATATATAGGATAAGAAAAATTCCCAAGCAGACTCATGTGTTAACGAATCTCAAACCAAAATGGATTTAGTTAACGGTTTAACATGAATGGTCAGAAACAAATTATAAAACTAATGGTTTCCAGAATTGTCAAACTGGAGTACAATGTAGTGGATTGGTAAACATCCTGTCTTGTCACTGATCACCGACAGACAGTCTTATACGGATCCCAGACATGATACGAACCTTGACATCCATATCTGTAGACATACCTACCTCTAATATTTAGCGTGAGAGTTCATGGGGTCTGCAAGAACATGGAAGGATATCAAGAATTCTTCAAAGGATCCTTGTTAAAGAGAGTCCTTAGATAAGAGAGCCAATATACTATATATAATTACTTAAATCTACATTATAAATTTGTTAACTAAATAATGAAAAATAAAAAAAATATTAAATTAATTTTTTTTAAAAGGAATCTTATAAACTAATAAATATTGGCCATTGTTCAAATCAAGGTTATTTAGGGCTTATAAAACATATAAATAAATAAAAGTACCTCTTTTGTGCATCGAAGGGGCATTTTCATTGGAATTTCATGTTTTCCAAACTCCAGATTCCAAAAATGAAAAAAAAATCTGTCTGTGTGTGTGTGTTTGTCTGTGAAAACGATAAATCCCGATAGAATGAATGTATCGATACTAAATTTAGTATTAAGATTTACAAGCCCCCATGTAAGTCAACTATTGAATATTAGCGGAAACGGTCAACTGGTTTTGGAGGGGAGCGAAAAGTTAATTGATTAATTCGTATTAGAAACGTACATCACCGGTGATTCACCGATGATTTTTTTTATCTTTAAATTCCTCATTGTATCTCCCAAAGCCTCCGATCCACACTTTTTCCAATGGGATGCTTTGTTTTTGTTTTCTTCAAATTTCGGAACTAGATTTTTTGAAAAAGATATAACAGGGATATAACCCCTGAATATTTGCAGGAATACTTTTTCCATTAATATTATTTTTATGTCAGTTTTATTTTCAAAAATCGATTTTCAGAAATTAGCGCACCATTGGAAAATAACATTTTAGTTTAGGGGCGTAGCCCCCACGAGGAAGGAGGTTAAAAAAAAGTAAAATGAAACACTATGTTTGTAATTGCAACATTGTTTTAGATGCCTGGGCTTCAATAAGGATGAGGTGTCGCTGCTTTCATGTGGGCTCCGAACCTAATCGAACCTACCCGAGTCAGATCTATCTTCAAACACCAGTGAAGCCTGGTCAGGAACCGATAGACATTGGTAGAAATCAATCAGATTGTCCAGGGATTGTGGTGTCAAAGCCGCAAGAGGTCGACGTGGTACTCCACGCTTTATGCTTAACGGAACGAAGGAATTAAATAATGAAAATGAAGAGAAGAAGAAGAAGAAGAAACGGGAGTTATTAGGATGCAACGAAATATAATAACATGAATGGTAATCATGTCTGATTCAGTGTCTGAAGAGAAAGGGCCTTCTTAGAGGCTATTACACTTCAAGAAAGGTATAATTATTGGACAAGAAGAAAAGAGGATAATGAAAGGACAGAAGTCGGCTGAGCAGAAGTTCGCGTGCCGACAGCATCTGCTCAGGACCTGGGCGAATCTCACAGACAGTAGCAGGAGACACAACACTGCCAAAAAAACCAACGCCAAGAAACACGCAATTGGATAACACATCTCAGCTACTTAGCCCATATCAGCAGATTTACCGTTGAAGGCTTCCTCTAAACTCCCACAACGGAAGAGATAATCACTGTTATTAAATTGTATTATCTTAATGTATAATAATTGCTTGAGTTTAATAACGCCTTCCTTTATCGTGCAGTCATCACATGTATTCTTGGGAAAACTAGTTGTAGTTGCCTTAATTTGGGGTTATTATGGTCGAATTTTCTACTAAAGGAAATGCAGTTTTCTTCTTTATAGCAGAGCAATATGTTCTCTTCTTGGGGGGCACAGAATGTTTTGTAGGGGCCGCCCCAGAGGTTTTTGCCGCAAAACAGAGACAGGACAGGTCAATTCCGTTTGAACCAAGCCTCTTATAGTCTAGCTTCATTATCAGCTTACTTTAGAATTGTGTCAGGAAATTCTTAATTCACATAATATGTATAATACAGAAAAATAAAGAAAATAATAAGGAATAAAGGAATTGAACAGTAATTTAGTAATGAAAAATAAATAAAAATTATAAAGGAAATAAAAATTAATTTTTTATATGAATGCATTTCGGTTTCTTAATTCAGCCGCCTACTGGGTCCTACAGCTATATAAGGAGAGAACCCGAAATTCGATGTTGAGTTTTTGCCGGAATTTCATGTTTTCCAAACCCACTGTTCCAAAAATAAAAAAAATAAATTCTTTATGTGTTTAACGACAGACACGCTAACTCCCGATAGAATGAACGTATCGACACGAAATTTTATACGTGTATCCAGAACACCATAAGGACGACAACAGACATAACGCGAAGGGAAGGAAGCTCGCCACAAAAATTCTGATAACTGCCCATTTAATGAACGTATCGAAACTAAATTTAAGTTTTTTTTTTTCACTTCCTAGATAAAATAAACTAAGAGCCTCGGCTGGATTCTATTCACCTTATGTATATATTTTTTCTCTTAAATGTTGGTTACTTCTCGCAAGAACAAGCTCCCAGGAGGTCGTGGTATATAAATATCTTGAGTGGCTTAAGAGAGAAAGGCCACCCAGTTGTAGCACCTCACGGTGAATTTTTAATATAATTTTTACGATAAAGTGAGGGGCTTCAATTTTGAATTATAGTAAGTCACTGTTCCGTATCATATTATATTATAATATATTATGTCATCACTTCTCCCATTGATTTTTTGCTTTCTCAAAATATAGCAATTACAAACGTTTCGCGAAGCAGTCCCATCATCAGTATCTATAATACATGTGTTCTTTATGTTAACTATTCTTTCTGTCAATCTGAATCTTCCTTTTGTAGAACATATTTCTTGAGTCGACGTCTATATTTTTACACCTAATCAAAACTATTTTGACTAGGTGTCTTTTGATCAAAGAGGGCTCAACTCAAAAACTCCTATTACTGTCTATGTAGTGAATGGATCAACATGAAATTTGGTATGATGATTCACAAGTCTCTGAGTAGGACATCTGTTTGTTTTTAACCAAATCGTTAAATTTGGTTCAGAGGGAGAGTGAAAACTTATATTTGCGCTGAGGAAATACATTAACATTTTTTTTTTTATCTTGTTATGTTATTCTTGAGTGCGCCGGTACCTCAGAAGTAGCGTGCTAGCCTACTGAGCTCAAGATCAAAACTCGGCCAAAGCCGGAAAGTAACAAAACCTTGAGCATGCTGTCCTTCGGATGGGTCGTTAAGCGATGGTCCCGAGCCTGTGCAATGTCAGGTACTCATTAACGAACCCTACCATAGTTGAATAAATCTAAGTTGGCAGCATTTAAGAATCCCACAGTAGAGTCGGGCTCATGTCCACCAGAAAGATAAGAGAGCGCTCAGGTAGTAGGCGATATGTCGTCGTAGCCGTCACAATAACTAACTTAAAGAGTAATGGTCTTCACAAATTGATTGAACTACAGTTTCAACAGCGATGAATCGATATGCGAGATTAGTCGCCGTCCATAGCAGCAATTTTAACCCTTGACATATTAAATTAGCGGGAAATACTACGGTTATCAACGATTGCGTGCAGTCCGCGGGGAATTTACTATTCTTCGGTTATTTACATAATTTGGTATTATGGACAGTTTTAGTTGTAATGTTTACGTGGATTGTTCGATTATATATGACCATATTATGTAAACCTTTCGGTTCTTGTTCCTTCGATATCTCGATATCCGATAAGCTAACGCAGTGACATCCTTCAATCTCCTTCACGAAAGAAATGTTATTTACATAGAAATGTGAAAATAGTCTGCCTTGGATTTTATTTAAAAAACAAACAAAAAAAAAACAAGAAAATGAACTCCAAAAATACTTTTTGGGTTGTTGGAGGTTCATAAAACCGAAGACGAGGGCACGATTTGGATCAAATGTGAGCCGGGTTCAGATTCCCACCGTCAGAGACCTCTCCCCTTTTATAGGAAATAGTCGTAAAGATGGCCCTGGCTGGGCTTCTTTATCACTGGGAGGAATGTGTGAAGTGACGGCCCTAAACCCACCACTCTCAACATCTTTATTGGTCTAGTTCATCCTCTTCATTGTTTATTGCATTTAATTTACCATTATTTTTATTAGGGTTGACTTGAGGGTCATAAGGTGGACAAGACAAGAAGGAGGCGCTCTGAGAGTCCGATTGCTGAAATTGGGATCGGACTACTTTGAAGTGTTGTCTTGACCTCGGCCGACGAACCTTCTCTGCCTGCTCACTGTGGGTGCCACTGTTGGCCATCCTCAAGTGGCTCTTTTGACTCCACACTGGTTGTCAACTATGCTTTGCAATCTGCGACCATTTTTATCAGTTCCGGGATTTACGATGTTTTATGTGAGAGGTAGTAGTGTAGAGGAGGTAGTCAGTTAAATGGCGGTACAACTGAATAACTGAGTAGACAAAAATGAGAACTCGCTCTGTAGAGCTACAAAAGAACGCTCTGGTAGTAGGCGATATGACCTCGTAGATCAAGCCCGGGCCTACCATAAACAAAGTAACACAACCAGAAAAGTTTGATATTTTCGATCAGTAGCGATGTTACAGGGTGCTTTTTAAGGTTAATAATAAATAATCATCGCTCTACAACATAAATGCATTACATAATATGAATCATAAAAAGTCATAAAATAAATCAATATATACATAAAAAGTTAAAATATAAAAATGAAAAAACCGTCAAACTTCACTGTATTCTTATGAATTGAGGTCTGTCCTTCTCTTCTGCAATGATATGTCAGACTGGCCTGTTGAGGTCAGTCCTTCTCTTCTGCTATTAGTTCTTGAACCAAATGGCTGCACTGGATAGTCGCCACCTGTTCCCCAGGTCAATAAATAATATCGAAGGAGTCACGCCAGGTCATGTTTTCATTAGTAACATTATGTACCCTGTTTGCGGTAATGATCCCAGTCAGACATTCCCTCAGTAATTCATTACTTAATGCGAAGATTACTGTTATAATCCCCTTTTCTGTTAATTTCAATAAATTATATCTCTTTATTCCCTTTTGTTTGATAAATTAGGTATTATGTGCTAACTCGATATTTACCCTCTGTACAAAACACAACCAGAAATACACGTGAAGGAGACGTAAGATCAACGCCGGAGCGTAGATGTTTGAAAATTATTATTTAGCTGTTTGGAATATAGGAAATTATGTAAACGGTGTACAGTTCGAAGTTCATTTTCCATCGGAATTTCGGTGTTAATACATCGACTAGAATGAATATATCATCATGAAATCTTATTTGTGGATTCAATACCCCCATAAGGCTGTACATATTAATTTTCAGACAAATCGGGCAACAGGGCCAAGGCCATTTATCGACAGAAAATTTTATAATTGTGATGTCCCTTAATTTTGTTTTTGTTATAAAGTATATGAAGTTTCGTTGGATATACATGTATATATTTTTTTATTTCGTTCCGTTCCGGAGTGAACGATAAGAGATTAACACAGATAAACCCCGGAACGCAATTTCAATCCCTGGAAATACTTGTGTAAGCTCTTTAAACATAATCAAGCAAGAGGCATCAAATCAAGTTTATATTTTGAATCCCAAACAGTGGAAAATTACAGAAAGTTTAAGAAATATTTTTGAATTTTTTGTCACACTAAAATTATAAGTATGTTTTTCAAGAATATATTTCTTGAAAAACATACATATGTTCGCAATAACACAATTGAATTGAAGGTCTCTGCATGATTCTCAATTCGTTCGTCCTAAATATTTATGTTGGGACTATCAATGGCGATTCATAACGATCCGCTAGCAGCAGCAAGCACGTTTAACTTTCGCACATGAAGGCATTTTAGAAGCTCATAGATGGTCAGGGAAAAATTGTGCACTACCTACTCTTCACAATCGTTTTCAAGAAAATTTTGAGGGAGGCTTAAGCTATCTTCCCATGGAAGTGCTAGACTTCCTCCTATCTGAATGCGAAAGTACCAATCCTTAGCGTCCTAGTTTTCTTGACAAATTTAAAGATACTTCCGTAATTCAATCTTCTATGTTCCTCTTATATAATCTCGTCCGGATAAATCCGTGTCTTATGATGATCCCTACTAGGTTGCTTATTACATCCCACAAAACGTTGGAATCCTTAACCAGGATCATCTTCCACTGTCTGCATGTTGTTCTTTCTCTCCGTGACTTCTCCAACAAGTCCACTTCTTTATTCGGGTCCGGTACACCTCCCGCCATGTTCTGGCTCTATGAATGCTATGCTTGATCCTTCTTAGGTCAGTGGATCCGCCCCGTCGCTTCCCGCTTCAATTCCCGAATTAACGGGGTACTCAGTTCAATCCAACATTCTTCTAGTTTCTTAAAGGTGGGCACTCATTTGAACATTCGTCCCGAATGAGCATACGTTTGCCGCTGAAATGCTCAGGTGTGAACTAGGTGATCATTCGGATCCGGATGCTATCAGCCCGATCCGAGTGCAGTCGGTACATCAAAGTGAGCACGCGTTCGGTCAGCGTTTTTTTGACTCAACGCTCCTAACGGAATGAGCACACTCTGCCTTTCTTTTTATTCCCCCTTCTCTCTCATCTCAGTTTAAAAAATGGAGTGGTCGCAGGACGAAGTCTTAACTATTTTGGGGAATTTTCATCCGTTTCAAAACTTATTGTTTTTAAAAACTCCGCGTTGCTCCTTTCCATATAAATTTTTTTCTGCCACCATTATCTCCTCCTTTTTTTCTCTTTTAAAGTGTTGAATAAGATAAAACTAAAGCTAACAATAGTTACTTTGCTCCGTACCATGACGATGGCGGACAAAGACTACTTCAAGTTGCCCCGAATGGGTGGCTCAGCGCTCTAGTTGTTCGGACCGTTCGCCTCTCCACCCCCGAACCTCAATATCATTCGGGGCCAATGCTCAAGTGAGCACCCAGCTCAATGTTTAACAGTGAATAAGTTACTTATTCACTCACTTCTTTACTGTATGTAATGATAGAGTTTTAATTTTTTTTACATTAAATATATTTTTTTCTGGCAATAATTTATTCAAGTCGGAATGGAAGAAGCGTGTCCAGGACCGCTTTTGACCCCACGTCAAGGTGTTTGATCGTTTTGTATGATATGAAGATGGTTTGATTCGAACGCTCCAGGATATTGATACTCCAAAGGCGCTATATTCCGATCCATATCTAAATTTCATGTCCTTATTTGCCTGTCTAAACCCATTTAGGTAGAACACACTTCAGACTATCTTCTAAAAGAATAAAATAAAATACAACTTTTTTTTTTTTTTTTAAAGGATCAATATGAAGAACAGGGTTTTCTTTTTAATTTCATCGCTATCGGTTCCTCTAATATCTTACGTCTTAAATTTGTTCTGCAGATTTATCAATGTCATGAGTGACTATGTCTGTTTGAGCGTGAAATTCCAGCAGGACATACGATATTCTGCTCTCTCAAATCCTTCCATCTATTTCAGTTATCAAATTTCATTAAAACAGTTCCCCTATAGGTATGTGTTTTTTCGAAGAAATTTGTATATTTTTGTACGCTAGAATAAACCAATTAAAAATTGGTTGTTCGGCGTTTCCCACAAAATTATAAAGATAGTGTACCAGTAGCACAGAGGTAGCGTAAATTTTTATCTGGGAGGTGAAAAAACCTTGAGCACGCCGTCCTTTGGATGGGACGTTGAGCGATAGTCCCCGAGCTTTTACGATGTCCGGCACTTGTTAAAGACCCCCCTACCCTTGGTGGATAAAAATTAGGACACCCATACTAGAGTCGGACGTTGTCTTCCCACTGTTTTATTTTAGACCAGAACCGGTTTTAATCGCAATAGCGTCATCATCAGTGGTTTACCCATGATACAATAATAAAATATACAAATAATGAAAAGTATAAGTAACCCTTAAATCTATCAGGGTACAGAGTAACAAGATAAAAATTATAAACGCACCCATACAGCACAAAGGTTAAAGGACAACTGGCATACCTCTAAGGGGTGGGGATAGCTAGGTTCACTCACATGTATGTAGAGAGTGAATGAACCTAGCTATCCCAACCCCTTAGAGCTACCCCAGTTGTCCTTTAACCGCTGTGCTGTGTGGGTGGGGTAAGATTATAATTTTTATCTTGTTACTCTGTACCGTGATGCTTTAAGATTTACTTATACTTTTCATTATTTGTATATTTTATTATTCTATCATAGATGAACCACTGATGATGACGCTGTTGCGTCGAAAACCAGTTCTGGTCTAAAATAAAACTGTGGGAAGACGTCTTTTATTTCTATGATGAATCTCGCCCCACATCTTACTATCAGATGTGGGCTTTTTGGTAAATTTTAAATGAATTTATTTTTGATAATATTGTCGGATTTCAATGAAAATGTGTGTCTACGATCTCTTTTTAGGGTTCGGATGTGCATGTAAATATTTCCAAATTTTAGGTTTTCTATACCCTTCAATGTATCTACACGAAATTTTATATGTAAATTCACAACTCAATAAGGACGACACCAATTAATTTTCGGAATCAGACGAAAGGAACGGGGATCAGGGCTATTGTTTCATATTTGCTATTGTTGTTATTTTTGGAATTCGGGGATAGGAAAACATGAAATTCCGTTGAAAACTAACATCGAATTTCTCCTCGATTACACAACTGTGTCATACATATTCATCAGGGAAAAGAATCGAAGCAATCATAGTAATATATTAAAAATTGTTACAATGAGAGAAGTGAGGAAGGATGGGAAGTTTTGTCTGAAGGAAGGAAGACGTTATTAGGACAACAATAGCAGCGAAGAGACGGAAGATAACACAATTACTGCGATAGACTAACGTAGGGGGGGCTTCTCGTTTTTAAACAACACAACTCTATTTAACTAATTGGTGGTGTCTCAGAGCACATATTTATTTAATTGAGATAATTGTGGAACACAAACCACTTCAACACGGCACAATTGTGTTGTCCGTCGTCACGACAAGACAGCTCCAGTCCAAACCCCCTCCAACCTTCCCTGAAGCCTTCAAAAAATAAAATGGAAGTTTTATACTCAAGCTAAAAAGGCCAGTCCCTCAATCTCCTAGAAGATCTAATCTAATTGATAGTCTATTAATCAATTACGTTGTCGCTCTTCCTCCAAAGCCAATCCATCGTTTGGGCTAAAACTCAATACATATAGAAGTCACCCGGAGAAAACGGGTAGATAACAGAAAGCTGAATTCAAAAACCCCAATAACTGCTGATGTAATGAATGTATCAACATCAAATTTCGTGTTTAAAATTAACATTCCCGGAGGACATAACCATTCCGTGACAATCCCATCATCCATTAATGAGCTACCACTATTTTTATACTTAAGCCCCCACATCCCCCTCTCCCGTTCTCAATTTTGTGACGTAACACACCCTATTTTTCATTTGGCCTTTGTGAATACTATATGTGAAATTCCATGACAATCCGACCATTAGTTATTAAGCTACCACCATATTTATGCTAAGGCCCACCCCCACAACCCCCCTCCCGTTCACAATTTTTTGACGTCACACATCCTATTTTTCTATTTGGCCTTCAGGAATACTACGTGTGAAATTTCATCACAATCCGACCATTAATAAATGTGTTAGCACTATTTTTATGCTTAGCCCCCCCTTACAACCCCCCCCTCCCGTTCGAAATTTTGGGACGCCACATTGCCTATTCTTCAATCGGGCTCAAAAGGATGCTACATGTGAAGTTTCATGAAAATCCGTCCAGCCGTTTGAACGTGATACTGGAACAAACCCCGTTTCAGCTTTATTAATATGTATTTGACTTACATACCTAGTGGCTTCTGAGTGCTCATACTAAATGTTGTCAATGTATACATTACATCCAGGGTTGCCACCTTTTTTTTGTGAAAATAAAGTACATTGGTTATTAAAGGAAGAAAAAAAAAAAGTACATTGTGTCAAAATAAAGTTAGATTTATTTTACTTTATTATTTTGCTTAAAAACGTATTTTTCATTACTTTTAGCAACTTTTAACAAATAATTATCACTGCTAAACAGCTTCACAGCATCTTTACAGTCTATATTTCAGTTAAAGTAAACAAGTAATTCATTTTTTTTTCAGATTCAGGGACGCTTTGCTTCTTTCGTCTCGCCATTTGCTATTTATCACAGAAAAAATTCACTCTGTAAATGCTGACGTGGCGGGAATCGATAGTAAAAATGAAATTAATTTATACAAATTTCCGACAATTCCGCAAAACCTTCAGAGCTATATATTTGATTACATAATTTGTTTATTAAAGAAATTTCTCCATAAAGATCGTTACGACCAACCTTTTTTTGTATGTTATATGTAAAATGAATCCCAGAGAAATCAAATCATGCGAAATAAAGTATTTTCGTGTACTTTATTGTTCTCATAAAGTATAGAGTACAATTACCGGAAATAACGTACATTACTTTATAATAAAGTACGGGTGGCAACCCTAATTACATCGGCAGTTATTAGGCTATTTGAGTCGAGCCCCCCTTCTCAGGCCCCCTCTGAAAATTATTAGGTGTCATATGTATATATATAAATATGAAATTTCGTGGCAATGTTATTACGACGGTTATTAGATTATTGTGTTAAGCCTCCCCCCCCCCCCCCCCCCCCCCCCCTAACCTCCTTCCCGTCAACCAATTTGTCTGAAAATCAATAGGTGTCTCATATTTTTTTTTTTTTTTGTTATTATAGATGCGCACCTATGAAACCTACAATGTGTGATCTGACCACATTTCTTTGTAATGTATTTTTTTTTTATATTAATTTATTCCATATATTAATATTGAAAACAGTTGGAATAAAAAAAATAATAAAAAAAAAAACAGCTGAAAAATTAACTAGGAAATATGCTGACACTCTAAGGAGACAGTGAATCATTGATGCGTGAGCTTCACCCATTAATAAGAAGAGGCATCAACTATTAACGCGGGCTACCGGTGGCACTTTTCCCGCCTATATTAACGCGGGCTACCGGTGGCACTTTTCCCGCCTATATTAACGCGGGCTTTCAGCTATTCTTGTCGAATTGATTCGGACATGTTCAATTCATAAAGATACCTCCTATCCTTTCTAAGTATTCTCTAGTCGACAGACCAGTTCGAATTACACTTACAGTGTCCAATTCTCAATCAATACTACATTTTTGATTAGAAAGGAAATAAGTCGTCGGTGAATCACTGGAAATCTACTTCCCCAGAACGAATTAATCAATTACCTGTTCGCTTCTTCTCCTGTGTCGATATATTCATTATATCGATAGTTATTAGGGTATTTGAATTGAGCCCCCTCCCCTGAACCCCCACTTCCCATCATCATCATCAATGTAGCTCTACAACCAGCTGACAAGTCTTGACTTCCTCAAACATCAATCGCCATGTGTCCCTGTTTTGTGCTGCTGTCATCCAGTTACGGATCCCGATATATAATACTATCACACCAGTCACAAAGTGCTTGGGGCAGCGATTTCCTTAGTTTCAGAGAATTCCAAATTGGAATGGTTTGTTTAAGCTGAAATTTTTTTTACAATTGTCTGCTATCTTATTTTTTACAAAATTTAAATGGACAAAACCTTCGCAACGAAATTTTGGATAACCAAAAGTCAAAGAAATAAAAGTCACCGGCAAATTACTTCCCCAGAACGAAGTAATCAATTAACTTTTCGCTTCCCCTCCGAGACCAGTCGACTGTATGGTTTAATAATCAGTTGACTTACATCGGGGCTTCGGAATCCTCATACTAAATTTTGTATCGGTACATTCATTACATCGGAAGTTATTAGCGTTTTTAAGTTAAACCCTACCTTTTCTTTGGTCAATTTGGCTGAAAATCAATAGGTGACGTCCTTATGGGGTTCTGGACAGGCGTATAAAATATCGTCTCGAAACATTCATTCTAACGGGAGTTATCATCCTCACAGACATACAGACAAACAGATTCTCCTACTTGGGGTTAGGATGTCGAAATACATGAAATTCCGGTGAAAATTCAACTTTGAATATCTGACCGATTACATAACTTCCCCTATACTTTGGAGTAAAAACTCGGTCGACTCGTCGTTTAATTTTTTGTTATTGTGGCAAATTCAGTTTTCAGATTAAAAATTGGTTGATTTTACCCCGAAAGTGGTGTGGTGCCTTATCTTATCAGAAAAACACACTGAAGTTCCGTTCCATTTCTATACGTCACCTATTAATTTTCAGCCGAAACGCTTTAAAGGATACGGGAGATCAAACGAAGCGTTTCAACTCAAAAATCCAAACTATTTTCGATTTAAAATATGTATCAATATATGAGAGCGCTGTGGTTGTATATGATTCACCGACCACTCTTTAACCGAACAACGCCGGACTACTCGCTAGTCTATTCTATTTCCTGAGAATCCCCTCAATTGGATACATAACTCAATTTAAAAGTCTTGAAGGAATCGACAATGTCTACGTACATGTGTTTGTGAAAGACAGATTTTATGTTTGTGTGCGAGTATTATACAATTTATATGACCCCTCCCCCCCCCCCCCCCCCCCCCTAGGCTATTTGGTATTTGACAAAATCGTAAATTTCTCGGAGCTTGGAGGTGGGTAGAGATATAGCCGAAGACATATATCTGAGATATGAAGGCTCAACATAATGTATTCACGTCCGTCCTAAAAGACTTTGATATAGGACCCCTTGGTCCTTCTCTGATTTAAGAGGTTATATGTGTCTCTTCCACGTAGCCAACACTAAATTTTATTTTAATGCTCGTAATTTTCCAGTTATGAGTATAAAGGCTTAACCAACGTAAATAAAAACATATACTGTTCTGAAGAGAATGAGATACTGTAAAATCCGTGATGACCTTACGACGTAACCGTTGACGCTAAGATATTTACTTTGAAGAAAACTGTAAATTGCTTTCAACGTACAAGTTCAGCAAGCAGATAAATCTAGATAGTATCATACCATTGGGGGGTATGTCTACTTGCATCTACGAAATATGAAGAAAAAAAAATAGTATTTCAAGTCAAAACCCCTTTGGGTTATTTATTGACAGACGCCTGACATGGAATCCTCTAACTATACTTAAAAGACAAGAGCTTAATCGACGATACAAACTCTTATTACGACTTTTAGACCACAGATCGAAACTTACATTAGGTAATAAAAGACTCATTTACAACCAATTACTGAAGCCAATATGGAGGTATGTAGCTGAACTCTGGTGCTCAACTAAACCGCAGACTTGCCACAAGAACCCTTCCTAATGTTCATGTTCGGACATTAATCATCTACAAACGTTTTATGTTTCTTTTTCATATATATATATATATATATATTTTTTTTTTTTTTAAATATAAAATATATATTTTATAATATATATGATTTCTCATATGAGGAGTTTGGAGCCAGAGCGGACCAACTGGTTGAAACTGAACAGGTAGAAAATGACAATTGAAAATTGAGTACATTTTGTTTATCTCCATAAATGGGCCCCAAATATTTATTTATATTTGAAATTTTAGAATAGTATTGGATGACTGATCCCTTTTTGTGTTCTATAAAGTTTTTGAAGGCCATATGATCCATTGTGACTTTGAAAATATATGCACAAAATACTTGTGGACTAAACTTAAAGTGCTGCTATCTATCACTGAAGTGAAGAAACTAAGTGATCCACACTGGTTTTGAAAAAGGGAACCTATGCCAACATCAGGATGGTAATAACTCATTTTCCAAAAAATTGTGGGTTGGTCTGCTCTGGCTCCAAACCCCTCATATATATCTCTTTCAACATCCAAGACATTTATTAATTGTGTATTACATTTGCTTATTATTGTAAATACAAATTTAAAATAAAAAAAATAAATAAAAACCATAACTTGTCTAATTCCAGCGATATCGACTGTAGGGGAAGGGGTTCAGGGGAGGGGGTCAATTCAGAAACCATAATAACTTCTTATATACTGAATTTTAGAGGGCGCCGGTAGCTCAGTGGTATGCGTGCTTGTCTTCTGAGCTCAAGAACGTGGGTTCGAAACCCGACCTAGGCCCTTAGTTTATTTTATCTGAGAGGTAAAATCAACTTAAGCACGCCGTCCTTCGGATGGGACGTTAAGCGATGGTCCCGAGCCTGTACGATGTCAGGTACTAGTTAAAGACCCTTACCCTAGGTGAATAAAAATTTAGGGTACCTAGGTAAAATTTACGACTCCCACAGTACAGTCGGGCTCCATCAGAGTGACGAAAGAGCGCTCTGGTAGTAGGCGATACGACCTCGTAGTTAAAGCCCGGGCATGAGTCATAAAACCTAACCTATACTGAATTTTTCGATACAAAACTTGATATGAGGATCTCCCCATTGTGTACATGTTTTATTTATTGTATTGTACATAGTTAATTTATATTTTTATCACGCTCTGTAAAACTTTCCTTTTTCTTACCAACATCACATTTACTTATGGTGATTTATCGATTGTAAATATTCAAAATAAAGAATTTAAAAAAATAATGTTGCGTCGTCTGCAAATATAGCGAGTAATGTGTTTGGGTTGTGTGGGATGTCTAACGTGAAAAGTGAATAAAGGAGAGAGCTAAGTGAACTACCTTGAGGGACACCAGCTGTCACAACAGAGAGGAGTACTGGGATCTCCTTGGAACATTGAAATATCGAACCCTTGATCTTGAGTTCAGTAGGATAGTACGCTACCTTTGAGCTACCGGCGCTCTCTACATTATTATATAAATAAAAAATATAATTCATTATTCTTAAACTTACATACTAGGTAACATTTATTTATAAAATGCTAAAATGTGAGCGCTGGTAGCTGAAAAGCAGCTGACTGAGCTCAATATCGCGGGTTCGAAACCCGGCTGAGACCCTTAAATTTTTTTTATCTGGGAGGTGAAAAAACTTTGAGCATGCCGTCCTTCGGATGGGACGTAAAGAGATGTTCCTGAGCCTGTACAATGTCAGGTACTCGTTAAAGACCCCTAGGTGAACAACAATTTAGGGTAGGCAAAATTTAGGACTCCCGGAGGAGAGTCCGGCTCATTTCCACCAGAGCGACGAAAGAGAGTTCCGGTAGTAGGCGATATGACCTCCATAGTTAAAATTTTTCATTGAAAGGATTGGAAAATTTTAATAAAAATGTACTTATTCATAAATTAAATATAATTATAGTTAGTTATTGTGATTCATGCATGGTCTTTAACTACGAGGTCATATCGCCTACTCTTTCGTTGCTCTGTTGGACATGAGATCGACTCTTCTGTGGGGGCCCTAAATTGTGTCTACTCAGGTTTAGTTATCAAGAGAAGGAGTCTTTTACATTACATCGCACATGGCTCGGGACCATCCCGTAACATCCCAGCCGAAGGACGGAGTGCTCAAGTTGGGACGATCCTTAACAAGTGAGTAACGATGAGGATAGGAGCAAATGCCAGGTGAAGAAGTGAGACATGTTTCTCATGGGAAGTGGGTGGCATTGAAAGGTTTAGGTAAAACAGTAAGTAGATATATAGATAGAGCAATGAGGGTAATTTGTGGCAGCCTCCATTACCATTACCATTACCATGCCGGTAGACCCTCTGTTAGACTCCTCAAATGAGGTCTCTACTTTTTTTCTCTTTTTCTTTTTGAGTGCTTTTAAATTTATCGGATAAACCATGAAATAAACAGTTACTTCAACACGTTTACTTGTTTTCACATTGAAAGGAAGCGAATCAGCATACAAATCGTTCTCATCTATAGCTCTTCTAGAATTTTTGAAGAAGACGAGATGAATGATCCATACGAAACTCGATTGTAAAATGTTTTCTTAAAGATCTCTTAAAACAGTGGTCCTTAGACTGTTTCTCTAGCTCTAGTATGGAAATAACTTCAGACGAATTAAGGTGTCCTTTGCCATAGAAAATTTTAAATAGGACAAGGAAATAATCCTATCTGATGTTCAAGAAGTAATTTTAGTCGTAGAGCCTGAAGAAAATCATTCATAATAATTATTCCTATGTCCCTACCGGATCTCAACTGTAGAGGGGCGTCCTAAGGACATTCTGAAAGTCGATTTTCGGGGTGAATGTTATAAAATAATGATTCACATGATATATAATTCTAAAGCATTGAAATATACATCAAAGACGACAAGGATCAGCGTCTCCAGGACTCCGTATGTAAAATGGATTCCATCAGGCTTCATTAAGGAACCTATTATGAAGACATTAATAAGAAATGACCTTCCGTGCGACAGCTAGAGAGCCCATATGATCGCGAATAAGGGACAGGATAAGCGCTTCCTGTGACCAATGTTTATATAGATAGATTACAAGTTCCGGGTCGAAGAAATACAACTGTGGAAACGAACTGAGAAGTTCTTAACAGATGGAGCGAAAAGAGAACGTCGCACCAGCGGAGTGAAGAGAGAGGGTCGCGCGAGCGGAGTAAAAAAAAAAGGTCGCGCGAGCGGAGTGAAAAGAGAGGGTCACGTGAGCGGAGTAAAGAGAGAGGGTCGCGCGAGCTAAACGAAGAGAGAGGGTCGCGCGAGCGGAGTGAAGGGTAGGTCCCGCGAGCGTAGAGAAGAGAGAGTGTCGCGCGAGTGGAGTGAAGAGAGAGGGTCGCGCGAGCTGAGCGAAGAGAGATGGTCGCGCGAGCGGAGTGAAGGGTAGGTCGCGCGAGCGTAGAGCAGAGAGAGGGTCGCGCGAGTGGAGTGAAGAGAGAGGGTCGCGGGAGCGGAGTGAAGGGTCACGCGAGCGTAGAGAAGAGAGAGGGTCGCGCGAGTGGTGAAGAGAGAGGGTCGCGCGAGCGTAGAGAAGAGAGAGGGTCGCGCGAGTGGAGTGAAGTTATGGTCGCACGAGCGGAGTGAAGGGTAGGTCGCGCGAGCGTTGAGAAGAGAGAGGGTCGCGCGAGCGGAGTGAAGAGAGGGTCGCGCGAGCGGAGTGAAGAGAGGGTCGCGCGAGCGGAGTGAAGGGTAGGTCGCTCGAGCGTTGAGAAGAGAGAGGGTCGCGCGAGCGGAGTGAAGAGAGGGTCGCGCGAGCGGAGTGAAGAGAGGGTCGCGCGAGCGCAAAAGACCGAAGTTACGCCTTTTCCGATTTTATTACTTCCCCCATCTATATGAGTGGATGTGCTGTTTTTTCACCAGAATTTAATATTCTCTGACCCCTGTTTCAAAGAATGAAAAAAATTTCATTCCTGTCTTTATACTATAACTCCCGATATAATAAATGTAACGACGCAAAATTTTATTCGTGAATATAGAACCCCAAAAGGGGGGGGGGGGGGGGGGGGGGATGAGCAGAGAGGATAAGGGTTAACACAAAAACTCCAATAACTGCCGATATATCGTATACATCCATTATATATCGAAATTTAGTAAGAGGATTCAATAGTTCATGTGTATTGAAACTTATTAAAACAGTCAATTAGTGTTTGAGGACGAGCGAAAAATGGGGAAGTTGATTGCCAGTGATTGGCCGACGTATTTTTTCCATCCTCTACTGACAGATGTGTTCCTGTATGAGCTTATATGATAACCATAACGGATCGGGATGAATATAAATAGGAGGTGGGCCAGTTGGTAGTGGTAATGGGCCGAGAGATCAAACAGACACAGTCGAGTTACACGGCTCATATAAAGGACCACACCTTGACATAACCACTCCACTGTCAACATATATCATACTAGCAGTCTATGTCACTTCTCACTGTCCTTCCTGCCAGTCTGGAACATCGTTTGAACATCAAAAAAAATATATCCATATCAAAATAAATAAAGATATCAACTTTTCCAGAGTACAAAATGAAAGGAAGCGGAACCGCGAAGTTGAGTTTCCTTGTCTTGAAGTCTAAAAGAAAACTCGATGGATCGATGTCGGACTCCGATATTTTGGTTAGTTCGAATGTCGACCAGAATGAAGACGAAAATGCAGATGATGTTGAGATGAGATTGTTAACCGTGACATCATTAAGTACTCTCCGCCAATTCTTGCTCAGGACGGAACTCGATGATAATGTATTTTCAGTGTTGGTAACGGTAGAAAATGCTCTCGATCGTGGACGCCAGGGATTACTACGGCAAAACACCATTCTTTTCGTATTTTGTTTTTATACATACATTTTTTTTTGTAAATACGATTGATTTTTAATTTGCAATAGCGCGGAAAAGTTGCCTTTTAGTGTAGATAAGATAAATTAAAAATATGAAAAATATTGGAGTAGGTGTTGAGGTGCCGCAAGGACCAGTTTAACGTGGCAATGAAGTAGGAGTTGAGGTGCCGCAAGGACCAGTTTAACGTGGCAATGAAGTAGGTGTTGAGGTGCCGCAAGGTCCAGTTTAACGTGGCAATGAAGTAGGTGTTGAGGTGCCGCAAGGACCAGTTTAACGTGGCAATGAAGTAGGTGTTGAGGTGCCGCAAGGACCAGTTTAACGTGTCAATGAAGTAGGTGTTGAGGTGCCGCAAGGACCAGTTTAACGTGGCAATGAAGTAGGTGTTGAGGTGCCGCAAGGACCAGTTTAACGTGGCAATGAAGTAGGTGTTGAGGTGCCGCAAGGACCAGTTTAACGTGGCAATGAAGTAGGTGTTGAGGTGCCGCAAGGACCAGTTTAACGTGGCAATGAAGTAGGTGTTGAGGTGCCGCAAGGACCAGTTTAACGTGGCAATGAAGTAGGTCTTGAGGTGCCGCAAGGACCAGTTTAACGTGGCAATGAAGTAGGTGTTGAGGTGCCGCAAGGACCAGTTTAACGTGGCAATGAAGTAGGTGTTGAGGTGCCGCAAGGACCAGTTTAACGTGGCAATGAAGTAGGTCTTGAGGTGCCGCAAGGACCAGTTTAACGTGGCAATGAAGTAGGTGTTGAGGTGCCGCAAGGTCCAGTTTAACGTGGCAATGAAGTAGGTCTTGAGGTGCCGCAAGGACCAGTTTAACGTGGCAATGAAGTAGGTGTTGAGGTGCCGCAAGGTCCAGTTTAACGTGGCAATGAAGTAGGTGTTGAGGTGCCGCAAGGACCAGTTTAACGTGACAATGAAGTAGGTGTTGAGGTGCCGCAAGGACCAGTTTAACGTGGCAATGAAGTAGGTGTTGAGGTGCCGCAAGGACCAGTTTAACGTGGCAATGAAGTAGGTCTTGAGGTGCCGCAAGGACCAGTTTAACGTGGCAATGAAGTAGAAACAAACATTTTGCAGCTGCTTTTCAAAAGGCAACTTTTCTCCACTAAAAAATTTTAAAAGGCCATTTTCGTTCCTCCCTACTGTACATATACATGTATGCCCCATCTTAAAAGAATTTCGTCTCATCTATTTTAGTAAAGCAGAGTTAAACTATGCTCAGTTTATTGAATATGTAAATGGACGAAATTACAAAAGTTTAATTAACTATTGCAAAGCCGCCTGGAAATATAGATTTGAGCTGGTTTCAGAGTTTAATTATTAGTGATATATAAACAGCAAGTTGTTTTTTTTTTTTATTTTTATTTTTTATTAGTTTTTTTAAAGGATCATTTAGGTTAATTTTGTAAATTACTGCATTTGTATTTGAATTTTATGTGTGAGTAGAAATAGACGAGATAACCCCTCAGACGGTCAATTTGACCATGAGTATTGTCGGTCAATATTATTATTATTATTACATATACATGTATACATATTTACATGACAAATACATATAATACACAAAATGAACATAGCTAGTGATTAATTTTCATTTTCCTAATATAATTATGTACATATTTGTTTAATTGTTGACATCATTAGTAATTTTTGTTTTTCCTCTCAGTAAATTGAACTTTCAATAAACGGAAGTTTTTCTGAGGTCTATTGAATTTCGATTTATCGAGAGTCGACTGTATATTATCAATAATAGTGGAGGAAAAAAAAGTCAAAACTCAAAAATAATTTAGAAATTGCCGACAGAATTGGTACAAAGACCATGAAAAATGATTATTGATACAAATCGTCATACACTGGAACACAACGGGCTCTCTATCGACATCGATACGAGTTAAGAGGGAGTGGTAACACTGCTGGAGGTGGGAGGTAATTTTAAGTTGGCAGAAAATGATGGTTAGTTCATTCTTGTTGTACAACATTCATAGGAATATTTATAGTTGTGAAGGTTGTCAGGTAACTGTGGGTAGAGAGGGAGAGGGGAGAGCCTTGCCGTGACGTCACCCTGTTCAGAAGCTCACTTTAACCAGCTGTTTCTTACGAAGCTGTCAAGTTCTGACTTTTATTTTATGGTAGGTAATATAATTATTCTTTGCTGTCCTCTTGTTTTAATAGTTACAAGTTTTTTATTATTTTTTTTTATTTTTTACAGCATTTCTTTTTATAATCGTAGAATGCATTCCTAGTTAGTTGCATATTAGTATATTTTACATTTTTCTCTAAATTAGGAACAACGATACAAAGTCTATCCAGCTATCAGGAAGTGAGAAAATCCTTGTTTTTGGCGGGACTATGGGTATTTATGAAAGGTGAGGTTTCTTGGGGTAGCGCAGCTAGCGTGACCACCTCCTACAGTTGGGGGACCTATTGAAGGCGAAGCAATGTGTCCAGTATAATGGGGTGTCCTGGCCCTGGTATTTAGCGACAGACAGACCTACAGAAGGACAATGGGAGGAGGAGCCGTCAAGTGTCGGTCAAGCCGATGCGCGTGGCGGATTATCCTGAAGAGCAGATGTGGGGAACTCTATGGGGCTAATTGTCACCATCCTCCCATCCTATGGTCACCTCAAACAGATCATCAATGTATTTACAACAAATCTTCACTTTTTTTTTTTTTTTAAACAAATATAAAATGAACTTTGGTCCGGCAAAGTACTTCCCCAGAACGAATTGATCTTAATTAACTTTTCGCTCCCCCTGAAAAACCACTTGATCGTTTGCACTAATATTGTGCACTAGGTTTGTGTCGGTCAGTTCATAACATCGGCAGTTATTAGGGTGTTTGAATTGAGCCCCCTCCCCTGAACTGCCCGGCCGATATTGATGAAATTTGACATTTTATTTCCTCCTTGGGTTTTGAATTTACATATGAAATTTTGTATCGATATATTCAATACTATTGGGGTTTTTGCCTCTTCCCCAACCCCTCTCCCTCCTTCCCGTCAGCAGATTTTGATGAAAATTGGTGTTGTCCTTTTGTCCTTATAGGGTTCAGGTCACATTTATACAATTTCCTGACGATCTATTCATTCTATCGGCAGTTATTAGAGTTTTTGTGTTAATCTTCCCCGGTAATCCCATGGTCCCGATACATTTTCTTAGTTTTGTCTTCATGTTGTAGCAGTTTTGCTACTCCTATCAGCTGTTTTACTACCTCAGCTGTACGAAGTATAGGGGAAGTTATTTAATCGGTCAGAATTTCAATGCATAATTTCAAGTTTTCCAACCTCCTGTCTTCAAACAAAATCTCTGAGTCTGTGTGGTCTGTGAGCACGATAACTCCCGGTAAAATGAATGTATCAAGACAACATTTTATATGTGTATCCAGAACCCTATTAGAACAACACCAAATGATTTTCAGCAATACCGACCAAAGAGAGGGGGGGATTAGGGGGAAGTTTAACACAAAAACTCTAAAAACTACTGTTGTAATGAATGTATTGACACAAAATTTCGTATATAAATTCAAAGCCATATGAAGACTACACCTAATGATTTTTCGCCAAATCGACTAAAGGGGAGGAGAGGATCAGAGGGGGCTCAACTCAAAAACCCAAATAACTGCCGATGTAATGAATGTATTGACACAAAATTTAGTGTGAGGTTTCAGAAGCCACTATGTAAGTCAAATATTAATTTTTAGCCCAAATGGTCAATTAGCTATGAAGGGAGAGCGAAAACGTTATTGATTAATTCGTGTTGGGGAAGTAGATAGCCGGCGATTCAGCGCAATAATATTTTTGAATATAGGGTACATATATATATTTTTTTTTTATTGCCCTTATGTACGAAGCATATTAGCCATGTCTCTTATCTAGATATTTACATCCATCCATGGCCCCCTAGAGGGAGTTCTATCTACTAAATAAAACTCACTCTCGGACAGGATTCGAACCCGCAAACCAAGGTGAGACTATGCGACCAAAGCCCTACGCTCTAGCTCGCACGGCTCCCATGGCCCCCAAGTTATGCAAGTGTTCCTTTAATTTATTTTAGTTAGTTATTATGACTCATGCCCAGGCTTTAACTACGAGGTCATATCGCCACTGTAGGAGTCCTAAATTTTGCCTACCCTAAATTTTTATTCACCTAGGGCAGCGGTCTTTAACGAGTACCTCGGGAGTGCCCTCGGGGACCTCCCAGATAAAATAAATTAAGGGCCTTGGCCGGGTTACGAACCCACGATCTTGAGCTCAGAAGGCAAGCACGCATACCACTGAGCTACCTGCGCCCTTATTTTCATGTTAAAGTCTTTATTACCTTAGTTTCCTCAAACTTCCTGATGCCCGGCTTACTGAACTTCCTCCATAAATCATTTCATAATAAGTAAATTTTCTAGAAGGGTCTCCACTTGTAGATAATTTTTAACTTATAATTATACGCCGAATGGGTTTTTAACTTTTAAACACTCTCATTTGTATTTAGTTTATTATCTCTAGCCATGAATACTCAATCTCCTGCAACAGAAGGTTATTAAAATTCACATATTCCTGAGGTAGAGAACTACTCCGGCAGGAATCCTATTCAGTTTCACGTTTTAAGATTTTTTTTCTTTTTTCTTTTTTTTTTTCTGTTCATTCATATGCAATATATTTTTTTCCTTTTTTTTTCTCATTTAACAATGGACTCCCGTTAGAAAGGAAAAGATAAAACTGCATTTTCCTCAACGTTGAACTTCTCTGAATGCCATGTAAGAAAATCTAACCGGTTATATTCTCTAATAGTTAGTTATTATGACTCATGCCCGGGCTTTAACTACACTGTCACATCGCAGAGAAACTATCAAACTTATTACACTGCCAGACGGACTTATTTCCAAATTCCAGAAAAATACATAAACCAATTCAGTTTTTGGAAAAAGTTCATACATTATGAACTTATGTACCTATTTATTTTTTTTATTTATTAAAAAAAGATGTGACAGGATAAGAAACCGGTTTTATCTTTATTCAAGAAGTAACAGTTTTACTTAAGAAATAATTTAATTTAGGAACAATCGTTAAAATTTAATATCAACTAGTCTTTTTCCTTTTTTTCCACTTTTCCATTTTTTTTTTTTCATTCATTTTAAAGTTACTTTTCTGATTTCCTTTCGGTTTCTTCTTTTCTGATTTCTTCTGTTGAAAGAGCAGTAGACTCAAAACCTCCAAAAGGAGAGAGAGGCTTTTGTTCTAAAATAATGTCAATAAAGCTATTTTTTTTTTTTTTTTTAAATTAACGGAAATCGTTAAACGAAACGAAAAATATATTTAAAATATATCCCTTCAGTATGAAATTGTTAATAACGGTTTCGAAAAAAAATGTTTACTTGAACAAAATGCGCATATACTGCTTTGCGTAGCTGAGAAAGTAAAAATACTTCTGAACGAAAAATCGCCTACTACCAGAGCGCTCTTTCGTCACTCTTGTGGACCTGAGTCCGACTCTACTGTGGGAGTCCTAAATTTTGCCTACCCTAAATTTTTATTCACCTAGGACAGGGGTCTTTAACGAGTACCTGATCATCGTACAGGCTCAGGACCATCGCTTAACGTCCCATCCGAAGGACGGCATGCTTAAGCTTATTTTTCCTCCCAGGTAAAATAAGCTGAGGCCCTCACGATCTTGAGCTCAGAAGGCAAGCACGCATACCACTGAGCTACCGGCGCCCTTAAACGAAAAGGTACAAATGGAGATAAATAGGAAAGCCTTGGGCAAACTTCAAATTTATATTAAAAGTTAAGACCTGTTAGACAGGTGAGCATTGACAGATATAGAAATATTTCTGAGGGAGGTTGAGTCCGAGGCTGGCCTGAGGCTCCTCCAGTTACAAATGTCCTGACTACTCCTTCGAGTTCTGTTCTCTTCACGTCCCTGCTAACCAATCTCTCTAATGGATATTAATAAGGTCCCTAACTCCAGTAACGAGAGTGATGAGTGGAAGGTCAGCCCACGTCACTGTCAGTTGTCGACCATTTGTCTTGAGATCATCAGAACATACCAGGAGCTTCTGGTAGGCAAAGTAGTGAAGGCTCCCAGTGGAGGAATCTTAACTCCTAGTTATGGCTTCATTATGGAACAGAATCCATGGATAAGATATCCCATTGTTAGAACTGGAGTTTAGTTAACAACCTAGTTCTATAGTCTCCATGTAGTCTTTAGTAACATCTGCCCGTGTATTGAAGGTGATATCTATTAATTTTATGTGAAATCGGCCGAAGTGAACGGGTAGGATAAGAAGAGAGGGGGGCTTAACTCAAAAACCATGGTAACTAATGTAATAAAATTAATGTATTGACACAAAATATAGTAGGAGGATTCTAATGGATTATGTAAGTCAATTTCTTAATTTTAGTCCATATGGCATAGACCATTTCCGCTCCTTAACATCAATTTTTTTTTTCTCTGTTTTTCATGTTTATTTTATTTATTTTTTCATCTTCATCCTTTTATTTTATTTTTTTTTTTATCAGTTTTTCTTAAATTAATTTTATTGCAAGTCTGGTCTAAATTTCCACCTCCTTCATAATCTTGATTCTTATATTCTCTAAAAATTTTTTTTATCTTCTTTATATTTATTTAGATACATTTATTTTCGTATAATTTCTTCATAAAAAAGCTGTTAATTTCATTATTTTCGTATTATTATTTTATTTTATTTTTATTTTATTGTATTTTCTTATTTAGTTATATTTATTTTGTTCTTGTTTCTATCCACTGTAGCACTTTTATCTCATTACTAATATTTAATTTTATTTGTATTTGTAGCTCTGTTCAGTGACTTTCATGTATTTACTCTTAGGGGACCTCGGTCCCAGAATAAAATTTATTTTCATTTAATTTCATTTTACGGTAGATTGGTTTTGGAGGGAAAGAGAAAACTTAGTTCATTGACTCATCTGGGGAGGTTATATTGAGTTTTAAACTCTCCGAAGGCACTCAAACACATCTACTTCTCCAACCATAAGAAGTATCTACTGAAGAATCGGTGATGATGTAAAAACAATAAAAGTCGTCGGTGAATCACCGGCAATGTACTTCCTCACAACAAATTAATCACTTAAGTGTTTGCTCTCCCTCGAAAACCAAATGACCGACAGGGCTAAAAAGTTGGCTTCTTATACATTAATACTGATACATTCATTACAATGGCAGTTATTAAAGTTTTTGAGTCGAGCCCCCATTCTGCTCCCTCTTTTGCCTTTGGCCGATTCTTCGGAAAATTAATAGGTACATTTCTTTGGTATGAGGGTTCAGAAGCCCATATGTAAGTCAACTATAGATTTTTAGCCAAGCATAATAGAATAATTCGTTCTGGGGAACTACATTGCCAATGTTTCACCGAATTTTTTTTTTTAAATGTTTTTCCTGTGATCGACAATAAGAAAGGATCCTACGTGCACATTTTCGAACGTGGAAAAACCTTAGAATTAGATCAATGGTATGTAGACGATGTTTTCCTTTTATTTATAAAAACAGAAGATAACACTGTTCAACAAAAAAAATTAAATTCATTTTTCTGGGGTATCATTCTTGATTCTTATGGGAAATTGCCTCCTGGATTCAAATCTGTAATTAATTTTTCTGTGTCAGGCATAATTTTGAAGTTATAAGCAATTTCAGTTTTTTCAAAATTGTTACACTTCTTATTTCCACGCTGTGTATTTATAAAGGCACAACATACAACTATCAATATTTTAGTCACTTATAAAATTATTTAGAAACATTTTAGACAATACAAAACAAAAACATGAAGGAGCCCATAAATTATCTTCATATATTGTATAAAAAAACTTATTTAAGATTAGAAAATATGAAAAAAATCATCGTTTACCCAAGAATTTAAAAGGCTCATTTTTTTCTCTTGTGTTCAATTTTATCAGTCTCGTATAATGTTCCAGCAGTAGTCAGCAAGCATTGCAGGTATCCCCTTCATACCGCCTTTCCATGGTAATTATATCTTTATGGAACCTTTCACCATGTTCATCGGAAACATCACTGCAGTTTTCAGGAAAATAATGTAGATGTGAGTCCAGGAAATGCACTTTACATCCTAAATGCACATGTTACATCCTAAATCTCTATATGCATTTATCATTTTTTGAACCAGTTGTTCGTAGTTGTTATGTCTCTCTCTATGTTAGAATCTGACTTCTAGTTTACGTCAATGGTTGAAGAGATTTCAGTAAAAGAGAAATATGGAAAGTTCTACATATTTTATGTACTACAGGTGTCACAATAATATACTGTAGTTGAAACAGAAATATAGTATGTATATTTACTCACATGATATGGAAGGTCTCAACCATCTACATTTGCTAGTTTAACACGCTATAAAATTCAATTTTAAATAGTTTAACAATAACTTGCTTATTAACTAACATAAATCTATTTGCAACGGGATGTCAACTCTTGAATTGGGGGCCATGGTGGCCGTGCGGGCTAGAGCGTAGGGCTTTGGTCGCATGGTCTCACCATGGTTTGCGGGTTCGAATCCCGTCCGGGAGTGAGTTTTATTTCGTAGATAGAACTCCCTCCCGGGGCCATGGATGTCTTAAATAATTATATATAACACATTAACATGGCTAATATGGACCGTACATAAAGCCAAAGGAAAAAAAAAAAAAAAAAAAAAAAAACTCTTGAATATGAAAACAAATGAAAGACAAAATTCATTGTTGCCAACTGTTGTTATCTTTATCCCAAACTTAAAAATTTCAGTTAAATTAGACAAATATTCTCGTATAAATAAAAAACTGTGCCTGATAGCGAATTTCTGATTTCAGATTTGAATTTTCCACATGAAAGTCCTTCAGAAAAACGTATTTTCATATAAGAAAATTTATCCTTGTCGAACAGTATAATCTTTCATTGAAATTTCCCTTGATGGAGACCACTTGAATTATCTGAGGCTGCGGTTCACATCCAGCAGTCAGGAATGAGGAACAGAGAAGAATGCAAAAGAATTGCAAAGAATGCGAGATGTTCTGAGAAGTCCATTAGCAGTTAACTTCTGCAGTCGAGGAACACTTCAAATAAATGTTATCACCCGCAATGTACTTCCCCAGGTCGAATGAATCAACTAAATTGTTGTTTTCCCCCTGATACTAACCGATGTAGTTTAAAGTCAATAGGTGTTTTACTTACAATTAGATTCAGTTCAGCCTTTCCTCCTCTGATTCCCCCTTCCTTTTGACCGATTTCGTTGAAAATACGTGTTGTCCTTATGGCCCGGGACCATTGCTTAACGTGCCATCCGAAGGTTGATGTGCTCAAGGTTTTTTTTTCAACTCCAAAGGGAGGAATTGGCACATTGACCGGTGAATGAGCACATCAGCCATTCTACTCACATTTCTCGTAACATGTCATGATAACATTTATATGTACGTTTCGAAGACATTTCAATAAGCTATCACTTTTTTTCAATAATAACGGTTTAGGATCATACACAGCTAACAGCTCAAATTTTATTCCAGGTTATTCTAGGTTTTGATGCTTAACCAGATTTCTAATAATGTATTCTTCCGTTTCCAGCCATTTTGTTTTCCCACTTTACTTTAAAACTTACTTTTCCTATATAAGACGTTTCAGGCTGCATATACACTGCTCAACACTCGAAGTGGAACACATAAAAATCTGACGATTCTTTGATTCCCCTAAATTTTTTTCTCGGTTAACGAGGTATGTTCCCTCTCCAGAATGTTTCCCTTAATCTAGAGAGTAAATGGGCAAATAGAAAATTAAAAGTTTAAGAAATAATGAAGCAACTTTATTGAAAAAAGATTTTAAACAAAATTTACCTACTTTTTACAAAAATGAAAATACTCTAGAAACTGAAAAAAAAATTGAAAAATACCACTGGTTTAGTATACTGGTGGTCTTCAGTAGTGAGTGGGGCCTCCTCTTCGTCTTATCACTTCTTGACACCTCCTGGGCATGCTGTTCATGAGGTCCAAAACTGCTTCCCGTGGGATGAGTTCCCATTCCTCAATAACAGCCTGTCGAAGCTCTTCAAAATTGTCAGGGGTAACTTCCACGAGCCCTGATCTGCCTCTTGAGATGATCCCAAATGTTCTCAATTGGATTAAGGTCTGGTGATTGTGCAGGCCACACCATACGCGTAATTGACTGCTCACGAAAAAAATTGTTGACCGCTATGAAGTGAATTTGCTCTAATTTCATGAGCTAAAGGCCATTACAATAGGCTTAAGAACCATGTTCAAGTACATCTGGCCAGTCATAGTGGTGTTCCTAAAAACCACGAGCGGGATAGGTTGAAAGCCATAAATTCCGCCCCAGACTGAAATGGAACCATCCCCATAAGCTTCTACGCTGGCCATATTAGCCTCGTCATAGCACTCATTTGGGCGTCTCCACACTCTGTTGCGTCCATCTGAACTGTGCAAACGTACTCGGGTTTCATCGGAGAATATGCAGTTGTTCCACTGGTCAGGAGTCCAGTTTGCATGATCACGAGCCCAATGCAGCCGCCTTAGCTTGTGATTTCGAGTTAGCCTGGGGAAATTCTTGGCCACCCTGGACCCAAAATCGCGCTCGTGAAGTCTCCTCCGTATTGTCTGCGTTGAAATCAATGTACCTGCTGCACGTCTAAGCTCAGCTTGAAGGATCCTGGCTGTAACAGTACGCCTTCTACGAGCTTGCATTACTAAAAATCGGTCTTGAGCTACTGATGTTAACCGCCCACCCCCTCCCCCATGCCTGTATCGCACACTACCAGTATCCAGGAATCTTGTTCTAGCTCGATGGATCACACTAGCACTCACATTGAAGCGATTTGCGATGATGAATTTATTGACTCAAAATGTAGTTCGACGATTTAGGAGCCCCAATCAAAGTAAACGTACGTAAGGCATGTTCAGAATTAAAAACAATGCCGAGGTCTTTACGGAGTTTGGAGAGCTCAAACCACACGAAGACTGATGCTAGTGATCCCGGAGGGAAACAGAGGACGAGGGAGACCCAGGAAGAGATGGATGGACGCAGTCGATGGGGACGCAAGGAACCTTCGGCTGCAAAACTGGAGAACGCTTGCGCTGAACAGGAATCTTTGGGGGAAGTCTCTGGAGGAGGCAAAGACTGGAATGGAGCTGTAGCGCCGAGGATGATGATGATGATGATTCTAAGTAAACGTGTCTTTTATTCACTTTCAAAGTTATACGCTAATAGCCTTGAATAATAGAAACAAAAATGAAATTACCCCGTAAATATTCCCAAAGTTTGAAAACAGTGGCCTATAATTTGAAGTTGTAATTAATTCGTGTAATCAGAGAGTAATAGTATGCAATTTTGACTATTGGGTTATCTGATGTAGCTCTGAGAAGGTGGCTGGGCGTAGCCAGAACACATGTAATTATGTACGTAGCCCCGGCTTGGTAATTGTTGCATAAAGATCCCCGGAACATGAGCCCCACCAATTAAACAACCAGCAACATTACAGCAACAACCGTTAAAACAGCTTATCTACGCTAACTTTTTTTTTTATTTTTTATCTCAAAACAAGAAATGTAGAAAGATAATGAATACGTTATAAGATGATGTTTTGGATTTCATCTTTTCAACACCAGAAGACATTCAGACAGGGAACAACAGTATTTTTACCTGAAACAGGAATTTGTGAGATATACAAAAAAAAATTGTCGGTGAATCTTCATACTAAATTTTGTAACGATACATTCATTATATTGACAGTTTATTAGAATATTTGAGTCGAGCCCTTCCCCCTCTGATCCCCCCCTTACCTTACTGAAAATTAATAGGTGTCGGCCTTATGGGATTCAGATTACAGATAATTAAATTTCATGTTGATTCATGGGGTTATTATGTTCACAGACGAACAGACACATATACAGACTAAATTCTTATTCTACACTAAGTATAGGAAAGTTATGTAATCGGTCGGTTTTCAACGGAATTTCAAATTTTTCAAAATGAGAAAAAAAGTCTGTTTGTGTCTCTGTGTTTGTTTGAGTCTGTGAACACGATAACTCCCGATCGATCGAATGAATGTATCGACATGAAATTCAGGGCGCCGGATGGTCCCGAGCCTGTACGATCTCAGGTACTACCTTAAGACTTCCACGACTTCTACCCTAAGTGAAAAAAAATTTAGAGTAGGCAAAATTTAGGACTCCTACAGTAGAGTCGGGCTCATGTCCATCAGAGTGACAAAAGAGCGCTCTGGTAGTAGGCAATATGACATTGTTGTGATGTATGTATCAACATAAAATTTCATATGTAAATTCATAACCTCAAGAGGACGGACATGAAGTGGGGATCAGAGGAGGGCTCGACTCAAAAATCCTACTAACTACTGTAATGAATTTATGAACACAGCATTTGGGGAGGATTTAGGAGCCCTTATATATAAGTATATTAGCGCAAACGGTCGATTGGTTTTGAAGGGAGCTAAAAGTTAATCAATTAATTCTTTCTGGTGATTCTCCGACTTTTTTTTTTACACTTTTGGAAAGAATGGACTGCAAAAGATTTTTTTTTTTTTTTTGGTGGCCGAACTCTGGTGGAGGCCACTACACCATTGCCGAATCACTAACTATACTTCGTAAAGCTGGAGAAGTGGAAGGTAAATTCTGGAAAAGTACCTGTTTTCATGATCTTCCCAATACTTTGGCACTTTAAAAGAAATTCAAGAACTTGTGGTCATGCCAATCTTCTCTGTATCGTTCCAATTTTAGTATATATACCGCCGAAGCGAGTACATACACCCTCGTCTTCAAGCCCCGCTATCTCCTCGATTAAGCTAAGTGCTTACATATATTTGAGAGAGTGGCCCCGGCGGTGCTGTTGCTTGTCCCCTGGCTTTGTCTGCCTGTTCGTTGGTTGCCCTAGGTCCTGTGTTTTGCCCTTCCCCGGTCCCCCTGTGGGATCCCATCATGGCTGTTTTCGTCATTTGTATAAAGAGTTCGCTGGCTCGGTTAGGACAAGGAATATAACAAGGTAGGGCGATAATAACCAAAGCAGTTGTTCGCCCCAAATAAACCAACCAACCAACTACTTGTGGTTATGTCTGAGACTTACTGATAACTTATTTTGTATCCACCAGACGGAGTGTAGCCGAGGACTGTCTGGAGATCTACGATGACCTGCCTTATCGCCATTCACAGAGAAATGATTATTTGTCTGTCAATCCACACTATCTCTAACTGACCTTTAAACTGAATCTTGTTCGACTTGAAAATTTATTGTGTTCTTTTCCGGAAATCCTTTTATTTTATATTTTTAAATATCTTTATAATATATGAGATGTCCTTCTTCTTATCGAAGAGGTTCTACATTTAAAAAAATTGTCAGTGAAGAAAAAGTTTAAATCGCTTACTTCATATTTTTAGAGATCCTCAGCCTGCGGCTAAGGGCCTTGGACTAAGGTCTGTATCCGGGGTATCGCATTCGCAATTCCATCTCGGAAATATATCGGATTGGGGATTACTTCATATAATATCTATGGTGGTGGAAGGATGTCCTCGATATGAAGGTCATAGATTACAACACTTTATTGGCCTACGGTCTCCCAAATATATTTATTTTTTATACATCGGTTGGCGCTTCACTGTCTACTAAGCTCAAGATCGCGGGTTCAAAACCCGCCCGAGGCCTTTAGATTTTTATCTATGAGGAGATAAAAACTTGAGCAAGCCGTCCTTCGGACGGCACGTTAAGCGATGATCTTGAGTTAATATGTTACCCTATCCAAGGTAACTAAACATGGCTAAATTTAGGACTCCCACAGTAGAGTCGGGCTGATGTCCACCAAAGCAATAAAAGAGCACTCTAGTAGTAGGCGTTATGATCTCGTAGTTAAAGCCCGGGCAGGAGTCATAACAACTAACGTTTCACCCGTCTAGACGTTGAACAGAAATAGTCTGAAAATCTAGAAAAATACGTCTTGAGCAGAAATTTCCTTTTATGCTGAGGGGGAGGAAAAATCATTGAAAATTTCAACTTTTTTCTAAAATCTTACCTATTAATCAGACAGATAACGTTACTTACCTGCTTAAAGTTACTCCGAACGAAGCTACAAGTTATAGATATTGTGAATGGTGTATGAGAGGAAGGCCACCCAGTGGTAGGCCCTCGGGACGAAAATTACCTTAATTATTGGAAAAGAAGTGTAATATGTTAAACTAAAAAAAAAATAAAAAAAAAAAAGGAATTGGAAGATAAAAGAATTAAGAATATTTTGAAGGATGAGTGATAAGAGAGATAATAAGCTAAAAGAAAATATTACTAAAATATACTAATAATGAAGATAATTTAGGGTGGAAATAAGTCAGTCAAGGGAGTTCCTGGGGGTGTTATCTGGGGGTGTGGTAAATGTAATGAATTTATTTCTGGGTTTGTATATGTTTAAAGTTTGCTAATATGAGTTCGTTGCCATATGATGATATAGTGTGTCTAAGAGTTTTTAAATAACTGAAACAGTTCCAATTGTCTAATTTCGATCTCGCCTTTTTTATATTTTCAGTTGAGTTTAGCTTGTTATATGCGAGAGTATTTGGGTCAGTCCTAGAAGTAGTATTTTTAGTGTGCCATATTTGAAAAATTATTATATATATATATTTTTAGGAATCTCTGAAAACTTACTGGAAATTTTCATGAAAGAACATTAAAAATTAATATAAAAAAAAAAGTACAGAAAATACAGAATTAAAACATGAATGAGGACAAGCATTTCTATATTTTTACAATGTATTTATGTTAAATTAATAACGAACTTCCTAATTATGGTTACTAATTAAATGTTATGTAACATTTTGGTAACTGATGATGGGAGAATATATCCGAAAAATTTGTG
Organism: Aradus depressus; assembly: GCA_963662175.1. Taxonomy (NCBI): domain Eukaryota; kingdom Metazoa; phylum Arthropoda; class Insecta; order Hemiptera; family Aradidae; genus Aradus; species Aradus depressus. The sequence goes on from OY759216.1 coordinate 6,681,672, forward strand.
TATTAAATATATTTTAAACTTACAAAATAAATGGGAGAAAAATATAGAGAATAAATCTCCTTACACAACCAACAACTCATATCAGTGAGTGTATCCGGACTTTCCCACTTTTTAGATACATAGATATAAGTAGAGCGTCGAATATTCGAACGTCAGTTATCGGAACGTTCAACTATCCGAACTGGCTTCATAGAAAAACTTGACAATGAGGAGGGCAGTTCATATCGTAAAACTATGAAAAAACCGAAATCCGAATTGTTGGAAGATGCGGCATTCACTTGGTTTTTGCAAAAACGGGCTTCTGAGCAGGCCCATATCTGGGCCCATTTTGTGTGAAAAAGCAGTGGAATTAAACATGAAGCTTGGTGGTGATTCATCGCAAGTTCTGGGTGGCTGAAAAATTTCAAATTATGACATGGGATTCGGCAAATCGAGATTCTTGGTGAAAAATTAAGTGCTGACGCTCCTGCAGCAGTTTCTTTTCCAAGAACTTAAAGAAATTTCTTGAACAGAATGAATATGACATGGATTTTGTCTATAATGCAGACGAAACAGGCCTCTATTGGAAAGCTTTACCATCTAAGTCGTTGATATCTCGGAGAGAATCGCAGCTCCAGGCTACCAGATGAGCAAGGAGTGTGTCACAGTCATGGTGAGTGCCAATGCAACTGGGAGTCACAGAGTTCCATTGCTTTTCATAGGGAAATCGAAAAGCCCACGTTGTTTTAAAAATGTGAAAATTCCGTTATACACGAGCCAAAAAAACGCGTGGATTAGGTTAGACTAGGTTTTATGACTCATGCCCAGGCTTTAACTACGAGGTCATATGGCCTACTACCAGAGCGCTCTTTCGTCACTCTAGTGGACATGAGTCCGACTCTACTGTGGGAGTCCTAAATTTTGCCTAAATTTTTATTCACCTAGGGTAGGGGTCTTTAACGAGTGTACCTGACATCGTACAGGCTCGGGACCACCGCTTAACGTCACATCCGAAGGACGGCGTGCTTAAGTTTATTTTACCTACCAGATAAAATAAAGTAAGGGCCTCGGCCGGGTTTCGAACCCACGAACTTGAGCTCAGAAAGCAAGCACATATACCACTGAGCTACCGGCGCCCTCAAAACGCGTGGATAAACAGCAATTTGTTCATGAAATGGCTTGAACACAATTTCAATTACATTCTACATGACAACGATCACACAGAGGATGGTGATACAAATGACGATCCGGATGGTGATTATCCGAACCACCCCATACAACATTAGTTCGGATAATCGACGCTCTACGTATATAGGAATAGTAGACTAGAACAGTTAGAACATCCTCAAAACTGGTCTCTTAGATACAATATCCCAGAGGGTAATACATCTCAAATAAGGTTGAGTTCCAGGTTCACCGAGGACAGATGTCCCTCAAGGTGCCATCCTGAATCCTCTTTTCTTCTCTTTCTACAGTAACAAAGCCCAACGCTACTTAACTAGCCATGCAGCTCGGATTTAAGAGAGGTGTCAGGCTGGGCCGCTGCCCAAGGGCCCTCTCCCATTTAAAAATATATTGTAAAATTTAAGAAAAAAATGTATTTACACTATTTTTAAAAAGTTCCTATGAACGTACTAATCAACTCCTGGATAAAAATATATACCTACTGGTAAGTATATCAACCTGGGAGAACAACATTATTAATAATTATAGTAAATCATTAACAATATTATAATTTCGTTATTATAAGAATAATAATCGTTATTGGATTTAATATTGTTAGAAACTGAATCATTTATTATCAGTAGGATATACCTCATATTCAATGTTGATCTAAAATTACCAAGAGCATGTTCTATTTTCAAATGTGTAATAATATTCAAGCTAAGTTTTTATCTTAAAAACAAGATTTTGATTGACATGAGAAAAAATGTCAACGTAAAGAACAAATGAATTATATGTTAGTTATTGTTGTATATGTTAGTTAGTAATTGGACGGCGCCGGTAGCTCAGTGGTATGGGTGCTTATCTTCTGAGCTCAAGAACGTGGGTTCGAAACCCGACCTTAGTTTATTGTATCTGGGAGGTAAAATAAACGTAAGCACGCCGCCCTTCGGATGGGACGTTAAGCGATGGTCCCGAGCCTGTACTAGTTAAAGACTCCTACCCTAAATGGAAAAAAATTTAGGACGCTTATAGTAGAGTCAGGCTCATGTTCACCAGAGTGACGAAAGAGAGCCCTGGTAGTAGGCGATATGACCTCGTAGTTAAAGCCCGGGGTTCTAAATCGAGTTATAAAAACTAACCTAACCTCTTGCTATGTTATTTTTATTAATTGTATGTAAAATATTTTTAGATATTGAGGATGAGAGTGCTTCGAAACGCCTTCATTTGCGAGGCTATAAAAACCAAAAAATAAATGAGAGACATTTAGACCTAATAATAAATATAATATGTATATATTATTGATATACTTCTAACAGTACGATGTCTTATTATACTGACAATGAATAGTGTACTCTCAGTTGTCCATGCAAATTGTACATAGTCTTGGAGTTTACCCGGCCCAGAGCGGTGTGATAATTAAAAAAATGTAATGTTAAATAAAATTAAAATAAATATAATATAATAATAATAATAATAATAATAAACTTTATTCCATTTGAAATAAAATACATTTCATTGGAAGGAGTTCAGCCAGCCTTCTTAAATATAATTGAAAAATATAAAAAAGAATATATATAAAGTGTATCAGCTACAGTGAAAAAAAAGAAATGAAAATTGACATGGTAAAGTATTGAGATGAAATAATTATATTAAAGAAATGAAATGGATAAATATGGAAATACAAATTAAAAAATTGCTTCCTCTTGAATTTTGAAATAAGACAATCAATAATAATATTAAACACTATAATACAATTAATCCTGAGATTAGAAAAAAACTAAAAAACAGGTTCATAGAAAAATTGAAAAACAAAGAATGAAACCTCTAGTAAACAGTGCCCAATATTAAACTAATTTCACCGATTTTGACAAGCAAATAAAGCCATTGACTATTGGATATTAACACTTTATCACAAGTTACAACACTGTTCTTCAGAAACACAGCCAGGCCCCCGCTCGCTCTCCCAACACTGTGTCTTTTCACCGCTTTGGTCGAGTATACTTCATATTGGTCCAGGAAAGAAGGGGGATTCCAGTTGTCGCTGTGAAGCCAGGTTTCAGAGAGACAGATCAGGTCCAGATTGACCAACATTTATTTCCGTGGGTAGCATCGCTATGTTGAGAGTATTGAAGCCGTTTACATTCCAGAAACCGATTTTGGCCGAGGGTGACTTTGGTCCTTTACCTTTGGATTTACCAGAGGGGACCGCGGCATTAAAAAACTCTCTATGTTCCCGGCTTTAATTTTCTCTTCCGTGAGACAGATGGATCTGAGATAGACTGGTCAGTATCAATATTGTCATTGTCTGTTTCATAATCCGTGGGTACGCCAGTTGAGTCGTACGCTCTTTCTTCTGTCCTAAATTGGGATAGATCCTCTTCGCATCTTATTACAATTGCCGGACATCCTTCAACTTTACGAACCCTGATTAGGCCACTCCGAAACCAGACAAATTTAACCATTCCTAATTTTTGTAGTTTTTTACCTTTTTTGAAAAGACCATAGGTATCTTTATTCATATGTTCGGATATGTAAATAGGAAGATTTGTTGATTCAGAACTAGAGAGAGAAAACAGGCCAGTATTAAGTACCTTCCTTTTGTTTTTACAAGCGGCCAGAAATTCATTTTTGTCTGCGCTTCGTACAAATTTTAAAACAATTGATGGTTCGTATTTTGAACTAATTCGTTTCATACGGTAATAGCTGTCTATGTGATCCCTTTTCAGTTCGAATCCAACAGCATTAGCAATGGTTTTGATATTTACAAAACTATCAATACTATCGGAGTAAGGTACATTTTTAATTTGCACTTTGTTAGAGTTTGATTGATTTTGATATTCTTGAAATTGGATTTTTATCTGTCTAATTTCTAGTTTCAGGGACTTATTTTCTTTTTTCAGAACAAGTTGCTCTTTTTTTTATTTTAATGAGATCCTCATTGATTTTTTTAAAATTAGAACTTATATTTTCTTCAATAGTGGACATCGTGGAGGAGGTTTTCTGGTTGTCAACTTTTATCTGGGCCAGGTCCGATTTGAGGGAGCTAAGCTCCTGGAACAGGTCCCCGAGACGGGCCAGGATCGCACTGCTAAGAAAGGACCCCCCACCACTCCCATCTGCGTCTCCCGTTGTCATGGTGATCCCGCCACTTGCTTCACTCTTATCTCCCACGAGGGCGCCGGTAGCTCAGTGGTATGCATGCTTGACTTCTGAGCTCAAGGTTGTGGGTTCGTAGCCCGACCGAGGCCCTTAGTTTATTTTATCTGGGAGGTAAAATAAACTTAAGCACGCCGTCCTTCGGATGGGACGTTAAGCGATGGTCCCGAGCCTGTACGATGTCAGGTACTCGATAAAGACCCCTGCCCTAAGTGAATAAAAATTTAGGGTAGGCAAAATTTAGGACTCCCATAGTAGAGTCGGGCTCATGTCCACCAGAGTGACGATAGAGCGCTCTGGTAGTAGGCGATATAACCTCGTAGTTAAAGCCCGGGCATGAGTCATAAAACCTAACCTAACCTCTTATCTCCCATCTTACGTAACTCCAATAATGAATCTAGCTTCAAATCCCAAATAATATACAGCCAGTAACAAAAATGTTCGGACGGTTTGATTTTTCAATAAAAAATTATAATAATTAAATGCAAAAGTAATAAAAAATAATTTAAAAAAATAATTAAAGCCATTTTTCAATCAAGAATAAGAATTCAAAAGTGGGTTAGGATAAAGGAAAAACAGCTTTGATTAGAACAAATAAATATTTTAATTTAATAAATTTTATAACAAGTAATGTAGGTAACAAAAATTTTCGGACAAAAATGTAAACAACTATAAATAAATTCAATGTTTTTTTTACGATTTCACAAATTCAAAAACCATAATGTTAATTAATATTTGGTTGGGTACCCTTTTTGTGTAATAACATCTTTCATTCGATTCGGCATTGATGATGAAACTAATTTTTTGGTGAAATTTGGAGATATTTTACCCCACTCTTCTAATAACTTTTGTTTCAATTCGTTTTTTGAAGCAATGGGTGTTAATCGAATTTTCCTGTCGAGCTCACCCCATACGTGTTCAATTGGGTTGAGATCGGGCGATTGGGGGGGGGGGGTTTCATAACTTTAGGGCAGTTATACAAAAGCCAAGTACGTACCAATTCACAGGTGTGTTTCGGATCGTTGTCTTGGTAAAAATGAAAAGTCCGTAAAATCCCAAGTTTTTCAGCACTCTTTTTCAAATTGCTCCTTAGTAATTCGGCATAAACTTTTCCAGTCATGGTGGTTTCAATGAAAACCAGTTCACCAATTCCACTAGACGCCATACACCCCCACACCATCACTGAGCCACCCCCATGTTTTACTATTGGTTTTAAATTTTTTGGATTCAGCTCCTCATTACGCCTTCTCCAAATTTTGTCGCGACTGTCGGGACTAAATATATTAAACTTACATTCAAAAGTATTTGCTTGCAATAGAACAAACCGCAATAATAAAATATTCTTGCATCTTGTAACTCTTCACAACATAAAAAGAAATCTCAGGTCATGTAATGTCAGAAAACTAGATTTTTGTGATATGACGTTGGAAGAGAGCGACAGCAGCGCTGACCCTCGGCAGAAACCGTCCCTTCCCCCTACTCTATCCCCTCCACCTTCCCTCTAAAGAAACTAAGTACCCAATTTTTCTAATTTAAACGTTTTTTCTCCGATATTTCGACAAATAAATGTTTCCAGATCATGTCCGTTTACTTCCATGTAATATATGTATACATATACTATTACTTTACTTTTGTTTACTTCCCTATACATATAATATATGTATACATAATAATATGTACTAAAAATTTTGTAATCGTGTGAACATCAGAGATCAATTGTATGCGTGTGTTTATGTGAGAGCTCAAACGCTTTGACCTGACATCGTACAGGCTCATGACCATCGCTTAACACCCCATCCGAAGGACGGAGTGCTTAAGTTTATTTTACCTCGCAGATGAATGACATTACTCCAAAAAATTTCTGAATGATTCTGGAACTCTTTTGCGAAGCTCAATCTTTTTTTTATATTTTTTTCACTCACAAACGGTTTTTGGTACTCTCCCATTATATCCTGCTTCTTTTAGAATTCTTCGAACATTTTGTGGGTGAACTTTCTTTCCTGTTTCTCTGTATACCTCGGCGGCGATCTGAGGTGCACTCCTCGAGGGCTTGTTTTTAATTTTCCGGACAACGCTACACCTTTCTCGGTCGTTTAATACTCTTGGACGGCCAGAGGAAGATTTCAAATCTATCCGATCCTCGTGCTTATACCTTCGAATTACATCGGCTACGGTGCTTTTACTTCGGCCTACCATACCACCGATTTTGCGGACACTTAATCCTTTTTCATAATTAAAAATTATTATCTGTTGAACTTCAAAAGATGTTCGACCCATCTTGACAGCAGGAAATACAAATAACTACTGAATGCAGTAATAGAAGGATATAAACACATTTCATTTGTTCGGTATTAGCGGTTGGTTGAGAAGGGATTAAAGATCATGATCAGAGTCGCATTTGTTTACAAAACAAACAACAGGTGTCCAGAAAATTTTGTTACGTGAATTTCTTGTCTTCAATTATTAATGCAAAATTTCCTATTAGCTGTAAATGTTTAATTAATTGTTTTACGGCGTTTTGAAATGATTGATGATCTCGAAATTTAAAACTTTGCTTGAATTAAATATTTTGCCATATAACTATGTGTAACTGCAAAAGAAAAACAAAATTATAAATTGTCCGAAAATTTTTGTTACTGATTGTACGTATTTTATTTCACTTTTCCCTAATAGACACAAAATTAAATAGAAATCTACTTACATATTCCGATAGATCAGATTTTTAGCTTGATAATTGTACAAAAAAAATTAATAAAAATGTTCTTGCTACCCACTATAAAGTACACTTTATCAGAGACACAACAGACACGACCGGTCCCGTCCAAGGCTAGACTACAACTCAAATTAAAATAAGCAAATAATAAAAATTACCAAATTTCCTGTAGAAATTATATCTGGACTTCTACTAAATGTTGATTTCTGCAGTAGTTTCCGAAAAAGGTCCTTAAGAAATATCGAAAGTTCAAGACGCGCAATTTTGAAGAAAGTGTACGTATTTAAAAAATTTTCAATTAATAATTATTTCATTTGGATTTCTTCTAAATATAATAATGAGATGCCATATTGTTTTCCTAAATTTGCAAAAATGTTAAATCTAATCCAAAGCTATAAATTATCTTACTGGGTTCACAGGGAATAGCATAGAATAAGATAACAAATATTGGGTTTATTTATCTAAACCTACATTATAAATAAAATCAAAATATCAAAATGAAATAAAAAATCAAATTACTTATAATAAAAATCTTACAAACTAATCTCTACATCTACTTTAGTCTCTTTTCTTTTTAAATATTGTGGCCATTCTTTAATTCAATGTAATTTTGGGCATATAAACATATAAATAAATAAAAGTACCTTTGCGCATCTACTTCACTGTTATTTTCACTCCTACATGGTTCACTTAACCTTAAGTCTAAAAACACTTCTCTGTCTAGACTGTCCACCTCCACATCTCTCCTTAGACTGTTTCTCTCTATTTAAAACAGCTGACGTCGTCTTTTGTACTCCATTCATTAGTTGTTCACATTTAAAACAAAATGCGACTAGTCCATCTTTGTATTTTTATTCACAAATTAAGTTACTTCATATAATAATAATTGATTTTATAATATTTTAATAATCTTAATGTATGTAATTTTTTTCCCATCACAGCGAAAGTGTTCATTGAGACTCAAGCCCGGGCATTAACTTCCAGGACAAATCGCCCACTCTAGTGGGAGTCCTAAATTTTGTCTATCCTAAATATTTATTCATCTAGGGTAAAGGTCTTCAACGAGATACCTGACATCATATAAGCTCGAGGACCATCACTTGGCGTCCAACTCCCAGATATAAAACTTAAGGACCTTGACCGTGATCTTGAGCTCAGAAGGGAAGCACGTTACCTATGAGCTACCGGCGCCCTCAGGACGGATGTGGATTATATATCCTATTTCTATACAGCTTAAAAACTTATTAAGAACTGTTTTCGCTTTTCTTCCAAAACCTAACCAAAACTCAATATTTGACTTACATAGAGGCTTCTGAATCCTCAGACTTTAATTATAAGTCGATACATTCATACCCATCGGCCGATTTTGCATAAATAAATACGAAAAGTCTTATTAATTCACGAAGACTGGGTACTACAAATTAACATAATGTGTAAATTTCTACTATTTTCAACGGCATCCTGACGATACAGATGATGAAACTAATGTTTCCTATAACTGTTATTTATTCCCCCCCCCCCCCCCTCCCCCCCTTTCCTATCGATTTTGTTCTAAAGTTTTATCAGTGATGTGACAGCTCATGAAAAATATTTACCTGTCTTCATTTTAAAAAGTTTTTTTTAAATATTTATTTTTATTCCTTTTATTATTTTTATTCCTTAGATATTTTTGTAGATATGACCAATAACTAATCCTCTCATTTATTAATATCTATTTAGATACAGAGTGTTTCAGTGGGAATGTCCATAACTCTAAGAGTGGTTTGGTGGGTCGAAATTAAGAAAAAAAGTTAATATAAAAATGGGTCCGGAAGTACTTATTCAAAAATTTATTGTGAGAAATCCTAAAAAAACTCGTTTCTTCAAATATTTTTTGAGCGCTAACTCCACAAAATACATGTGTTCCATAAATACACATCGAAGCATTTTTGAAGAGGAGAGTAGAGTGGGTGAGTCTCAGTAATGTTGCACAGACCAGTCCTGCCTAACAATCATTAATATAATATCGGCTATATAGCAAAATCATGTTTGTTATTGTTGTAAATAAAAAAAATATATGTGATGTTGCCATTACAGGACTTTCTTATACAAACGACGCATACAGACCGCTCTCTCTCCACCTTCCTCTCTCAAATTCATTTCATACTGATATTATAGGGTATATGAAAGTAATGGGTTGGCATCAATGGTATTTTCTTGTTTCATTGTACAACGTAATTCTGAGAGTGACATTCTTATATTCAGTAATATCAGTATTTTCAGAAAGGAGAGGAAGAGAGAGAGTGATATGGAAGTGTGGTTGGTATAAGAAAGTCCTGTAATGACCACTTTTTTAAAAATAATTTTTCATAAAAACTACCAATAATAAGGTTTAAGTTTTATGACTCATGCCCGGGCTATAACTACGAGGTCATATCGCCTACTACCAGAGCGTTTCGTCACTCTGGTGGACATGAGTCCGACTCTACTGTGGGAGTCTTAAATTTGGCCTAACCTAAATTTCTATTCAGCTAGGGCAGGGGGTCTTTAACGAGTACCTGACATCGTACAGGCTCGGGACCGTCGCTTAACGTCCCATCCGAAGGACGGCGTGCTTAAGTTTATTTCATCTCCCAGATAAAATAAACTAAGGGCCTCGGCCAATAATAAGAAAATAATTGATAATTCGTTGCTAGGCGATACAGTTTAAACATTTATTAGAGGCGTTATATATCTCATATATATAAATCATATCTGAAATTTGCGAACTTATTAGCGATGGAAAATTTAATAACGAACATTTTTGGTAAGGTTCAATTTTTCGATAGGACTAACAGTTTTTTGGTTAAAAAAAAAAAAAAAAAAAATAGCTTCAAGCAAAACCGTTAACCAGAATAACTAACGGAGTTACTAACAGGGCAACTTCGTCCCTTAGGGATTTCCTCCTCCCAGAGAGAGTAAAAAAAAAAAAAAAAAAAAAAAAAAAAGGCAATGCCTGGTAACCTGCTAGTAAATAATATAAACAAAAAAATTTTTATTTTTTTTCAAGACACTTAATATGCATTATCTCATCATTGCTACTATTGACATTAATTCCTATATAATTACATAAAGACTTTAAAATCGAACGATAATATGTAGAAAATGTCCACTGTTGATTATTACAAACTGAAGATTCCAGAGATGCATTTCTTAAAGAATACTCAGATAATTGCATTTAGATGATGCGATTATATGTACAGAAAGAGATTTTACATTTCTGAAGTGGTAAAAGTCGGTTAGCCGGTTGTGGGCATAACTTCGGTGAAGATGAGTATGTTAATTATATGATAGAAATGTAAGATCATTTCTCTATAAAAGTGTGTATAAGGATACTTTATACTAGGCTCTAGGGATACTTATTTTGTTACTTCCCCAACTTTACGAAGTATAGGGGACGTTATGTAATAAAGCGGAAATATAAGTTTAAGATTTCACCAGAATTTCATGTTTTCAACACTCAATAAAAAATGGAAAAAAAAAATCCTGTCTGACTGTGTACAATATCTCCAGATAAAATGAATAGGTATATTGACATAAAATTTCATGATTATCCAGACTTTATAATGACGACACATATATTCAGCCAAATCGGCTTATGGGAATGGGGAGACTATAAAAAGGCGTATAGACACGCGAGCAACGAGCCGAACATTAATCAGTGCGCATGCCTGGGGATGAAGTGCACAGGCGCTAGACGAACAAGGTAGGCTCGGGGTCTGCTCCACGTTGTCGGTTTTTTGACGAACCATCAAAGGAATGTTCGGCTCGGGCTGCGGTGTGTGTGGACTGGTACCAAGCCGAACCGTCCCGACTTGACCCGAGCACTGTTGTTGTTTATAACCAATATTATAACCTTCTCAAATATTTAGGTTTTTGGAAGTGCACGTTCTTTTTTTTTTTTTTAATTAAATATATATTTAAATATTATTCAATAAATTATATTTTATTATGGCTTCTGAAGACTGGTCTCAGGAGCTTCAAATTCAGTTTGCTCAGGCTATGAGACAGTACCCAGTCATATGGGATTTAAAACACAAATTACATTTTAATAAAATAAAGAGATTGGATGCTTGGGAGGAATTATCCAAAAACTTTTCCATGTCAGTAATGCAATTAAGAAGTAAATGGGAGTCTCTTCAGGCATCGTTCGCAGAGAAAAAAAGAAAAGAAATACATTGTGTACAGCCACAGGAAGAGGTAAGCTTGTTAATAAACCTATTTCATATTCATTTTGTAGTAATAATAATATAGTAGTAAAACTATTGTAATGTATCGACAGATGCCCACAACTGTTGACTGAAACTCAGGTTAACTTGTGCAGGTTATGTTCGTTAGTATGGTTGTGGAGCATCCAAAAGCTCGGCTCGTCTCTGTTCGGCTTGGAGTGTGTTCGTTGAAAACTGCTCGGCTCGTTGCTCGCATGTCTGTACTAGCCTTAAGGGGCGAGAGGAGGGGGAGACTAACTAATAACTGCCGATGTAATGGAAATATTGAAAAGAAATGTTATAAGTGAATCCAAAATTCCATAAGAAGGATACATCTATTTTTAGCCAAATATGCCAAAAAAAGGAAGACAGAGGGGGCGGGGGGGGGGGGGGGGAGAGGGGGGGGAGGTGAACATCAACTCAACTGAATGTAATGAGTGTATCGACACGAAATATATATGTGAATTCAGGTTCATTGAAGCAAAATCGATCGAAGGGTAACTCGAAAAACGGTCAGTATAATTAATGTACCGACACGAAAATGATGAGGATTCAGAAATCTGACACCTATCGAGTTTTATAGAGAGAGCGGACACGATGTACATTGTCAGTGATTTTTTATTTTATTTGGAAACCCACGTGAATATTATCTGTGCTTCAAGAACTCTGGTATATAATTCGTTGGAAGAGCGATACTATGATTCAGACGTGATAAGTGAGAGAACTTAATATGTTCGGGAACATCTAATGCGACCAGAAACCTAACTTGTATGTGGGAAACCACCAAACACAAATAGAACGGTGCCTCTGGTTATTTGTGGAAGTCAACAAGTCTTTCGTGCAGCAGTGTACACAAGTGACGATGTTTGTCCGCAACAACGTGCTTCGGCGAGCTTACTACGTCGAGAGACTTCGAGCTTAATACGCGAGAGACTTCGAGCTTAATAAGCGAGAGACTTCGAGCTAGATACCTCACTAACTTGACACCATCTTCAGACTCTCACTATCTCTCTATTCCATCCTCGCACACTTAAATAAGATGTAATTTTTTTTTTGTTGTTGCAACGCACGACACTTAGACAAAAAATTCGTCGATGGATCACCCAGCATGAATTAATCAATTACGTTTTCGCTCTTCCTTCATACTTTAGGCTATAATTCAATATTTCACTTATATAGTGACTTCTTAATCCACATACTAAATTTTGTGTCGATGTATTAATTTCATCGGCAGTTATTAGGGTATTTGAGTCGTGCCCTCTTCTCTGGTCCCCCTTTCCTATCGATCCTTCTATCGATTTCGCGGAAAATTAACAGCTGTTATCCTTATTGGGGTTTGAATTTAAATATAAAATTTCATTTCGATACATTCATTACATCGGAAGTTGTTAGAGTTGTTGTGTCAAGCCTCTCCTTAATCCCCTTGTAATATTTTCGAAACCATGAACGTTTGGAAGTTAATATAGACTTAAAATAAGTTAGACAGCAACGTTAAAAAAAAAAAAATAGTATCCAAATCTATGCGAATATAGTTAAGAGTTTTATTGACAGCTATCCGACATATCAATAAATCTCATACATACCGATCATACCCTTTCACGAATTTGTGAATCTCAGAATGCCATGACTAATATAAAAATATAGGCAAAAGTTTGAAGAATCAAGTCTGTGAAAGTATTGTTTTCACCCCTTCAAAGTTGTCGAAGGGGAACAAGCCTGGAGGACTGACCACATCCCTCCCAGAAAGGGGAGTGTAGGGCCAGTAAGTTAGGATCTCATTAGGAGCGAGCCAGGATTAAGAAGACAATAGTTGTAAGGGCGACTCAAGAGGGGACATCTTGGGGATGGACAATATTCTTATATATATTTTTTTTAAAGATTTTAATATGCTTAGTTGTAGGACAAGGGTAAGAGTGTGAGAATCTCCCACATTAGGGATATTGTGAGCTGAATGGGAGGGAACTATGAGACGAACCACAGCCGCACGCAAAAAGAACAGTACATGATAATCTGTTATCTGTTGCACAGAAAGGCGGGAGCGAGAGGGTGCAGCGTAGCGAGCGATCAACTTTAGGACGGCTGAATCTCAAATTAAAAAAATAATTCGTAGGTAAATCACCCGCTATGTACTTCCTCAACACGAATTAATCAATTACGTTTTCGCTCTCCCTCCAAAGCCAATCGACCGTCTGTGCCAAAACCCAATTTTTGACTCACTTTTGCTTCTAAATCCTCATACTATATTTTGTGTCCGATACGTTCATTACATTAGAAGTTATTGGGGTATTTAAATCGAGCCCCTCTTCTCTGGTCCCTGCTTCCCTTCAACCATTTTGTATCAACGATAGTTATTAGAGTTAAGGCTTTCCCCAAATCCTCCTTTCCCTCTGTCTGATTAGACTGAAAATCAATAGATGTCGTACTTATATATATATGTCCCAGATACTATCAGGTCATGGAGATTTCAACTCCAAGCTGTTCTTCTTTAAGAGGATGAACAACCCGAACTGTTCGTGCGGCGGAATCGAGACTGCGGAGCATGTGGTCCTCGAATGTCCGCTGTACGACGGACCTAGGGTGGAATTGATATCGTATCTGGAACTCGACCTACGGCAGCTGGTGCGGAAACCGAATACCCAATGTTCAGCCGATTTGTCGCCTCCTGGCGGAGAAAGAAGCGAGCATCATGATCCTGCGCCGGGAGGGCCTGCAGTCGTCCCCGGCGCCCCAACGAACCACAACTAGCGATCGCCCTACATTTATCCTGAACTCTCTCGGCGCGCCAAGAAAACTAAGGCGGGATGGGAGTGAGCGCTGACCGTCGCAGATGGTCGGCAGCGGTCGCTCCTAGCCTACCACAGCAACATATATTTTGTATTGTTCACTATGTAACATAATTTTTTTTTTTTTTATTTGTTAATAAAATTGTTAGGCCCCCTTTTTCCCCGACGATTCGGCGATGGTTTCGGCCAAAAAAAAAGAAAAAAAAAAAGATGTACTTATAAAGCATTGAATTTACATATGAAATTTCGTGTCAATACATTCATTAAAACGTCAGTTATTAGAGTTTTTGTGTTAAGCCTCCCCCATAATCCCCCCAACCCTTTAGACAATTTGACTGAAAATCAATAGATGCCGTCCTTATGAGACTCTGATTGTATATATAAAGTTTCGTATCGATACATTCATTTTATCGTGTTCACAGACATACAGAAATATTGTTTTTCGTTTTTTAAATCAGGTCGGAAAACATGTGTTTCCATTGAAAACTCCGTATCGAGTTTTTGACCGATTTAATAACTTTCCCCATACCTGGGAAAGTATAATGTTATATAGTTATAGTAATAATAAGTATAGTAGTAGTAAGTATTGTTGTAGTAAGTATAGTTGTAGTAAGTATAGTTGTAGTAAGTAAAGTAGTAAGTAGAGATATTGCTAAGTGTATGTATTTATTTATTTATCTTAAGTATATCAGAGACTTTTGCAACCGTAGCCGTATCTAACTATCCAACTAACAAGCACCAGATAATATACCTAATTGCAACAAGTTGACATTTAGTATAACTGTCATTTGATATAATTAATGATCTGGAATCGTTACTGACACTTGAGCGAATACGTAAATATAATTTTAATGGTACACGGTACGAACGGTGCAACAAACGTTTACACGTCGATCGGATTCACTAAATGAGAATTTATCTATTCTTTTAAATCAATCAAATCATAACAAGTGTTTTTTCATTTTCTATTCGATGCTGCCATAGCTCTTGCATTTGCTCGGCACTAGACTTTTTAGGTTTTTTAAATTCCTTTTGATGCGAGCTTTCCTCTGATTTGCGTTTTCTATAATTCCGCGAATATTTACGATTCATATGAGACGACATCTTTAATTTTTTTGCAATTTTCAATTTAATACAGATTTTTACATATATTTTTATTGTTTCACTTTGAGCCCTAGTAGGGTTCCTAAAGCTCTTTACAATAACACCCGAATGAACGTTCCATCAAAACGCGTTAACACGCTACTCTAATTTCTAATTTTACACAACGCTAATTCGCAAGAATCATCCACCGGCGCCCACACTAGCCCAATAACGTCACAGGCAAAACAAATACTGCACAACAATCACGTACAGACATGCTCTATCCATTGTGACCTCAACCGTTGTTATCGCATTATTAGTCTCGTAGTTATTAGCGATTGAAATCTGACGGTATTTTGTGACACAAGAAATTTTGACCGGCTATCACTGTGCTAACGAGCGAATAGACGTTTTCACGTCAAAAAATCAAAACATGTGTGTGGAATAGCTCTCCTTAGATCGAACAACTATCAACACTAATATTATACAATAATAAGGAAGTATTGTAACCGTGCGAAAATCCGAGATCGAGTTTTCAACAGATTGTCACGTTTCAAGGTCTCCTGAATACGTTTTGACCATTTTCGAGATGATCTGTCTGTATGTATATGATTGGAACTTTGTGAGGACTCCAACTCAGAAACGATTATAGCTACGAACTTGAAACTTGAAATGATGATGTCACAAGTAGATCTAATTAGATTTTGGCCAAAATCAGATGAAAATTGAGACGACTTTACTTCGGGTTTATGTACATTTTAAAAAGGATTAAGTACATTTTAAAACAGAAAGAAAGTAATTTATTTGGGCCGGCATTCAAGTGCCTTTCACAAAAATGACAAAATACATAAAAAAACAAAAAAACAAAAAAAAAACAATAATAATGATAAATAAAACTAAATTCTAAGCTAAAATGTCCTGTGGGAGTCTGGGTCGCAGTCGGCGATGTGCGGTGGGCTGTCCAATATTGAAGTGGACAGCTCCAGGGCTGAGGGGCAGGTTCTGGAGGAACGTCTCAGTCAGAGATCGCAGGACGGTGTCCATGGGAGCTATGTCCAGTTCTTTATGAATTGTACTGCCTCTCACGAACCACGGTACGTTGAGACCTATGCGGAGGGTTTTGTTTTGGAATGATTGTAATTTTCGTTTTACTGTTTTGCTTGCACTGTACCATAGTTTTAAAACATAACGGTTGTATTTATGTCCTAAACTAAACTCTCTCTAAACAAATTTTATAGAGAAAATTAAAAGACATAAAATGTATACGAAATAGGTTGTTTCTTAAGTCATCCGGTTTAGATGCTGACCGAAAACTGTCGTAAAATGTCATTTTGAAAACCATTTTTTCAGACGTGTGATCGATTTACGCAAAAACGGTAGGTCCTATCGATAGATTGGTTCTCACAAAAAATGTTTCTTATTAAATTTCCAATCAGATTTGAAATAAACATAAGAAATAGGACCAATGCGACATAAGAT
The DNA here is from genome assembly GCA_963662175.1 of Aradus depressus. Classification (NCBI taxonomy): domain Eukaryota; kingdom Metazoa; phylum Arthropoda; class Insecta; order Hemiptera; family Aradidae; genus Aradus; species Aradus depressus. The sequence goes on from OY759216.1 coordinate 6,698,258, forward strand.
ATACTGCCCCAAAGAATGTAGAAAGACATTTTGTAGAAAATATTTCAAAGTAATGTTTAAATAGGAACGAATTTTAATAAAAGAAAAAATAAACGAAAAATATGTGATGTGGCGGGAACAGGTTTTTTTTATACCAACCACTATTTTACAGTTCACTCTCCTTCCCGTTTCCCCCCTTAAATTTATTTCGGAGAATTGCTCTGTACAATGAAACAAATAAATCTGTGGAGGCGAACACAATACTTTCTTATACGAGGTCATAACAGTAAGAAATAAATTTCAGAAGGGGGGGGGGGGAGGGGGGAGGAGAGATTGATTTGTATAAATGCGGTTAGTATAAGAAAAAACCTGTAACGACAACATTTTTCCTGGTTTAAATTTAAAATTTGTGCAAATAACACACACGGAACGAACTAAACTGAAGGTATTATGTACAAAACAACTATGTGATATATGTATAAGAATTTGTATGCAAACTTTAAGCCTATGTAGAAGTTCAGAAGCTGAAGCCTGCTGATGGGCTTATCATGTGGGGAGATAAGGCCATGAGTTAGAGGTTGGACGGCCACGATAACCCCAGGATAAGTCAAACACTACCATTAGTTACCCGACCGAAACAAACAAAAAATAAAAGTCGCATCCTCTCCAAAAATGTTTTTCCAAGGCATCAAAAAATTACATGACTTTCTTATACCAACAACGCTTTTACATAAGAAAAAGGAGAATTGAGAATATTATGCAAGTATAAAAAAGGTCCTCGGTGAATCTCCATCAATGTACTTCCCCAGAACGAACTATAAATTATATGTTTACTCTCCCTCCAAAACCAATCGGCCATTTGGGCTAAAAATCGATAGTTGCCTTACATATGGGCTTCTGAATCCTCATACTAAATTTTGTGTTAAATTTACATCGGCAGTTATTAGACTTTTGTTAAACTTCTCCCCTAATCACCCCTCAATCGGCCCTTTTGCCGATTTGCTGAAAATCGATAGGTATGGTTCTTAGAAGGTCACATATAAATTTTCGTGTCATTCTATCAGACTTATCGTGCGCACGGACGAACAAACAGAAATTTTGTTTTCATATTTGAAATCTGGAGGTCGGGAAACGTGAAATTCCGTTGAAAACTCGGCATCGAATTTTTAACCCATTACATAGCTTCTCCTATCTAATCAACTATATAACAGGAGAACTAAAAACAGCAAAATAATGCTGCAAATCCACACCGGGAGAGTGTAGCAGGAATTGGAAGAGGAACAGTTTGCAGAAATAGATCTGGGATGCTCTGACTGCTTCGAACAGCAGGTGCTTCGGCAAGGTTATCAGATGGTGAAGGTTTCCTCGTGTTTATTTACATGGTTCCATGTTATTGAAGTTAGATATTATGAGTCATGCTCGGGCTTTAATTACAAGGTCATATCGCCTATTACCAGAGAGCTTTTTGGTAACTCTGGTGGACATGAGTCCGACTCTACTTACTACAAGAGTCCTAAATTTTGTTTATCCTATATTTTTCTCAACAAGGATAGTGTCTTTAACGAGTATCTGCCAGCGTACTGACTCGAGAATATCGCTTAACGTCCCATCTGAAGAATGGTGTGCTTAGACCACGAAGTGTGTTATTGAAGTAAAGTGACTAATAGTACCTAATTGTACCTACATTATCTTCTTGTAGGTACAATTAGGTACTATTAGTCACTTTACTTCAATCACACAAAGGACGTGGAAGTGTCCCAAAATATTGTCCAAAAAAAAAAAGAAAAAAGAAGACACCTCTGAAAAATGTCGGAAAAAATCAATATTTTACCATGCCAGAAAAGTTTAAGAAACACCGTATAAGACTGGTTGAATACCACTTGTTATATTGACCAGTGGCGTATATATGGGGGAAATTAAAAAAAAATGAAAATTAACCATTTTTTTAATTTGATATATTCATTTATTTTTTATAACTCAAAAATATTATACCTAATTCAAAATATTATAATTATATATTGACTTTTGTCTGTCGTAAAAACTTACTATATTTCTTAACCCCCATAAAAACAGTTCTTTGGTCTATATCAAATACTTACAAATAACTGATATACTTAGCTAGTTTATTTTTTAAAAAAGCTTCAAATTAAATTTAAAAAGATAAAAACAAAAACAATAAAATTTAATTTTTCTGGGAGAAGCCCTATGGAACCGCCAATCCTGCTACCGATGTTACCTCTGGTAATACAAGGTGATACTTTTTTTTTTCCTTATAAAATCGGCCTGGTAGGCCCCCCCCCCCCCCCCCGAAATTTTTTCCTACATACGCCACTGATATTGACCCTCTTTAGCTAATATTCAAACCTATACGATTTAAAAAAACTCTCAACTTTCAAAGCTGGAAACAAATTCTATGTTTCTTTGGACGAAAAAACTACGAAACGCAGATTTTCGCAAATGTCTTATTACTAAATAACAAAATCATGTTGACTCTTTGAAGGTTTTGAAATATTATTCAAAACTTAGCTTGTGCAAAATTCCTTTTTCCCAAATAGAAACAAGAACTATGATATATTATAAAAGTAATTGGGATAGGTTTTATCAAGGGATAAGCAATTATTAAACATTGATTATTTTAATAAAATTTTAATGTATTATTTGAAAAAATAAAAGAAAATCGTATGTTTTTTAAAAATATTTTCTATTTCACAAAATATATATATTATATGGGAGTACTTTCGGTTTTGCTAACATCTTCAGCCACGATTTGACAAATACTAAATGGAAGTTCAACAAGTTTATAAACTTGATTATATATAATCCTAACTAAGTATCCCTTTTCCAGCCTCTACGGGGTTTTTCCCTGTCCCTCATGTAGTACTGTAACATCTTAAAAACATGGAAAACATTTAAAAAAAATTAAAATCTTAATAACAGAGGATTTTTTTTTTAAAATATTACGTGCTGAATAAAATACAAATATATATGCATATATGAAATAAATCAAAGATGGCAATAATAAATATTTGAATAAAAATACACAGTTTTTTGAGGAAGTAGGTATGTTTATACAGAGTCGGGGATTATATTATTGGCGATAAATGGGGTGAGTATTTGAGATTGGTCTCATCGCTCATACAATTTCCTTTTTGTAGCGCTCTGTTTATTTTCAGTGAGTTGACTAATTATTATGATTTATTATTTATTTTCAGTGAGTTGACTAATTATTATGATTTATTATTTAAAAAGTTGAAAATAGTTTTTAGAAGAAATCGTGTTACATGCTAAGTTGAGTCTCTTATTATCTGGCATTCGTTTCGAGTGTTTGTAAGTCACATATCTAAGTTTTGTCCATATTACTCGCTCAAAGTCTGCGATAGAATTTGTTTCTAGCTTTGAACGTAGATTTGGTCATTTTGAAAGATTCAAAGCACCGGCTTGTGGCAAAATTCGGACTTTGCGTTCAACCTATATAAATGAACGAAATGTTCAGAAAAATCGGAACCAGAAGAAAACGAAAATTCACCGATGACACTGTAAATGGAAGGTTGACAAATCAAAAACAAGAAAACAAACATATTATGTGTGAAGATCGCTCTTTCGTCGTTCTGGTAGATATAAGCCCGATTCTACTGTGGGAGTCCTAAATGTTACCTACCCATCCAAGTTTATTCACCTAGGATAGGGGTCTTTACACAGTGTAACTGAGGTCTTACGTCTCGGAGGACCATTGTTTAACGTTTCATCCGAAGGACGGCATTCACCTCCCAAATAAAAAACCTTACAGCCTCGGCCAGATTTCGAGCCCATGATCTAGTTTGCTACCTATAACCTAACAGCGCCCTCGAATTTATGAAGTGAAACTTCTTTTAAATCGTTGTGCGTCCTGAAACCCGAGTAGTAATTTCATTGGTGATGAACGTGAAACGGAAGTGACGCAAAACAGGGTCAGCTGATAATATAATAATCTGTTCATTATTATACCCCTTATAATATTTATTTTAATTGAAGTTATTGTGAGACGTTACTCCTGTAAATGCTGTAACTGTTAATGAACGAAATAACAATGACATATGAAGAAATAATAACGAAAAAAATTAAATATTATACATAAAACATACATTGATAATATAAAATGTCTTCCTTAAATTTTATAAATTAATTATTCTAATTCAAATATGTATACTTTTTACCGATACATCCTATATGCACCTCTCAATTATTAAATAAAATAAACCTAGTAAACGTAACTAACGTAAAATGCTAGCAAGCAAAATAAGATGCACTTCGAAATTGCAAATTCTGTGAACTACCTCACCAATTTAATTATTACGATCGCTTTACAGGTCATTCTGTTATCTTCAAGTCTAATGACACAACTTTCGGACGCACTTTTATTATTGTTTTCTTTAATTATTTTCTATAACTATTATTATATTTAAAATACTAATTCTAATATGACATGAAATTAAGTGATATATATTTTTTTATTTGCTTTTCCTTCATTAATATGTTTCTTTTTATTATTTTATTCTATATTCTATTTATTCTGTATATCTCTTCTTCTCCATATGTGATGTCATCTGTGAAATTCTTCTTCCAGGAAAAAGGTACAAGGTAAAATATCACACTACTTTCATTGGATGTTCAAATACGAAATTAATGAATTGTTGACAAAGGAAAGGAATGAAGGGCCAAAAATATTGTCTATTCAACTAAAAAAATATATATGTGCTTTTATTTCGTTCATAAAAAGAAAAAGAGAAATCGAAGAGATCTTTTTGTTGGTTTAATATTTTTTTTTTTTTATTTCAAAGAAACAGTCAAACAACAGAAAAAGATAAGCAAACCAGAAAGTGTACAATAATAAAAAGGAAAGGGTAGGATATTTTTTTTTCTTTATTCGAGAGGGAGTATTTGTGTTTACAATCGAGAAGGCCGTGACCGGAAGAAGGTGGCTGTACTTGTGGAGGGTGGGGAAGGGAGGGGAGGCAATCAATCCTGACCACGCCTTCCATCCCCGCTCCTCCTCCTCTAGCCAATCAGAGAACAGACTGACCCCGCCCATCATCAGACACGCCCCCTTCCCGGCTCCCTATCTCCTCATTTCCCTCCAGTTGGCCGTCGGCCGAACATGTGGATTGGTCGTCAGTAAGTCTGTCAGTCCCTCGTGCGCCGTGAAAGTGTTTTTTTTGTTTCTGTTTTAGATTCACATTGTACTGTCCACAGAACTGTGTTTGTCGTGTGTTTTGTGTTTTTTTTCCTCCTCAGCTGCCTACGTTCAGCATTCATCACTCGAATTGCGTGAGTAATTTTAATTTTTTATATAAAACAAAATTATGTTATACTTGGTTTCGACTCGATTTCAGAAAAGAATAAAATGTGAAAAAAAGCTCAAAGCTCCATTGTATTAAGGCCTCGAAATCAAAACAAAAATTATAAAAATATCAAATGCGAAAATTGAAGCCTATCAGTTTTTTCCTTTAGGTTATTTTCTGTTTTGTATTTTATTCAACTATTTATTCCTGATTCTGTGTAGGCAAAACAGTTAATTACCTACCTAATGGCATTTTTCAAAAAAATAAAAATAAAATTCTGATTGTTTCTTTTTTTAAAAAGAGTCATTGTATCTAAGGGGGAATTCCTCGGTTTTATCTATTCTAATTTTTCGGCGCAGGAAGGAGGAAGGTCTGACAATAGAAAGACCTTACCGTTACAAAAAAATCTCACATAAAGTTGAGATTTTATTTTGGTTTTTAACAGCTGCTTAATGTACCCACTAATCAAATGTGTCATATCTTTCATTATTCTTTCAAATCATATCATACTGTTTGAGAGCGTTCTGGTAGTAGGCGAAGCAACGTCATAGTTAAAGCCCGGGCATGAGTCACAAAAACAAACAACTGAATGTTAGTCAGTAACCTTAACGGGATTTGAATAACCATGCATTCATTGAATTAGCTTTTAGTTGATTATTTCACTCGTTTAACATAAACCTGAGGAAACTATCACCATATTTTTTTGAATAAAATACATATGCCTCCTTCGTCTCGATTGGAGGGAGGGGTCGTTCAAATTATTATTTATTTATATATGTTAAATATATTTGTCTGCGTTATAAATTTCAAACATTTATTTCTATTTTTTCTTCATACTTTACACAATAAGATGGGGAGTACGAGAAAATTTAAATAAAATATTTGATTACAATATCCTTTATTTCTTGACCAATTGGCTGTTCCAAGATGGAGATCATGTAGGTACTTCACTACATAATTAGATTTTTGTTTACTTTTTAAAAATACGATTTTCCGAAATATTTTCTAAAAAATTTAAATTTCTTTTTAGTAGGATATTTCCTTTTTTTCCAATCAAAAAATTGTTTGTATTTTTTTTTAGTTAATTCTATTTATTACCTACCCTTAAAATGAAACTTAATTAAGTGACCTTTCTAAGCTAAATAGAACATAAATATATATATCTGAGGATGCAAACTTGTATAAGAAATTCAAAAGTGTCTGCAGAAGCCTTACATTCCACACATTGTTTCTAAATTCGTTTGTAAATTCAAAATAAAATTAAGGAATAAACTACAAAATATTATAACAGGTATATTGGTATTATACGGAAGTGTGATTATAGACATTTCAAATCAGTTAATACTGACAGTTGTCTGGTACAGAACGCTAATTACTTACCCATCTCGGTAACCTGCTTATATTAGTTGACGGATATTCACAATCAATGTCACAATACATTTTTGTGATCTATGTCCATATAATGGAAAACGTTTCAACATATAAACAACATGTATAATTCCACAAATAGATATATATACCTACATATAGTGTATCCGTTTCGACATATGCCATTCTTTGTATAAAGTTCAACAGTACAATATTTAAGTTTGGCTAGGTTGGTTGGTATATGCATACAAGAGATTATACCAACCCCAGAGGAAACCCCACAGAAGTTATATCAAAATAATAACAATGTAAAACAAAATTTTAATAATACGACGTAAACTATAGAAAATATAATAAAGTACAATATAATATATTATACAGGGCTTACAGAGCTCAGTGCTTCGGAAAAAATACCACGAGGCCAACATATTTATTTATTAAGAATGTGCATCTCCTAGGACATCTCCGTCCGTCCGTCGTCGATGAATCACCGGCAATGTCGTCTCCAGGGCGAATTAATCGATTAACTTTTCGCTTCCCCTCCAAAACCAGTAGAACGCTTGCGCTAATATTCAAAATTTGAGTTACAAAGGGGCTCCTAAATCCTCTACTGAATTTAGTGTCGATACATTCATTACATCGGCAGATATTAGAGCTTCTATGTTAAGCCTTCTCCCTAATCGCCCCTCCCCCTACGCCGATTTGGCTGAAAAACAATAGGTGTCGTCGTTCTGAATTCCCATATAAAATTTCGCGTCGATACATTCATTCTATCGGGAGTTATCGTGTTCACAAACACACAGACAGACATTTGTTTTCATATTTGGAATCTAGAGGTATATATTATGTATAATATTGTAAACTTATGTATAATAAATAAATGAAATTATGGCAATTTGAAATATTTATTATCTATACACAACTATGTAGGTACCTACCTATTTTATTTTATTAATATTATATTTTGATTCACATTCATATTATTTTCACAATTGCACTTCTCTCCTCACAAGCTCAGGAATCTGAGAAATGCATAAATATGCCATCCGAGGGAACATACATTTTACTACTGCAGTCTGTATGTATTTATTTTTTTGTTAAATTAGACAATAGAAATGTTAAACAAGTTCTTTTGTTTTTATTTACAATCTTTGTAAAACATGAGAAAAATTGATAAAATACTCTGAGATAAGTATCTGTTGTTATTTTAACATGGCCTTCTCATCAATTAGTTATAATCCACCTTCTCTCTACCCTATTCAAATATAATAATTTATGTCAATGGATATGTATATGTTTCGTAACAGATTTGAAGACTTTTTATGAAGTTGGCATATGCCAGGGCTGTTATCCTCTCAACCGGCCGATATCAGAATTTCAACCCCAATTTCATGCCTTTTTGTTGGTCTGTACTTTGATCTAAGAAAAAAAAAAAACTGTGGTACCTGTCGTGATTTTCTACATTGAAAAAAAAAAATTAACAAGTACCCGACACCATATAGGCTCGGGACCATCGCTTAACGTCCTATCCGAAGGACGGCATACTCAAGGTTTTGTCACCTCTCAGATAAAAAACCTATGGGACTCGACCGGGTTTCGAACCCCCGATCTTGAGCTCAATTCGCTAGTACCTCTGATCTACCGGCGCCCTCGGAATATAGATAGTTAGTCTCATGCCCGGGTTTTAACTACGAGGTCATATCGCCTACTACCAGAACGTTCTTTCGTCACACTGGGGGATATGTGCCCGACTCTACTATGGGAGTCCTCAATTTTGCCTACCCTAACTTTTTATTCACCTAAAGTAGGGGTCGTCGAGTACCTGACATCGTACGGCTTGCTTGAGTTTATTTTACCTCCCAGATATAATAAACTAAGGGCCTCTGCCGGGTTTGGAACCCACGATCTCGAACTCAAGCAAGCACGCATACCACTGAGCTACCGGCGCCCTCAGGCACTTATATATAATAATATGTATATATCGTATGTATAAACTAAGCATTTGACCGAATCTTCTGTGGAAATCCTCTATTAAATAAATGAAGATTTTCTACTTTACGAGCAGTTTTTGAATAATTTTTCAACTTGCCCTGCGACTTATTCAGTAAATTAATAAAGTGCTACAAATATTACTAAACATTTTGCAGTAGGCAGTAGCATTTTCAAAAAAATATATTCAATACTAGGGGATTAAAAATAAGTTATTTTAAATGTCTTCTAAAGATTTCTGTTGTAATTCTGTACATAAATATGCTTTTTATTGATTCTACATAACCGAGATTGTATATTCATGTTGCACGCAATTCTTTTATTATGCAGGCGTTGAAAATATTTGTATGCGTTCCGGTTGACATAATCTGTATAGATGATTGATCAATTCAATTGAAGCTCGGTGTACAAAACGTATACAGATCTAACAGTGATGGTCCACTGTAGGTTACGAAAATAATAACATTTATGATTTATTATAATTATGTGTAGCTATATGAAATTATGTTTTGGGTATTTGTGAAAAAAAATATGTATAATTATATATGTATTCGTATATGCAACATTTTTTCCCCAAATTTTTAATATTCCCTTCTTTTCGAAAATTAAACAAATTATGGTTAAACTATGGCTAGTATAACGATCGTTGAGACGAAAGAACGCATAAAAAAATAATTTTTAGTTGACATATTCAATAAATTATTATCTTTAAAATAATCTGTTAGCATAAAAAAATAAATATCTAGTTTCCTCTTTTATCTCTAACCTATGCGTTTTCTGTAGAAAAAAATATTATTTGTTTTTCTTTACTTATAATAATAAAATTATTAAATTTAAATTAACTGAAAAGTGTATAATAGCGTGTGGCACCTAAAGATAACAAAACACCAAATTTGAGAGAAGGACCGTTGCAACATAGGCTCAAGTTGAGCCGCTCAGGCTAACAATTGTTCAACAATTATAAAGAAAATTTGCAAAAACCATATCTTTTATGCCGTTTTCAATACACCGAGTTTTGTAGGCACCACACGCTATTATAGACTTTTTTTTAAAAACTTTTTGGTTTATATTTGACTTTTTTTTATAGTCGGATTTTAGTTTATTTGTAAAACAATACATAAATATATTTTTGGAATCATTCTCTTTAATTTGATACCCTAATCGATTGGTTTAATTGATTTTTTTTATTTTTAGAGTTTGACAATATGGAGGTAAGTTTCCGCCATTTTGTCTTTTCGAGAATGTCATATATGACTAAAGTCTATGACAATCGGGAGATTAGGACGTATCAAATGACATATGAATAATTAAAATTGGTCCTGGCGTTTACGCTTTTCGAGGGAAAAAGGAATATAACATACACACAAAATTGTGAATGAAGTAACGGAACCCTTCCTTCCGCAGTTAGCTAAAAAAGCAGAACACAAGCGATGTAGCATATCTACACTACTTTTCTACTATTTAGTTTTTGTGATACATGCCCGGGCTTTTTCGGTGCAAACGAGCTCGACTCTACTATGGGAGTTCAAACTTTTGCCTAACCGGGTTTAGTTACCTTGGGTAAGGAGGGGTTTTAAACGAAGGACGGCGTGCTCAGGGTCCCCCAACGAGGTTCTTTAGAACATCTATCGGCGCCTTTCTGCAATATTGCCGACTGCGTTTTATATATGTTTAAACTTAAAGGCTATATCTGCTGTGCCGGGCAACTGCCGGCACCTCAACTAGTTTTGTGCCAGGGAACACGCTAACTTATCATTAACGTGCAGATAAACTTATCATATGTTTAAATTTAAAAATCAATATGTTCAGCGTCACCATTTTTTTATATCAAGCAAATTTCGTGACACTTCGAAAATAAAGAAGTTAGTCGTACGAAAATCCGAGATCTATTTTGCAACGGACTTTCACGTTTCAAGGTCCCCTGAATAGGTTTTGGACCATTTTCGAGATGATCTCTGTCTATGTGTGTATGTATACGTATATGATTTGAACTTAGTGAGGGCTCCAACTCTGAAACGATTATAGCTACGAAGTTGAAACTTGAAATGAAGATGTCACAAGTGCTAACTTAGATTTAATTAGATTTTGGCCGAAATCAGACGAAAATTAAGACGACTTTACTTCGGGTTTAATTTTGAACAGAAAATTAAAAGACATATTTTATACGAAATAGGATGTTTCTTAGGTCATCCGGTTCAGATGCTGACCGAAAACTGTCCTAAAATTACGTTTTGAAAACCATTCTTGTAGATGTTTGATCGATTTACGCACAAACGGCTAGTCCTATCGATAGATTGATTCTTACAAAAAATGTTTCTTATTAAAGTCCCAATCAGATTTGAAATAGGCCCAATGCGACTTAAGATACAGTGCCCCAAAGAATGTAGACAATATTTCAAAGTAATGTTTAAATAGTAACACATAGTAACAAATTTTAATAAAATATATGTGTTGTGGCAATTTCAGGTTTCTCTCTCTTTCTTCTTGTCTGTCTGTGCGTATGTGTGTGTGATTGGAAAGTTGTGAGCTCTCTACCGCAAAAATTATTGTAGCTATGAACTTGAAATTTAGAATGAAGAAGTCACATGAGCTAACTTAGATCAGATTAGATTTTGGCCGAAAACAGCGGTAAATATAGAGACTACTTTACTTGGGGTCTAACTACATTTTACAAGGTAGGTACCGCTTATGTTGCTGACCTAATCAAAAATCTTTCCAAGTTGTCGGCAACATTGAAATACATATTTTTTGAGAAATACTATTTTTCGCGAAAACCGTCTTGGTTTCAAACACATTTTTAGGCGTAAGGTGTAGTGAACCAGTCTGAGTGAGAGAAGATGTAGTGGAGATGTAGGAGAGAAAATTATAACATTGAAAGTACGTAGAAGAGAAAAGGTACTTTTCATTTATATGTAGGTAAATATGCCCAAAATATAAAAGAATTATAAATAGTGGCCATTATAAAACAGAAAAGATACTGATTTATTGTTTTAAGTAATAAGTTCGTAAGATTTCTTTTTGTAAATAATTTCATTTTTTATTTCCAATATTTGTTCTCTTATTCTATGCTAGTCATTTTCCCTGTGAACCCAGTAAGAAAATTTATACCTTCGGATTGGATTGAACATTTTTGCATATTTAGAAAAACAAGATGGCTTCTCTTTAGTAGCTTTAGAAGCAATCCAATTGAAATTGTTTAAAATACGTGCAATTTCTTCAAAATTGCACGTCTTGAACTTTAATTTTATTATTTATATTTTATTTTACATTTTTTAAAATTATCACAACGTTTCCTCGATTTACCCGAAAATTAGTTAGTCCTAACGAAAAATTGATTCATACCAAAAGTGTTCCAGTCGCCGTTAAGCCTTTGATTTGAGATAGTATCAACACGAACAAAAGTTAGGGCAAAAAATGTCAACTAAATGTCGTAAGTAATGTTTAAATCGTTACTTTATACTTAATATGGTTTTATTATTGGTGGTTTTTGAAAAATTATAAAAACATTCTTATACCAACCGTACTTACAGATCAGAATCAAAATTATTTCACATTGGCATTACCGGGTAAAATAAAGCCTAATCCCAGGATTACTCTGTACAAACAGACAAAATGAAATGATTTTGAAAAGAAGGGGGAGAGAAAGAGGCGTTGTTTGTATAAAAAAGTCTTGTAATGTCCAAATTACATATTTTGTGAATGATATGCCACAAAAATGAATGTGTAATGACTATTTTATGAATGAGTTCCTTCAATGTATGAATGACTTCCTGACTACTCAAGAGATGCAAGTCCGTAGGTAACAAATGAAGATCCGTGTCGTGTACAAACAGATAAATAGTGTTTAGCAAATGTAAAGATTAGTCTACGGACTGTCCTCAAACTAATTAGTAATTTAGATCTTTGATATTCTAATTGTGGGTACGCCAAGCACGCATCCGTCCTCTCAAGTCCTTTCTTAATGTTTCTATTCTAAATTAATGCCATTAACGTCAAAATACTGATAATAAATTACTCAACCCCCATTATTATCAAACGTTAATTGTATAATGTCTTCATGATTATATGAAAAGACAAGACTTTTATACTAAATTTCCATATTCTGAAATTATGCATTATATAACGTTTATTCAATGTTTTTAGAATTTTCTTGTGCGAAGTAAAAACAGCTGTGAAAGCAAGCGCCCCCTTGTAATCCTCAAAATGTAGTATAATGTTATACTAGGTATGTTCAAAAAATAACGGGAATTTTGTAATTTCGCGGGTTGTATTAGTCCGATTCGCGCGATTTTTTTGTTGTTATGTTGGTAAACATGTCTTAAAAGTATATGACATATACTTGTAAGTATATGACATACACATTGTACACTGTTAGCCAAACCGGATTTTTAGTCTGCTGTCAGCTGTCAAAGAGGTTACATGTGTTTTGGTACGATCGGCGATTATACAAAATGGATCAGAGAATTTGCATTAAATTTTGCTATGAGAATGGAATAAAGTGCAGCAAAGTTTTAGAAATGTTAAATATTGCTTTTGGTGAGTCTGCTATGAGTTAAAGTAGGGTTTACGAGTGCTATAAGCGTTTCCAAGAAGGCCCTGAAGATGTTGAAGATGACGAGCGCCCTGGACACCCCAGCACGTTATTAACGGCATAGTGCACCATGAGTTCTTGCCACAAGGTCAAACGATCAATAAGGAGTACTACCTACAAGTGCAACGCCGTTTGCGTGAAGCAATCCTAAAAAAACGCCCGGATTTGTGGCGAAACAATTCATGGCTTTTGCACCACGATAATGCACCTGCTCACACTTCATTGCTTGTTCGTGAATTTTTGGCCAAAAACAACACTGTAATGATGCCCCAGCCTCCATATTCGCCAGATATGGCTCCGTGGGATTTTTTTCTGTTTCCAACAATAAAGAGAACCTTAAAGGGCCGTCGTTTCACAAGCATAGATGAGATTAAAAACTCATCGCTGAGAGAGCTAAATCCTATCCCAAAGACCGAGTTCCAGAAGTGTTTCGGGGATTGGAAGAAGCGCTGCCATAAGTGTATAATATCTAATGGGGCCTATTTTGAAGGGGATAACATTGATGTAGACGAATAAATTAAATTCTTTTCAGAAACCGAAAATTCTCGTTATTTTTTGAACCTCGTAACGTAAATGATTTACCTTAATACATAAACTCAATTTTTTTATTTTCAAACAACTTGCGAGGACCAGCTTTCCCCTCCACCCGGCAGGAGTGTTGTTTATCTATGCTGATTCCTCTCACAAAATCAAAATGGCTGTTCGTCAAACAAAATTTCCTATTTTTTGTCCCATAAATCGCATATTTTCCAACAAAAAGAAAAAGTAAATGAATCACTGGCAATGTACCTTCCCAGTGCGAATCAATCAACTACATTTTCGCTCTCTCTCTGAAACCAATTTACTGATTTGGTTGAAAATTGATAGGTGTCTTACTCAGAAACTTCTAAATCATCATACTAAATTTTGTGTTGTATATATTCGTTACATTAGAGGGCGCAGGTAGCTCAATGGTCTTCTTGCCTTCTGAGTTCAAGATCGTGGGTTCGAAACCCGACCGAGGTTCTTGTTTATTTTATCTAGGAGGTAAAATTAACTTAAACACTCCGTTCTTCGGATGAGACGTTAAGCGATGGTCCCGAGCCTGTACAATGTCCGGTACTCGTTAAAGACCCCTGCCCTAGGTGAATAAAATTTAGGGTAGGTAAAATTTAGGACTCCCACAGTAGAGTCGGGCTCATGTCTAATAGAGTGACGAAAAAGCGCTTTGGTAGAAGGGGGATATATGACCTTGCAGTTAAAGCCCGGGCTTGAGTTCCTAACTAACTATACGTTACATCGATTTGAGTTGGGGCCTCCTCTCTGATTGGTGTCGACCTTATGGGTTTCTGGGTACAGGTATAAAATATATTTATTATATATTTTTTTCACAGCTTTATGATTCCCCACTTTGTTTTTGTTTTTTTAGGAGATTATAGCAATTATGGACGTTTCGGAATGCACTCGCATCATCAGTATCCATTGCTGATCTTTATTGTAAACAGTTAGTCTCTCATAATATTCATTTGCAGAAAATATTTATTAGTGTTGACATCTGTATTAAAACTTTTAGTCTTGGCGGGAGTCTCTCAAGTTGTTAATAGCAAAAAATAAATGGGAGAATCTTAAAGCTGTGAAAACCATTCAGTATCTGAATTCTTTCAATCGGGAGTTGTTCACGGAGGTAGAAATGTTTTTTTTTTAATTCCGAATTTTTTCAAATTGCGTTGAAAATCCAATATTTCTAAGCCTTTTCCTTTGGGAAGTGACATAAAATTTTAATACCAAAGGAATAAATGCACCACTCTTAGAATAAGATAATTTATTTTTCGTCTGGATTTCGAAGGCTGGAGCCTTTATCATTTTATGAATTTTATTGTAATTAATTAATAAAATTGTGATATGTTTCAGGTGCGGTTTTTGGGAGATATGGAGAAGTTATGATAGGCTGTCTGGGAGAACCTCGGAGCTCTCCCCATGGGAGTCTATGAGGTGGCATACCTATCAACTCCAGGCATGCATTGGGTGAGTACGGCTTTTTGTAATTTTCATGCCCGGACCTTTTAGAACAAGAGCCCGGCCCTAGTTTAGTTGGTACGTAAACTCTCGCACAAAAAAACCAATCGTGGGAGAAATCCTTCTATATATAAAGATGCTTATCGATACCCTATGTATCAATATCGATAATTTTGTTTTTAGTATCGATATTTAGTGCTGATGTATATTCTCATCGAGAGAATCACCGACTGGTGTCTACTATACCCTATCACCGACACAAAATACAGAATAAAACTTTTTAACCGCAAGAAGAAATTTGGTTTGCTCAAGAATATTTTTTCTTGTCACAAGAATATTATTCTTGCGGCAAGAATATATTTTTTCTCCGTGCAACTAATAATTTCGCATAATATTTTTACCTATTCCGTCTTTAAATCTTGACTTTGTCCTTGTTATTATTGATTTTATATTAGCAAATTTTATACATAAAAATAATCATAAATATTTTTTGCTACTTAACTATTACCTACATATATTTAAATGTTAACCTCACCTGTGGCGTAATTTGACAAATAAATAAATACGTTAAGATCTTATTTTGAACTAGAATTTCTTTGCCTGACATCACTTCCTTGATTATCCTGAGGCCTGAATTCTATTATCATTAGGCTATTTAATTTTCTAATTAAACTTTTGTTTATGTCGGATTATTGTTATATTTTATGTTTGAACGCTTTAAGTCAGTATTATCATTATATTTTGTGTATTTTACACTAAATTTTTACAATTTGAGTAGAAATATGTAAGCACACCTCTTATTGTTTATTTTCAACGCTTGTTATGGTATAAAGAGTTTAGAAGAGTGTGGAAATTAAGTTATTTCAAATAATTTCTTTTTTAAACTTGGCTGTATGATGATCAATTATTTTATTTAAATTAACAATTTGCCTCCAAATAATTATATTGGATCAAGGACCATGAATCCTACACAATGTCTGTCAGTCTGGACAAACCTCACCCATTTTATCTTTTTTTTTTTGAGTCACATTCCTCTCATTTAGTTCATAATATATTATTTTTATTTTTCTCTGCACTAAGAATGATATTTTTCGACGTTTATGCTGCGTTACCATTTTTTTTGCTTCTAGAGAAATACCGAAGACAATTATTCTGGTAGTTCGGGTCTAAGTACTTTCTATTTCTCCAGCTCTACCAAGTATAAGGGAAGTTATGCAATCGGTAACAAATTTAATGCGGAGTTTTGAACGGAATTTTATCTTTTCCGACCTCCACATTCCAAATATTTTTTTGTTTTTTTACAAATAGATATTTACAACTGTATAAAAATGAATACAACAAGCAAATGTGCTAATGCAGAGATAATGTCAGTGTCAAAATATCAAGAGGAGAGAAATCACCCAGTGGTGAAACTTCCTAGTCACTGATTTACTCTCATTCGTAACTTATCACTGTCACTGTGATTGCTGCTGCTAAGGAGGTCTCTAGACCATTGACGCTTAAGCGTGGCAGAATGGAGGGCACGGATTAGACGATTATTGTGGGAAATAAGAAGAGAAAATAATTGTTTATATTATTTTTTTATTATTACAAAAGGTACGTTAAGATCAGTGTGAAGAGTTTTGTTGGAGTCGTAATAAGAAGCATTGGCTATTTTACGAAGGATTTTGGACTGAATGCATTGGATGCGTTGGAGATTGGAAGCCTTGGCAGAACCCCAGAGTTCCTAGGTGCACATAGGTTTAAGTACTGCGTTGAATATGAGCCGTTTTGTTTTCAAAGTTAGTTTGGATCTTTTGTCTAGTAGTCTTAATGAAAGTCTGTTAATTTCTTGTCTTTTCAGTCTCGTGTGAGGATTCCAAGTTAGTCGTTTGTCGAGTATGAGGCCTAGATGGCGGACTTCGTTTTTTAAAGGGATGGGATTTTTGTTAAGGTACTCTAGAGGGCAGGTATATTTTCGACGAAGGGTGAAGACGATGTGAACTGATTTCTTCACATTCCGAATATAAAAAAAAAAATTGTCTTTGTGGGTGTCTGTGAACACAATAACTCCCAATAGAACACAAACCCAATAACTCCCAATGGCTTAACACAAACATTTTAATAACTGCCGTTGTAATGAATATGTACCTGACATCGTACAGGCTCGGGACCATCGCTTAACGTGCCATCCGAAGGACGGCGTGCTTGAGTTTATTTTACCTCTCAGATAAAATAAACTAAGGGCCTCGGTCGGGTTTCGAACCCACGTTCTTGAGCTCAGAAGACATACTACTGAGCTACTGGCGCCTTCAAAAAAAATGTACAGTGTGAAGTCTAATGGAACACTTAGCTTACTGAAGAGATCTTATGAGGATTATTCACACACTTAAACATTCATTCGAAAATATGTACACAACTCAAAATAAATATGTGTGATAATATAAATTCACTTTTGTTTGTTAACGTTTGTTTAAAGAAATAATGAAATTGTTTTGTTTTTCTGGTATTTTGATACCAGAAGATGTGTTGAACGACTATTTTGCAAATAACTAAACATGTTATGTTAGTTTTTATTTTTGCTCAGTAGGATTTCGGACATATACTAACATAGTCAACTGAAACACTTTACTAACTGCAATAGACTCAAAATAATGTTGTTGATATATTTTTATTGTTGTGGTTATACCCCGGGGTCACCTATCTTGCCTGATAACCCTGGATATCTGTGACCGAGTCGTCGGGTCCACATTTAATATTATTCATATAATTTATACCTAATTACATTCATTCGAAATATGTTTCTATTTTTGATTCGTAGACATATAACAATAATAGTTAATATGACTCATGCCCGGGCTTTAACAAGGTCATAATCGCTTACTACCAGAGCGCTTTTTGGTCACTCTGGTGGACATGAGCCCGATTCTACTGTGGGAGTTCTAAATTTTGCCTATCCTAAATTTTTATTCACCTAGCGCAGGGGGTCTTTAACGGAGTACCTGACATCGTACAGGCTCGGGACCATTGCTTAACGTCCCATCCGAAGGACGGCGTGTTAAGTTTATTTTATCTGGGAAGTAAAATTTTAAATTTTATTTTCCAGATAAAATAAACTAAGACCGCGATCTTGAGCTCAGAAGGCAAGCACGCATACCACTGAGCTACCGGCGCCCTCTATAAAAAATATATATTTATTTATATTTCTTCCCCAGTATAGGGGAAGTTATGTGTAATGGATATGAAGGGGTCGTGATTTCAAAAATTAAATACATTTTTTAATGTGTGTCAGTGAACACGATACATCCCGACACAATGAATATACTGGCACGAAATTTTATATGTGTATCTAGAAACCTTTTAAGACGACATCTTTTGATCCTTAGCCAAATCGACCGAAATGAAGGGGGATTAGGGGTAGGCTGAACACAACAACTCTAATAACTGCCGTTATAATGAATATATTGACACAAAATTTCATATGTAAATTCACAGCTTTATCAGCAGAATCGGCCGAAGGGAAGGGGGCTCGACTCAAAAACCCCATTAACTGTAATGAATTTATCGACAAGAAATTTTATATAAATTCAATATCCCACAAGAATGGCTCCTATTAATTTTCTCCGAAATTTGTCGAAGGAAGGGGGGAATCCCAGACTTGGGATTCGACTCAAATACCCCAATAATAGTCGATGTAATGAATGTATCGACTCAAAATTGTATGAGGGTTCAGTAACAACGATGTAAGTCAAATATTGGGTTTTAGTTCAAACGGCCGATTTGCTTAGAAAGGAAAGCAAAAATGAACAATAACAGGTTCGAGAGACGAACCCAGTTATTAAATTATAAATGTTAATTTTTTTCTGATTTTGTTTTTATATTTTCAAAATTATATTACTATTTAATTTGATTTATTTACTTTTCAAATTTTTATTTTCTAAATACCTACGTTTTATTAGACTGCCTGATGATGCAGGCAACTCGAAAGCCGGCTAGCATATAATAATAAAATCTGTTAGAGGTCAGTCTACATTTTACTTCCTCAGGTATAAGAAGCATATAGGGGAGGTTACGTAATCGGTCAAAAATTTCATGAGTTTCAACGAAATTTCATGTTTTACGACCTCTTGAATCCAAAAATTTATCAAAAATTCCTGTACAGACAGCTGTGTGTGTGTGTGTGTCTGTGAACATGATGTATAGACATGAAATTTTATATGCGTATCCAGAACCCTCCAAGGACGACACCTATCAATTTTCAGCCAAATCGGCTGAAGGTAAAGGATTGGAGAGGCTTAACATGTATAGACCCGAAATTTCATATGTAAATTCAAAGCCCTATGAGGACGACATGAGGGAGGACTCAACTCAAAACTCCCAATAACTGCTGATGTAATTAACGTATCGAAATGAAATTTTATATTTAAAATCAAAATCCCATAAGGATGACACCTGTTAATTTTCCGCTAAATGGTCGAAGGGAAGGGGGTGGGTGTATAGTATTTATTTTGCAACCTATGACATATGAGATAGTTTTCTGTTCCAATAAAACCTCTCTATAACGGGCGGTTCTGGTCGGCGGTGACCGGAGCCTCTACTATTAGTTATAAGTAGGCATACATTTTCTACACCCAAAATAGTGTTCAGGGTTGGTTTAAAGAAAATATAGTGGTAGTTTATTTGAGTGGCACAATCTTGTTAATGGTGTTTAAGTTCCTCCAAAGTATAAAGCGTCTGTTTAAGTACCTCCAAAGTATAAAGCGTCTGTTTAAGTACCTTCTAATAAAAGTTGGAGGGGAGGGAAACTGTTTGATGAATCTGGGAAGTGAATTGTCGTTTGTTAACTACAATTTACAGTGCACTTCTCGCTAGACCAGACTCTAGCCTAACTTCTTGCATTCTGTTTTATGTCCGAACAAGAACTTCTGATTTATGTCTACTATTTATAATTTAAATGTTGTTTTACCAAGTTTCTATCCTCATTATCCTCTATAATATTCGATAATGAGGAATATATCAACATCTAACAGAGGGGACGCTTAACATCTCTTGAGCGGGGGTAATAATAATTTTAATGACACTCCTGTAATGTCAGTTTTTATTTTAAATCATTAATCAATTTGTGTTTGTAGTGACTGCAGTGTTGCAGCCAGGAGTCCCCTGCTTTAGAAGATTGCATTAAAAAAAACAAAAAACTTATTTTTCTGATTTATATTCAACTCATTTGTTTTTTGGAAATTATGTGAGTAATAATTCACCCCTCTCTCATTATAAATTTTGGGAGCTACAACTATAGTATTTTGATTATAATTATTTCAATTTTCTCGCTACAGTGTTTTTCGGATAAATATGAAATATTATTTTTAACAAATTAGCCAATCTCTCATTTTCTAAATTTTTCATTAAAAAACATTTTGATAGCTCTTTTTTGACTGAGTTTCCAATCTTTGTCTGTCAGTGTGCAGCCTCTCAAAGGGTACCCACCCAAAACTCGATTACATTTTTTTTTTTAAAATTATTATATATTACATATGTACGTACATATGATAATTCATTCTTGACATTTTTTATCACTTTCGAGGTAAAAATGTTATAATTGAAAAATTTGTTTATATATATCTTTTTGATATGAAACTGTCGACCTAACATTGTCCTTTTTTTTCAGGTCAATATTAACAAATGTGGACTTTAATAGCAATTCAATGACCTAACGAAGTGCAACCGCTAATAAAATAACGTGTATGTAATTAGTGGTAGGCTCTTTAATCGGATTTTTATCAAATATAGGAACATAGACTATATGATCGTATACAGTCCTATAACATATCTTATTACCATGTTATGATGTAACGAAAATAAATATTATTAGTATTATTAATTCAGTAGAACCTCGATTATACGGGGTAATGGTGGGGGGGGGGGGGGGGGAGAGAGAGGTCGCACGGATATATGAAAACCACGGTTTATAGAGGCAATGTTATATACATATGTGTGTACATTGTCATGTTATAACGTCATCGGGGCTTGAAATATGAAGTAGGTAATCCTTTGCTTTTTGCGGTTTGAAATGATTTTCCTTACTTCAGTTCTAATTTTTCTCAAATTCATGGCGTCATGAAAGTCTAAATTTTCCTGTTGGCAGAAATTGAGGAGGACATCAACTCCTTCCATTGCTTGACTTGTCTGAATGTTTTCTTCTTTAGCGCCAAAACTGTCAACATTGTCATTCTACTCTGTTTCTAAGTTTCTAGGAACTTATACTTACTGCTTACACACCACGGTTAATCGCGAACACGGATAATCGAGGTTCTACTTATATCTGAATACATGATACTTTCCTGTACAAGGTTATTTTGATCCGAATCAGCGTACATTGCTATAAACGTAATATTTAGTAAATAACATTATAATTTATTAACGGTTAGCTTCAGTAGTTTGATTTTACTCGAAATATTCGAAATGCCACGTTACAACATACAAATCGCTACTGATATTGTATAGTTTATGCAAGCAGAGGTACTTTGTCCTCTAGGAGTGAAACTGCATCTATACAAATATACCTGCTGAGAACTGCCATAAATTACATAAAGGATTGTATAATTACTACTAAGTACCTGAGAAGCAGTGTCAGACAGGATGGTGTCATCTCGAGTTTAACTAAAAGTATACCTGGAAACCTAAGTAACTTTCAGAGGAAACCTAGTTCTGGGGCTTTTCAGGTACCTGAAAACTAAGTCTGGTGTTAAAGTTCTGGTATTCTTTAAGGGAGCACAAATTCAGGTGTTACTTTACATCGAACGTTTCAGAAGGGATAATTTGTGGAAATCGAAAAGCTGTGCGTTTACTTATTTGCTTACAGATAAAATAAGTGATAATGATGTCGACAGTATCTTTTCAATGTAGAAGGAATTCGAAGTTCTGTTGTGTAAATAAAAACTCAATATTTGGCCAACGTTTCGGAAACTATTTATTTCCTTCTTCAGCGCCTTATAATGACTTGAGTGGATGTGTGACACAAACTCACAACACCTTCACCACACACATCCACTCAAGTCATTATAAGGCCCTGAAGAAGGAAATAAATAGTCTCCGAAATGTTGGCCAAAAATTGAGTTTTCATTTAAACGATATTAAAATAAGTGATGTATTTGAATATTTGGTTTTCTTTAGCCACAATAAATAATCAACAGTTTTCACACTCCTAAATCAATCGACCTTTTTAATCAATAATTGATTTACAGATTGAGTTCTGAATCCCAACACTAAATTTATTTTCCATACATACCATACAGTAGCAGTTAATAAAAAATAAAATTTTTTATGTTACCCCCTCCCCCCTCCCCCTCCTTCTATCCCCTAGTCTCTCTCATTATTTTGGCCGATTTGTGTGAAAAACATGTCGTCTTTATGGGGTTCTGTATGCACATATAACATTCCGTATCGATATATACATTTCATCAGGAGTTATCTTGTTCACAGTCACACACACATATTGCAATGAGGGCGCCGGTAGCTCAGTGGTATGCGTGCCTGCCTTCTGAGCTCAAGATCATGGTTCGAAACCCAGCCGAGGCCATCGTTTATTTTATCTGGGAGGTAAAATAAACTTAAGCACGCCGTCCTTCGGATGGGATGTTAAACGATGGTCTCATGATTGTACGATGTCAAGTACTCGTTAAATACCCCTGCCCTAGATGAATAAAAATTTAGGGTAGGCAAAATTTAGGACCCACAGTAGAGTCGGGCTCATGTCCACCAGAGTGACGAAAGAGCGCTCTGGTAGTAGGCGATATTATCTCGTAGTTAAAGCTCGGGCGTGAGTCATAATAACTAACTAACATATAGGAATATTTTTTTGGAATCAGAGGGTCGAAAAACATGAAATTCCAGTGAAAACTCAACCTCCGATTGCGGGCCTTTAGGCTTTGGGTAACATGGGTACAAAGCCCACCCCTTAATCCATTACAGTTTAATTGCCGTTCCGGGGTGATATGCTAACATGATGTGCCTCGTTAAAATTACTTTTATCGCGCTAATGAGTAATATTTCGGGGCATTTCCACGTCCCTTTACCGGGTCACAATGAACTAATTCATTCGTCTCAAATATTGTCAAACCAAGATGAAGACACCATGAAAAAAGCATTGAACAATTATCTCTGAGAAGTTTAAGAAATAAATCTCAAAATGGTATGAGAGTTAGACGAAATACTTATACGAGAGTCATTTAGAATGGCTTTAAAAGTAAAATAATTTTTTCTTCATGTCTTGTCAAATTAGTTAATTGTTTGCCACAAATTGTAAATAAAGGAAGATATATGTGCAAGATAAAAAAGAAGGTTAGGATCAGATAAGGAGACTAGGTTTCAGTTGGGTACTTCTGAGAGTGGGGTCTGGGAGGGCCGGGGGAGATAAGGCTATGTTCTCTGGAGTCCTGGGTTCCTGGATCTAGGATCTGGGATGGGATCTGGGGATTGTGATGTAAAACAGACAGGGAGAATCTAGTCCAGGGAGAGCAACACACACCACAATTACCTGATCATACGGTCAGATCTTCTACAGATATATGGATTTATTACAAGTTGAACTGTGAAGACAATGCCCAACCTCTTCGTCACAGTTCGCTTCAACGATACATCTCAATCCAAAAGTCCACTCCTTCACAACATTTGCATTTGATACCTACATTTACTATGCTCCTGTTTTAAATAGCTTTCAAAATAAAATAAATATATACTTCTGAATTCTGTCGTTACATTCATAACGTCGACAGTCATTAAGGGTTTTTAAATATAACCCCCCTCTTCTGGGCTACTTCCGTTAAGCTGATACTGCTGAAAATTGGTAGGTGTTGTCCTTATGGGGTTTTGGATTTACATATCAAATTTCATGTCGATACATTCATTGCTTCGGTCGTTATTGGGGTCTTTGAGTATTAAGCCCCCTTTTCCCCTAATCACTCCTTATCGATAATATCGTTCTAATAGGGTTTTAGATATATATAAAATTTCACAAATATATAAACATATACATAATTTCAGGAGTCATCTTCACTGAAATTTTATAAAACACTGGAATTTTTATTTTCATTTTTTGGAAGCTGGGAGTTGGATAACATGTAATTCCAGACTCTACATCGAATTTCTGACCGATTCCATAACTTCCCCTATATTTCGTATAGGTGAGGAAGTAAAGGTCTCCTTGAAGTCGTCTAGGCGATAATGATAGTTTTAACGATCTTACTTCCTAAGATGTCAAATTTTTGCGAATATGTCTCAATTTTTTTAATTTTTTTGTTCCACTGAATGTGCCTTATATGTTTAGAATACCGCGGTGTTTTTCGAAAAGCAATCGTATAGACGTTCTCATGCTAACACTATACAGTCTCCAATTTTTGTAAACAAATTTTGAGAACTTAAGTAAAATTACATTTTGATTTAAGTATTTCCTATAAACGATTAGAAGAAATAATGCAAAAAATATTTATAATATATTTTGCTTAATATTTCGAGAAATAAATAAAAAAATCGTCGATGAAATACCTATGTACTTCCCCAGCACGAATTAATCAATTAGTTTTTCTCTTTGCTTCCAAAATCAATTGATCGTTTGGGCTAAAAATCAATAATTCACTTACATAGGGGCTACATTTTTTATAGATATTTTTTGTCGTCATGGGGTTCTGGTTGCGTGTCGATACACTCAATCAATCGGGAGTTGTCGTTTTCGCAAATACACTCACACTTTTTTTTTTTTTTTCAATTTTGATATCAGGGTGTCAGTACACATTAAATTCCGGAAAAACTTAACCTTGAATTTCGGTCCGATTACACAACTTCCCTTATACCTCGTATTACTGGGGATGAAAAATGATGTTAATGAACGTTAAATATCCGAAAAGATGGTATATTGTGATGATGTTTCAACAGATTTTTTCAACAAAAAATTTTACAACTGACTGAATTACTTGTATTTAATATTAAGTAAATTTTAAATTCTCTTTATTTTTCTCTTGGGTTAACAATTAGAGAAATGACTCTTATTGCTTCTAGTTAAATCAGGATGATCTTACCTACAAGATGGTTATTAAATTTTATGTTGACTGTTTGAAAAATTCATTGTTAGCCATTGTAGGATGACCACTTATTATCCACTCTCCTGAGGATAAATTATGTTGATTTTGGTTTTCAACCTGTTGTAAAGTCATAGTTGTGGTCGTAAAAAGCAATGATCCCCGACCTAGTCATGGCAAAGTGGACACAGTCCCAGGCTCTTCTACTGCTCCCTCATAACTGATATTATTGTAGCTAGTTTTTGCACAATGGCAACTATCCTTTGTAGTCCATGATAATGTAGCTGGAAGAACAAAAAGTGCGTTTGAATATAGAGCCAAATGTCTTATACCAAAATGGGTGGAAATTTATTATAATTAATAAATTAGTTAATTACTATATACTTAATTCGGCATTATTAGATAATAATAATAGCTATTAAATAATTGGTCAATTTAGTGTACCATTTTGACCAATTTTGCTCCAAATTTCCGGAAAAACTTAATTTATGAGTTGGTTAAAAATCACCCATCTTAACCTTTCTAATACATTTTATTACATAAACAGTACCAGTACGTAACTATTATTTTAACAGTTCTAGTTTATTGTATTGTTAATACATCAAACGCTCCCATAACACACAAACATGCAGCATTTTATTCACTACTTCACAGAGCCTACACAATACCATTAAACGAAGACAACAGAAACACAGAGTTAGGCATCATTAATAATATAGCAAAAGAAAACGGATACAATAGTCACATTATTGATAAGATAAGACGTAAAGTCATAAACAGAATACATTTAAAAGACATTTCAAAATTAGACACAAAAAATAATACAGAGACTAAAAAATAGGTGGGATTACCTTATTTTGGAAAAATTTCAGAACAGATAGGAAATAATGGACTTGAAAAATAAAATAAAACTGGTTGATTTAATATATTGTCTAATTTCACTAACTATATATACATGGGAGTACTTTCGGTATTTCTACCATCCTCATTCAAAAGCATAAGAGATAAGACTTATCTCTTATGCTTTTGGCTGAGGATGGTAGAAATACCGAAAGTACTCCCATGTATATATAGTTAGTGAAATTAGACAATATATTAAATAAACCAGTTTTATTTTATTTTTCAAGTCCATTTGAATTATTTCACAATATCTCTGCAATTATGTCAGTTTTCATAGATAGGAAATATACTTAAAAAAGAGGACTTTTGGGGCAGGTTTCAGAACAAATAATACTCTATACAAACATCTCAACAACACGAAGGACAAAATAAAAACAGAAGAAAAAAGCGGGATTTATCAACTAAAATGTAGTTCTTGTAATTTTGTTTATATAGGTCAAACCGGGAGACAATTTAAGAATAGGGTAAAAGAACATCAGAAATAGGACTAAACACCGACGCATCATATAACTCAGTAAAATCAACTTTCGTTATCTTTAATTCATTTCATATATGCATTTAATCAACACATACTATTTCAAATTTTTTATTTTTAAGATCCCAATTTGGGACGAAATGTCATTTTTTATGTTTTTACATATTTCAAATATTAACTGTACAGAAAGGATAGGAAAACCCCGTAGGGGCTGAAAAAGGATACTTACCTACCGTTTGGATTGTAAACTACCTAGTTGAACTTTAATTTAGTATTTGTTAAGTCGTGGCTGAAGATGGTAGCAATACTGAAAGTACTCCCATATTATATATTATTTGTGAAATAGACAATATTTTTTAAAAAACATACGTTTTATTTATTTTTATCGCAGATAATGGCAAGATTTTACGTTTATTAAATATCTCTCTGCAACTTATTTTTTGATTAATATTGTTTATTAGTTTTAGTGCTTTCTTCTTCTCAAGTCTGAAAATATTAGCACTAGAGCTAGATGCTGTATTAAACCTTAATTAATTATAGAATGGAAATATGCATAAGATAGTGTAACTAATGTTTCCTTTGCAAGATTTCGAAGTAAGAAAGAAACGGAACTCAGTGCCTACATAATACTTTCCGCTGTGTCTTCTACAGTGATTGATAATGTTGTTTCTTTCGCAGCCGTTTGACAGGGACTCACCTAGTGCGTCCTTACTGTCCGACCTCCCAGTCTACCATTTCACCAAGAAGACAAATTGTTGTTGTTCGGTTATCAGTTTCGTCTACTGGAGCTTTGCTAAGAAGGAGAACCCGACCGTGCCAGAGATTCCAGCATAGATTCCGGACACTGCCTCCACTCACCAGCGCATAACTTTACACATTTCTAGGGGTGTAAGTAGCAACGCCTTTCCCAAACCGAGTTCTTTTATTTTGTCTTTCACTGTTCGTTAAGTTTGGTTTGTACTCCTAAGTAGGATAGAAACGCTTCCTCATTTTCTAGCTCTAAAATCGACAACGGCGTTCTTTTTTTTACTTTCTTGTGCGAAAAAACACGTTTCGGTCCTGACAGAGTGCACCCTCTAGCTCCCACATGAAACAGCAACTTAAAATTCGGAATTTGTGTTTTCGTGTCAGCTATATAGGTACCTAATATGGTGGCAGATTCCAGAAAATATACAATTGATATTGTAAAAATCAAACTTTTTTCGAACATCGTCGAGTCGTCTATTGAATTGTAGAGTGAAGAATACTGAGAGTTCATAACGTCACAAAATTCTTAATTCTTTTTGGTAATTTTTTGAGAAATTGGGCCTGATGATTGATATATGATCAAATATTATACGTCAGGAGAGTTCCACTGGCTTCAATATTACATTAAATTCTTAAATTGTTTGGAACAGGACGGCTACTTGTAGATGGCCAGTCGCTATTAACCAAAGCAGTTGAAGGAACAAAAAAATATGATAAGATGAATGAGGACATTAAGAACACTTGACTGTAATATTTTCCTAATTCTTAGCGTATCATTATATTTTACCGTCTTTAACTGTATGATATAAGCTAATATAGTTTGTTTCTGAATTGACTTATGTTATTAAGGAGTTATCTAAAATTCATCAGAAACATGGGAATTCCATTCCAACATTCCAAACCAGGTAGAAAATTCTATTTTCCTGGGGCGCATCTACCTTAAGAAAGGGGCGCAGGTAGCTCAAAGGTACCGTGCTTGCCTAATAAGCTCAAGATCGCTGCTGCCCAACCTGGTCGAGGTGCAAAACATTAAGCACACCGTCCTTCGGATAGCACGTTAAGATGGGCCCGTTGTCCGGTACATCTTACACTAGGCAACAAAACCTGAGTAGGCAAAATATAGATATCCCACTGTAGAGTCGGACTCGCTGACTTCGTAGTTAATACCCGGGCGTCAGGGGTTTGAAGGCAACGAAAGGGCTGATCAACTGGCCCGGTCAGGAGCTAACAGAGGACCTATAGGACCGGAACCCTTCTGCGGGATCTCTAAGAGCACCGCAAGGGCGGCAATAAAAGGTTGACTGACCAGGAAACACATCCAGTTTTGGAGAGGGGTCCCAAAGCAAAAGCAGTCAAAACTCTTTGTTGCGGAACCCTCAGAGAAAAGGAGCCTAGAGCTTCTGAATAAGAGCTATGACAGGACTGATTACAGGACTGTCATATGAACAAACACCTACACAATATGGGCATCGCTAGAAGCCCTCTGTGCGAGGAAAATGAGACTCCAGTTCATATTCTAAGCCAGTGCGGGCATTAGAAAGCAGAAGATTTCACTGCTTCGGGTCTGCCTTAGACGGAACCGAAGCAGGTAATGGAGGGAACCTGCAGCAGAATCTTGGACTTTATTAAAGATACAGGGTTGCTGAAGGGACCAACACATACAGGGAACACAATAGGCCTACTTTGGCCGCGGTGACACAATCAGCCCTCGAAAAAAAAAAAATAAATAATGCCCGGGCATGAGTCACAGTAACTAACACCTCTTTATTCTTGGTTGGTAGGCAGATATAGTGGACTTATTTGTTAAATAAGTAATAAAGAGCTATCAGTCCAAGAATATATTTTATTTATACCACTAGTTTCGGAAATTAACTGTCATCCTCAGGTGCTGGATCTGAACATACAAAACGAAAAAAATATTTTTAAAAAATCAGTAGAAATTACGAACTGTTACATTTCAAGTCAATAATTAACAATAAATAAGTTATTCAAGATAATAAAAGTACAAATCTAAACTTGAAACAAGTACATCACGAAGAAGCGTCATACTTAACAGCTAACGCGAATTACTTATATCTATGTCAGTTTACTTAGAGGCGTACATTTTAAGTGGTATCAAAATGTAAAATATTATACGCAAAAATTATCTTAAAGTAGAGAAGGGGTAAAAAATGTCCTAGACTCATCTCAGGGTGTAGCTGGATGTTGACTGATTGGGGGCAAAGCAGGTTGCCTAATCCCCCAAAACAAGGTAATTTTTACATATAATATTTTCAGTCTAATTTCATATATTTTCAGTCTTACCTATACCACTTAACATTGTATCACTTTTTACCTTATATAATTTATTTATTTTTAATCATTGACTTAAACTGTAATAGTTCGTAAAGATTCATTCGCTACCTGAGAATGGCAGTTAATTGTCGAAACTAGTGATATAAATAAAATATATTGTTGAACTGATATCTCTTTATTATTTAACTAACTCTACCATTAGTATTTGATTTTCACACTTAAACTTATATGTAGAAGGAATTCGAGATTCTGTCGTGTAAATGGAAACTCAATACGTATTTGGCTAACGTTTCGGAAACTATTTATTTCCTTCTTCAGGGCCTACAGAATACAAAATTAGTCATTATGGATAATGATATAACTAGATACTTAATAATAATGTTAAAAAGAGATGGAAACAATTTTTTATAAATAAATGAAAGCAAAAAAATAAAACAAATAAATAAAAAAAATTTTAATATTTTTTTTAAGTAGTGATAAAATAACCTATATATAACAAGATATACACAATTTGTATTTTTATTATTTTTTTTTCGCTTTCATTTATTTATAAAAAATTGTTTCCATCTCTTTTTAACATTGTTATTAATTATCTAGTTATATCATTGTCCATAATGACTAATTTGTTTGTTGTATTCCGTAGGCCCTGAAGAAGGAAATAAATAGTTTCCGAAACGTTGGCCAAATATTGAGTTTTCATTTACACGACAGAACCTCGAATTCCTTCTACACTGAAAAGATACTGTCGGCTCTATTTATCATTAAACTCATATAATTCTCCATTGCTCTACACTTCTAACAGCGTCACTTGATTTTCCACAATACCCTTCAACCCTCTAACTTTTGAACGTTTTGAAGGGCTGTTTTTGGTGCACCTCCAAAAACAGTCTTTCTAAAGGTTTTGCCTTGCTGCCTGCCTTTTACAAAAACTGACGTCTCTCTGTTATTTTTGTAAACCCTCCTCCTTCAGGAAATAACAACTTACTTTTTAGGGTGTGAAAAGTGGGAGGAAGAGGAGAAACAAAAGAGGAACCTTTATAACAGTGATCACCAATTGAAACAAGTACTTCATGAAGAAGTTAACGCGAATTACTTATATCTTGTGTCAGTTTACATAGAGCGTACAATCTTACTTTATTTATTGGCAAAAAAAGTAACATCGTCTTGATACATTGCGTGAACATTTTAAGTTGAATTATTATAATATTTGAAACAGGTAGCATGTTCCTGTGAAATAAATAACGTACTCAGAATATTCATTGACTCAGAGAGCGTGTTAGTTTCGCGATAAAAATAATTTCTATTTTCTTAGTTATAATATCCGAAGTTCAACGCGGGGGCGGTCACTTCTTTATTTGCTTTAAAATTTATTTTTTCAGGTCATGAAATTATTTATTTATTTCGATGTTTTCACGTAACATTATAAAAAAAAAAATCATTGATGAATCACCGAAAATGTTTTTCCTCATAAAAAAACGCTTTGTTAGTAAATATTGTTTTTGCATGAACCCTTCTGAACACAATGAACAACAAAATTCACAAAAAAAGGCTTTATTTTTATTTTATTATTATTTTTTTTTGGCAAGGCTTTATTTTGAAAAGTAGAATTCATGAACTATAGATAGACAAGTCCATGGGCCCACTTACTGAGAGTGTTGCTATAAATTATCCAGGACTATAGGTTTGCTAACAACTCAGCACCAAGACAGTGTCTATACAATCTCCCGGACTGTAGGTTCGCTAACCACTCTGCATCAAGACAGTGTCACTATACAATCTCCCGTACTATAGGTTCGCTAACCACTCAGCACCAAGACAGTGTCCTTTTTCAGTCACTCAGACAATAGGTTCGTAAAACCCTCACCCCAGTGTTAAAGGTGCTAAAGTGAATGGTGTGGAGGCTGCCTCCTTCCGCCGATCAGTGAGACTATGCCATGTTTGAATTTTTCTGTGACCATTATTTTCCACAACCACTGACTTGTGGAGTCTTCATCGAAACGAACAAAAAGAAAAATTGCGGTATCGAAATTTGGCCGAGATTCGGGAGTTGGGGGTTGGAATTGCTAGCCCATGCCTACCAGAGAGACCTCCCTGGCACGTCTGACTGTGGAGATGTGGGTGGCTTCGCGTGCCTTCCTCTATCACACGTCCTATCTCCTACCTTCTAGCTGCTCCACCTTCTTCTTCTTCAGTCCTGCCTCCCGTTCAACTTCCACTGCTAGGACATCCTCTCACGAATATGATAACTTATGTACTTACACATACATTTACATAAATACATACATTTATACCCATGTAGTTATGTCCATGTACTGTTGCTAGCTCTAGATACGCGAGTAACTTGGAATGGGAGGTTACCTGATTTTCGCTAGTAGCTATATGTTTGAACCACTGGCGTAACCACAAACAAAAGCCCTTAAGTTCGGTCCCACTCCCATACTTATATTTATTTATTTTTCTTAAACTTTTTGATTTATATATAATAAACTTTGCTATTGTTGACGAGTACGTATCGATTGCATGAAAATACGATAATGTTAGTAACGGAGACAAAAAGTAGTCAGTGTGAGAGGAGCTTGTTGTTGTCAACTTAAGCAATGTTGAGGTCTTTGTGTAGGACTTTGTTGGTGACTTACAAGCGAGCATTGACAATTTGTCGTAGGACATTTGACTGAAAAGTTTGTATTCTGTTAATGTTGGAACTCTTGGCTAAGCCCCATAGTTCTAGTCCGTATGTCTATACTTGTCGTATGATTGTTTTGTAAATTGTAAGTTTGTTCTCAACAGATAGTTTTGACTTTGATCCGACTACTCGGAGACCATATCGTCTGTTGAGTTCTTGTCGTTTGAGTCTTGTGTGGGGATTTGAGGAGGTTAAGCTGATCAGTTGAGCGATCCCGGCCTTCCTCTTCACCTCCACCACCTCGTTAATTCTCGCCTCTTTCGCTACTAGAAAATCATATTTACCTCACGTATTATTTAACTTTATTTATTATAGCCAAAGTTTACCTGCAGCGCCCTGACGTAGAATATGTTATAAGGTCCTATTCTAAAATATTTTCCTTTACAAAATAATACTAGCCTGGTGGCTCACCACTGCTCGGCCTTACTAGCTGTGGTGCCCTACGTTTCATATACAGGGTGTCCCAGCATGGAGGTAAAAAACTTTGAGGTCTTAAAGGAAATTTAATTTTGAACAAAAAATTTCCTATAAACTTAAGTCCGATTCGGAACCGTTTCAGAAATATTCAACATCCTCCAATTTTTGTACTTAGCACTATTTTTTTGCATAAAATCTCTTATTCCTCCTTAAGTATAAGAGCTAACACAAAGTTAATTATACCATCATAAAGAGCGGTAAATTACCTTTAAAATAAGTTCACTTTATTATTACAATTACAAGAATTTGACAGTTTATAGGCAGCATAAACCGAATGAATGTGTAATTCGGAAATTCTTTGTTCAAAATTAAATTTCCTTAAAGACTTTAAAGTTTTTTACCTCCATGCTGGGACACCCTGTATATATATATATATATATATATATATATATATATATATATATACATATTATCTATTCATACAGGTACATATATATTACTAAAGTGTAGTAAAAACTGACTATAGTAGCGCCGGTATATCTTGACCAGTTCGCTTGGAGAGGGGAAACGGGAGGGAATAGCCAATAGGAACCCATGAAAACGACGCGGTCGCCATGTGAACGTCTCCCTGTTGCCATTTGTTTCCGAGCGGGAAAGGAGAGGGTTGTGGAGCTGCCTTGGAGTTTGGCAACGTCGCCACCCACTCCTTGAACTGGCCACACCCCCCCGAAGGGCCAAGATATACCGGCGCTACTATAGGTGTTTAAAAAAATACATCGACTCAATAAGTATTTGTGAGAAGGAATTTAAAATAAATGGGAGAAGTGATGGTGTAATAATGTAGTAAATATGAATTAAGTATCTCCTTAGGCAACCCAAAAAGTAATGTAAATTCTGTTAACGAAGGCTGCTTAATCCAGTAATTAATAAATATTATTATTTGATAATGTAAACGTAAAAAAATACAACCAAAACAATTTTTTATTTTTTTTAAACATGTTACACTTGGTTTTATATAATTAATTCCATCGAGGTTGTTGAAATGGCCCACTGTGCGCCGCTCCCCGTATCTTATGCTAGTTAGTATAGTTTTATAACGACTTTTTGTGATGCCGATGGAAGGACGGAGCCTGAGGCTTGTAATAAACTTAGCTGATCACTCATCCATCAACTGTTTGTTAACCCGTTCTTTATGATCTACTGTCTAGTTTGTATATCATTTGCATCCTTGTAAAACAATTATTAGACCATTGTGTTTACCCACTAGAACATTGGAGTGTGAGGAATAGAAGCTACTCTTTACCCTGCAGAACATTGGAGTGTGAGGAATAGAAGCAGGTCATTTTACCCAGTAGAGCATTGTAGTTTGAGGAATAGAAGCTGCACTTTGTCCTGAAGAACATTGTAGTTTGAGGAATATAAGCTGCTCTTTACCCAGAAGAACATTGGAGCGTGAGGAATAGAAGCTAGTCTTTACTTCAAAAGTCTTCTCTGTAGAAATCAACTATTTGTTTACTAAACCTATGTAGGCAGAATTTAGGACTTCCGGTATAGTAGAGTGACGAATGAGCACTCTGGTAGTAGACGATATCAGCCCTTCATTAAAAGCCCGGGCATGAATCGTCAGAACAAACAATTTGTTGTAAAAGCAATGTGTATACAGTTCCTATTTTTTATACACTTTTATTTACTTTGGTTTCGCAGGGGGGAAAGTTGAAGCGCTATATCTCCCGATGAAAAAGTGCTATCTATAATGCTGATATTCCGATGTCAATTTACAAATAGGTACTTAAACAGAAACAAGCATGAAATAGTTATTAGTAGGATTCATGAGCTACAAGGTCATATCGCCTACTACCAGAGCGCTCTTTCGTCACTCTAGTGGACATGAGGCTTGAGCACGCCGTCCTTGTAATGACACATTATGCGATAATCCTGAGAATATCAGGTACCTACTCGTAGAACCAACCTGCCTACCATAAACATATTAAAAATATTTATTTCCGTTAAACCATAACCCGGTAATGAGATACATCATACAGTTGTGTACATAAAAATGATTCATAAAATATATATACATCAACCGAGAGCGCCGGTAGCTGAGTGGTATGCGTGCTTGCCTTCTGAGCTCAAGGTCGTGGGTTCGTAGCCCGACCGAGGCCCTTAGTTTATTTTATCTGGGAGGTAAAATAAACTTAAGCACGCCGTCCTTCGGATGGGACGTTAAGCGATGGTCCCGAGCCTGTACGATGTCAGGTACTCGTTAAAGACCCCTACCCTAGATGAATAAAAATTTAGGGTAGGCAAAATTTAGGACTCCCACAGTAGAGTCGGGCTCATG
Organism: Aradus depressus; assembly: GCA_963662175.1. NCBI lineage: Eukaryota > Metazoa > Arthropoda > Insecta > Hemiptera > Aradidae > Aradus > Aradus depressus. Next base: position 6,733,405 of record OY759216.1, read on the forward strand.
TCCACCAGAGTGACGAAAGAGCGCTCTGGTAGTAGGCGATATGACCTCGTAGTTAAAGCCCTGGCATGAGTCATAAAACCTAACCTATATTCATCAACCGATATTAAATCTTTGAATACAAACACATATGAGATAATGATAAATATATATATATATATATATATATATTTTTTTTTTCTAAATAAATAATAGAAGATCCTTGAATATCAATTTGTTATTACCATAAATATGTTTTATATTTTTAATTATAAAGATTATTATATTATATATAATATATATCATTATAAGGGGGTTAGGGTTTATGACTCATGCCCGGGCTTTAACTACGAGGTCATATCGCCTACTACCAGAGCGCTCTTTCGTCACTCTGGTGGACATGAGCCCGACTCTACTGTGGGAGTCCTAAATTTTGCCTACCCTAAATTTTTATTCATCTAGGGTAGGGGTCTTTAACGAGTACCTGACATCGTACAGGCTCGGGACCATCGCTTAACGTCCCATCCGAAGGACGGCGTGCTTAAGTTTATTTTACCTCCCAGATAAAATAAACTAAGGGCCTCGGTCGGGCTACGAACCCACGACCTTGAGCTCAGAAGTCAAGCACGCATACCACTGAGCTACCGGCGCCCTCAATATATATCATTATAATAAATTTATACAGTTAAATTGTCTATAGTAAAATATTCTATAGTTTGAAACCCGGCCTTAGGTTTTTATCTGGGAAGTGAAAAAGCGTTGAGCACGCCGTCCTTCGGATGGAAAGTTCAGCGATGGTTCCGAGTCTGTGCGATGTCAGGTACTCTTTTATGATCCCTACCCTGGGCGAATAAACCTGAGTAAGCAAAATTTAGGACTCCCACAGTAGAGTCGGGCTTATGTCCACCAGAGTGACGAAAGAGTGCTCGGGTAGTAGGCGATATGACCTTGGAGTTAAAGTCCGGTTATAAGTCATAATAACTAACTGAAAATACAAAATAAAAATAGTTACGATAGAAATTAAAGGATGTTGCTGGAAGACCTCTGTCATGAAAATAAGTATTGAAATGAAAGCTTTTATATAGGTAACACGATTTTTATACAAGGTTATTTTTTCCCTTTTTGAAAAATAAGAAAAAAATTCCGTTTCCCAATGGAGGGTTAAATATTTTTAATTGAATTTTTAAATTTTATTTATTGTTCTCAAGAAGTGGGAAAGGGCATTGAAAAATTTGATTATTTTATGAGAGGTAAGTGGACCACCCTTCTTCGAGAGCGCACTGTTAGTAGGCGATATGACCTCATTGGTTCAAAACCAGGAAGAAGTCACAAAAACAAACAATACATTTCATATCATAACTTATCAGGTTCTGTCAGCGACTATATAAAACCCGATAGGAGTACAATTGTCTTATGATGCAAGTATCTTTATGATTCACATTTATGACCTAATTAAGACGGTGAAGTATACAACTGCAAACTGCATGCTTAGTTCCCCTGGCGCATCAAGGATGTACTCATGGTGTAACTTGAGCTGTAATTGTACTTGTAAGAAGAGATCCTTTTTAAAATTATTATTCTAGTCAAGTATGTCAACCGTCTTTGTCCTTTGCCCCGTGAAGACCCCGTCTTCGTGTAGTTCACGTAGAGACAAGTCATCCACTATCTCAGACCTCAGACTCGTATACCATTTTTACAAGGGGGGGAGAAAAAAATGAAATGAAATACTATTCTTCCAACATCGTTTTATGTGAAGTGAATACAACACGTACTTAAATAATGTTTTAATACCTGTAGAAAACTACGAGGTCGTATCGCCTACTACCAGAGCGTTCTTTCGTCATTTTGATGGACATGAGCCCAACTCTACTCTGAGAGTCCTAAATATTTCCGACATCGTACTGGTTCTGACCGTCCCATCCGAATAACTAGGTTTGTTTAACCCCCCTTTGAATCCGTGATTAGGGGCGTAGCCAGGATTTTGACCGGGGGGGGGGGGGGGGGGAGCAAAGTTGCACTTTGCATTTTAACTGCGCATGTAAAATCAGCTTTAAAAGTATGAAGTATAACATAAATGAAGATTTTGAGCGAAGAAATGAAATGATGGAATTCATGTATATTTAAAAAAATGTAATATGACTTGTTTTGTACATGTACATTTACGTTTTTTGCTCTGTCCAGGGGAGGGGGGGGGGGGGGGGCACGTGCACATTATTTATAATTACAATGTGTGTAATTTTATACATCACAACGTATCGATATCATAACCCGTTATTTTTTTTATACATAATATCGATATTGTCTTTTTTGATAAGCCTCTCTTCTAGTTTTTACACCATCACACTGTTTAACAAACTTCCTCATATTGCTAAGTACGACAACACGGAACACTGTCAAGCCCACAGGCTTAATACTTAAATAATGTTTGTTCTGTAGTCATACAGACTTTCTCCATCATGTATTCATAATACTTTTCGATTTCCAAATAAATATTATTATCTTATTTCCATGTAGTAATTAATGGAACACAACTACTTAATTCCGGTTCTCCTGGCTCTCTGAAAAAAAACCCTGTCGATGAGCTTGCATCTTCTAGTAATTACTTCTGGCTTATTATCAATCCAATGTGAATATTTTAAATTATTAAATAATTGATAATACTCATCGTACAAATCCACTTTTCGAGCGAAACTTATCCTATAAAATTTAAAAATAGTTGGACTCAAAACGTATCCTTACAGAACCCCTGCTAATAATAGCTGTTTGAGTTGTCATATGTGATGTGTGTTAACCCGTGAGACGTACACGACAGAGAACCAGTGTCTGGCTAATGTCGCTGGCTGTGTTGGCAGGAGCAGATCCCTCTGGTGTACATCCCACTAATTACCCTTCTCCACTGCAGCTCTATAATGTGCAGTTAAGGGTGAGGAGCTGGGACAGTGATGGTGACAAACATTAACTAGAAGAGGGGGTTACTTTCCGCTAGGAGGGGGGAACCTCATCCATTGAACATTTTAAATTTAACTAAAAAAAAAGTCTTCGGAGACATCACCGACAATCTAATTCCCCAAAAGAATTAATCAATTAACTTTTCGCTCCTCCTCCAAAACCAGTCAACCGTTTGCGATAATATTCAACAGTTGAATTACAAAGGGGCTCCTAAATCCTCATACTAAATTGTGTGTCAATAAATGGGTTTTGACTTCAAATGTCGATACATTCATTACATTGACAGTTATTAGGGTTTTTGTCTTGAGCCCCTCTCTGATCCCTTCATTCCCTTCTGCCTATTCCGTTGAAAATTAATAAGTGTCGCCCTTATTGGGTTTTGAATTCACATATAAAATTGTATGTCGATACATTCATTAGAATGGCAGTTATTAGAGTTTTTGAGTTAAACCTCTCCCTAATTCCCCCCCCCCCCCCCTTTTTTTTTGCCGATTTAGCTGAAAATCGTTGGGCGTTGTCCTTATTCGGTTTTGGTTACACATATTAAAATTTCGTGTCGATACTTTCATTCTATCGACAGTTATTAGTTTTTATGTTAAGCCTTCCCCAAATCCCCTCTTCCCTTCGATCGATTTGGCTGAAAAACAATAGATTTCGTCGTTAAAGGATTCTGGATTCTCATATAAAATTTCATGTAATTCATTCAGGGAGTTATCGTGTTCACAGACAGACTTTTTTTTCTCATATTTAGAATTTAGAGGTCAAAAACCCTCTAACTACCTCCATAGTGTTAGCATCGAGTGTGTGTTCACTGAAAAAGAAGAGACTTAGGTACGAAACGTTGAGTAGCAACATTTTTAATGTAATAATATTTTATTTGTTCAATTCATTTTTTAGCAATACTGTCCTTCGGAAATTGTTAAGGGATGGTCCCAAGCCTGTAGTGAAGGCACATGTTAAAAACACCTATCCTAGGTAAATAAACTTGGAAAGGTAACATTTAAGACTCCTGAAGTAGTACTCATCAGACTTGACCTGGTAATGAAAGCCCGGGCATGAGTCACACACAATAACTATCAGAAAATTCGTAATAATTTTGGAAATGACCTCGTTGTCATCAGTAAGGACTACAATGTAAAAACGCCATCAGTGCTAGTGCCAGTAACGATCACTCTATAGATAAACTTACCTTCCACAACTTAGCTAGGGTGAGCACTGGCTTTGCTGGGCATGATGTATATCCGTTCGCTTGTTCGTCACAGTTTTATGAGATTACTACATTATGACTTCCTTTAAGGTTTAGAAAAAAGTGACTAAAAAATTAAATCGTTATGAAACTAAAATACTGTTATATTAGAATAACAAACAATTATAGCATTTATCGCTTCTGCGACGTCGCCGATTTTCCTACAAAACAATATAGCTCTTCGGCTCTTCCCATTATGTGTTAAACATCCTATCAAATTTTCGATACACTTAGCCGTTTGACCGGAATCGTGATGAAAAACGCACAAACAAATAGAACAGACTCTTTCAAAAACATGTTTTTTGCATTCCGGGACGGAAAGGAATTATTATTAAATTGCGAAAAGGGAATTTTGGCTAAAATAGTAATGGTAAAAGAAACATTTGTCAATGGTATGTCCGAATTCTTTTGAAGAATTTGACCCTTCTGCACAGTAGAGGTTGCGTGCTTGTTTACCCTGCAGGGGGTTGTGAATTCGGAAAACTGGCGCCTTTGACTTTTTTTTATCTAAAAGGTAAAAAACCTTGAGCACGCCATCATTCGGAGTGAACTTTAAGCGTCGGTCACGTTGTTAGGTTCTCGTTATCATTTATCCTAATTATTTTAGTGTTGCAGAGACGGGCTCATGTCCATCAGAGCGACGAAGGAACGCTTTGGTAGTTGGCGATATGACCTCACAGTTTAAGCCCGGGCATGAGTCACAAACAATAATTAATTTTAAACTAGTTGATCCATGGATTATTGACCTCGCGACTATAACAAAACATTTTATATATTTCATAATTGAAAGTGAGGCTCTGCATTTTGAAAATAACATCTTGAAACCCATTTTTATAGACGTTTGTTTGGTTTAAGCGGAAACGGTTTGTCGCATGGAAACATTGATTCATACTGAAAATGTTCCTTATTAAATCTCCAATCGTCAGTTTTTCTGAGATTTGAGATAGGACCAATACCAGCAAAGTTACAGGGCTCCAAAGATCGTAAAATAAATTACTTTTAGAAATAGTTAGAAGTAATGTTTAAATTGTTACGCAAAGCAACGAGTTTTAATATATAATAATGATGTGGCCATAAGAGGACTTTCTTGTACCAACCACTTTTGTACAGATAACTCTCGTTTTATAATGGCAATACTAAGTATAAGATAGTCGCTTTCAGAATTACGCTATACGATGAAACAAATAAAGCCATTGACGCCAATACTTTACTTTCATATACCCAGTAATAGCAGTGTGAAATTAATTCAAGAGGGGGAAGGAGGTGGTTGGTTTAAGAAAGTCCTGTTGTGGCCACATCATTTTGTGGACACGCTTCAACATTCACACCAATGAATATAAAAGTGTGATGCGCCCATATTCCTGAGGTAGGAATTTTAACAATTAATCAAAACAATTTCATCTACAATTAGCTCTGGTTGGATGAGTGTGAAATGAGCCAACGGGGGGCAGGTCGTTGTATAGCTGCCACGGGACAGGTCCCAAGGCGAGAGTGGAGCGATCTTTGGTCATCGTGCCAACTGATTTATACAGAGTACAGACCACGGTCAGGATATAATATATATTATGAGGCCTTTGATATCCCAGTTTGGTTCAACCTCTCAAAGGTACGGGCTGTTGGAGGTGAAATATGGACCAAAGGGGCGGGGTTGTGGAACACAATTTATACTTTTGTAGCTGTCTCGGGGGGTTGCTGAGAATTTAAAATATTTTCACAAAAAAAATGTTTTTTTTGGGTCCTCAACCATACGATATATTGGGAAAGTTAAGTAATCGTCCTGAAACTCAGAAGTGAATTTTTTGCCCCTGATTCGAAAAATTAAAAAAAAAAATCTATCTGTATGTCTGTGAACACGATAACTCCTCTCAGGAAATAAATGTATTGACACAGATGTGAGAGATGAAACAGGATACTTTTTATATATTTCCAAGCTGCTTATGACTCGATACATCGGGAAAGTCGGTGGACTATATTGAGAAAGTTCGGGAGTTAGAAAAACTTATAAGAAAGGTAAAGGCATGTATCGTCTTGTAGGAGAACTTTCGGAGCCCTTCAGTGGCATGAAGCAAGATGACGGACAGCCTCTGGGGACAGTTGGGGCACGACAGATCTCGTTGCAGGAGGCTAGTATGCTTGGTTAAGGATCTTCAGCGTAACAACAACGAATGAGGGATGCCAGCTGATGAGGAACGAAGAGTCACTCAGGTAGCCGGAAAAAAACTGAGTGCTGGCGTACGCGAATGACTGTCTTCTTAGAAAACAGCTCAGAAGAGGTTGAAAGCAAGCCGGGCAAATTATCATTAACTCGAAGTTGGAGGAGATGGACGGAATACTACTGTAGGCTAAAAGAGTGTACTTCTCTGTCATGGAGGTACTAAGGTCCAGAGACGTACCGAGGATCCTGAAGGATAAGTGCTACAGGTCCATGATAGAATCCTGATCTATGGAGGTCAAACATGGTCCGGGTCAAGAAAAACCAAGTCAAAACAAACTGGGAACTGAGGGACATCTTCTGGAAAACCCCGACCAAGGTAGCTAGCATGCTGACCCCAGTGGACCATAGTACGGATCATGCTCAGGTCAAAGGAATCAGATCACGTGATGAACCTGGCTGAAATGGATTGATCTGGTGAAGAAGGATACTGTGAAACAGCAGGTGGTGGGTGATCTGGGGACAGTTGGAGACAAGACACCTCTGGATAAAATTCCGGAAAAAAATATATATAGAATCATCGACATCGACTAAGTCTCTGGTGGAATTTCTTCAAAAAGTGACCTCGTTTTGACCCCTTCTTCAGGTCACGCCGTAACATTTTATACGTCTGTCCTGTCCAACCCCCCGGGTCTCGTTTAGGTGAGGTGTGCTGACAACGGCTCCTTCAGGTACTCCCTTTGACAAGTGTGACCTCGCCAAAAAAAATTCCCCAAAAAAGCGTAGATTTGGGCGCCAGTGTCCTGACACTTTACCCAGGTTTATGTGTTCCTAGGTCTACCACATATGTTTCCTTTCTTTACAGTTGCCCAGACATTCAGGAGGAGGACACATTTCAAAACTTTAACCTTTTATTTTCTATTTTTCCTTTTTTTCTGATATTTTTTTTTCACTGCCCGACAGACCTCCCTCCTGTAGCCCTACGGAACAAAAAATATTTCAATCTGCACCTCATAACACTTCATAAATTGATTTAAGTGGGATAAATGTTTTTGACTCGACGGGGGTGCCTGTTCAACAGGCTCCTCTTTAACAGGTAGGCCGTTCTTTTTGGGATCTGAGCCTTCATTCTTAACCGCCCTCATTTTAACCACGCAAACAGATCATTTTCTGTTTTTCAACATGTTAGTTATTGTGAGTCATGCCCGGGCTTTACAAGGTCATATCGTATACTATTAGAGCTCTCTTTCGCCGCTGCTCTGGTGGGCATGAGCTCGACTCTACGAGAGTCAAGTCGAGTCGATGATTCTATTGATCATAGGTGAACGTACAAGACGTCCATAATGATTAATAGAGTCGACAGTATCTTTTCAATGTAGAAGGAAATCGAGGTTCTGTCGTGTCAAAGAAAATGCAAAATTTGGCCAACGTTTCGAAAACTATTTATTTTCTTCATCAGGGCCTTATAATAAGGCGCTGAAGAAGGAAATAAATAGTTTCCGAAACGTTGGCCAAATATTGAGTTTTCATTTACACGACAGAACCTCGAATTCCTTCTACATTGAAAAGATACTGTCGACTCTATTAATCATTATCACTTATTTTATCTGTAAGCAAATGAGTGAACGCACAGCTTTTCGATATCCACAAATTATCCCTTCAGAAACGTTTGATGTAAAGTAACATCTCAATTTGTGCACTCACTACACTGGACACAAACTCACAACATCGTCACCACACACATCCACTCAAGTCATTATAAGGCCCTGAAGAAGAAAATAAATAGTTTTCGAAACGTTGGCCAAATTTTGCATTTTCTTTTAGACGACAGAACCTCGATTTCCTTCTACATTGTACAAGACGTCATTCTTTTCAGAACGAAGCTATCTACCAGCGATTCTTGATTTAAACTTTTATCTACGATTTTTTACCACCTGACAACATAAAAACGTTTCCACAACAATATTAATGACATTCTTCCTAAAATCAATTGCTGATCCAATGCATTTTTCAGAATTAAAAAAAAATCTGGGTAGCTTCTACGATTATGGAACTTTCCTGACTCCCTTTAGCTTTAAACGAGTACCGGACATCGTACTGGCTTGGGATAAATAAACTGAATGACCCCGGCCGGGTTTCGAACCCGTGATCTGCCGCTAGGCAAGCACTCTATACGACAAAGTGTACATACTTTATGACATGACCATAAGGAAAGTTAATTTTCACTAAATATAAATATTTTGTAACCGTTACAATTCTTTAGATGTTTTTCTTTTGTAAAACGTTTATGAGAGAAAGTTCTTGCTGAAAAACAGTTGGTTGATGTTCGTTGGACTTTTAAGACTAAATCTCTTTTTTTCTTATTATTTCTTTAAAAAATATTTACTTTTTTTGTCTGGTTATCTTTGGATTATATAAATAAATAATTTAAAAAAAAATAAACAAATGACATTTCTCGCTGGCCAAAGAAAATATAAAGGCGTGTTGTTGGTCACGTTAGTGTCTTCTTAGTTATGCGCCGCCATTAATAAAAACCTCCCGTGCCTATTTCTAGATTTTTGTATAGTTGGAAATTAATAAAAATAATGAGAAAACACAAAATAAAATAAAAATATAGATAAACTACACGGTTTAAATTCATTCAACGAATGAATGACGGTCACTGGCGCGGGTTTAAGTTCCCTCAAAACGTGAATCAGTGTATTGTATGAATGACGATCACTGGCGTGGGATTAAGTTCCCTCAAAACTCTTCCCTTTTGTCGATTTAACTGAAAATCATTAGGTGTCGTCGTTAGAGGGTTCTGGATTCACAAAGAAAATTTCATTGAATGACATTTTTTTTTTTCGTATTTGGTGTCTAGAGGCCGGAAAGAATGAAATTCCGTTGCAAACTCTGCTTCGAATTTTTGTCTTATTACATAACTTCCCCTATACTTCGTAAAGCTGGGGAAGTGAAACATTTTACTTAATATACTGAAGGTTTCGAAGTAATAACACGTATCAGAATTGCTAGGCTGAAATAATTTTTTCTTATGTATAAAAAACTATTTTTTTTACTCTGAAATGTTATCACATTTTGGTAATAGTTACAATTTTAGTTGACATTTTTAATCCTCAGGAAAACATTTCAAAAGACAATGAACTAGAGAAATATTATAAAATATTTTTACTTATTTGGTATTTCAATAATACTTTGTGAAATGCTTATATGTTTATTAAAACACAATGATTTTAGCAAAGGAGATCGGTTTTCCATTATCATTCTAAAAAAAATACAATGAATGTAAATAAACAATTAATTTTTAATTGTTCTTTCTCTAGAAATCTTTTTCTGTAATTTAAAATGATATATTGTTTGTGCCTGGTAAAATATTGGACTGTTGGACAGTCTGACCATGCCACCTTCACACTCCATTGGCCACCAGAAATAGTGCCTCGGTAAAGACAGAATCATAAATTTCATATTTCCTTGATATTAACAAAGTAATAACCATTATAATTACTAGACTGTTATTACTTATTAACCTAAGGTAACTAAGTACCTACTAACTTCTGCTAGGTACTTTAAAAAAATTGCAAATTTTGAATATTTTTTATATAGCCAAAAGGTATAGCAATTTAATAATTTTTGTTTCCATAGGTATACAAAGTATGGGGATATTGCGGAAGTATATTGTCACTGATTTTTCGACTTTTTTATTTTATTTTATTTTACACTTTGTACAAAACAAATGGCCGACAAGTAATAGATAAGACAAAATAAAATGATAAATAATACTAAATAAATAAATCAAATTATAATAGGTAAAGAAGTCCGGTAAAAATAGGTAAAAAAAAAGATAATGACGTTAGCCACGAAACAAGAGCACGCATTGCTGCAGGGAACAGATGTCTATTTGCTGTCCAAAAAATACTCAAGTTCCACACATTAACGTGGAGGGCCAAACTAAATGTCTATAAAACCATTGTCCGTCCGATTGTAACTTACACTGGTGAGACTTGGGCGTTGACAAAAGAAAATGAAGAGACTCTGCTACTGTGAGAACGGAAAGTACTTAGAAAGATTTATGGACCTGTTTCCGAGAACGTCAGATAGCGTATCCGGAAGAACAGAGAATTGAGAGACCTCTACGGGGATTCCGACCTGGTGTCCGTGATCAAGCAGACGAGATTACGTTGGTTGGGCCACGTAGAGAGAATGGAAGGAGGAAGACTCCCTAAACAGGCCCTAAAGAGGAAGACCGTGACTCCGTTGGCTGGACGACGTCGACGCTGACCTCCGAGTGTTGGGCACCAGATGGATGGAGGGAGAAGGTTCTGGATCGAGACGAATGAAGGAGGCCGGGTTCTTTCAGGACCGTAGCGCCGCAGGAAGAAGAAGAAAGTCGTCTGTGTTTGATCCCCAGAACGGATTAATCTATTAATTTTTCGCTCTTCCTCCAAAACCAGTTGAGCGTTTGCGCTAATATTTCTATAGTTGACTTATCTAGGGGACCCTAAATCCTCATACGAAATTTTGTGTCCATAAATTCATTGCATCATTAGTTATTAGAGTTTTTGGGTCCCATCCACTGAACCCCCCTTCCCTTCTGCCGATAACGCTGAAAAATAATAAGTGTCGTCTTAATGGGTTTTTGAATGAAATTTTATGTCGATACATTCATTACAATGGCAATTATTATTTTTTGTGTTAAGTCTCCCCCCTACTCCCTCCTCTCCCGTTGTCCAATTTCGCTGCATTAGGTGTCGTCGTTAGAATGTTACGGATTCACATATAAAATTTCGTGTCGATACATTCATCCTATCGGGCAACATCGAGTTCACAGATACATATTTGTTTTTCCATTTTCGTTAGGGGTCGGAAAACATGAAATTTCTGGTAAAACTCAACATCGAATTTCGGACTGATTACATAAATTATACTCCGTAGTGGGGGAAGTAAAATTGTCTGTGCGTCTGTCATCTGTGAACACGATATCTCTCCTTGGAATGAATGTATTGTCATGAAATCGTATATGTGTGTATACAGAAGGAGTGGTAAATGTGAATATTTTCGTCAGGGTAAATGACTTGATTTCTTAATATTTCCACTTTAAAAAAAACGAAATAAAGGATAATATTATGATAAAACATTCATTTAATAGTGGCAATTAAATATATTTAATCGTCTGTTAAATGTAGCGATATTTACCGATAAGTTATCACCATGTTCAATAATCAACATTTTATAGAATTTATTGCACTTCTTTGTTCTCATCTGTTTTATTATATCCAATTTTGTAATCTTTTATTAATTGAACTTTTGAATAATAATTATTATATCGATAAATACTTTTCTTATAAACTAGGTATATTTTTCTTGGTGGTAGGCGGATGTAGTGGACTTACTTGTTAAATAAGTAATACAGATTATTGATAAATCAAACTATATATTTTATTTTTAGAAGGCAAGCACGCATACCACTGAGCTACCGGACTCTTTTTTTTTTGATTATTGATTATCTGACAAAATATATCTAAGTAAATAATACCAACGTATCAATCCAATTATATATTTTATTATTACAACTATTTTCGGCAATTTGTCATCTTCAGGTGGTGAAGGGGTCAAAGAAATGGGCAGTTATCAATCAGGGACTGACACCTTCTTCAATAAGTTAATAAGCCACCTGAACATGGCAAATTGCCGAAACTAGTTGTGGTAATAATAAAATATATAGTTGGATTGATACATTTGCATTATTTAACGAGGTATATTTTGTCAGATAACATAATCAAAAAAAAGAGGGCGCCGGTGCTCAGTGCTATGCGTGCTTGCCTTCTGAGCTCAAGGTCGTGGGTTCGAAACCCGGCCGAGAAGGCCCTTAGTTTATTTTATCTGGGAGGTAAAATAAACTTAAGCACGCCGTCCGTGCGACGAAAGAGCGCTCTGGTAGTAGGCGATATGACCTCGTAGTTAAAGCCCGGGTATGAGTCATAATAACTAACTAATCAAAACAATTTATTAATTGAAATAAGATTCTTAGTTATGAATGGCGCTATACCATTTTTCGTCACATTTTTGCTTACTGATTTATCCAAAGCATAGTGGAAGCTTTGTGATCGTTTCACTTTTGATCTTGGTTTCAGGTCAAAACTCTACATTCTCTCTCATTGTGTGTTCTACTCGACCGAAAGTAGTAAACTAAATTGTCGAACTTATGCCAGGGGTGGGCGTAATGCAGGGGAAAGGAACTAAATTTTGTTGGTAGTGTACGTAAAAGTTACGTAAATTGGTAAACGAGGACTAAGCAAAATTTTGCAAAATCGTTTTCATTAATTTTTTACGATACCACCCTATTTGCGTTTCCCCACTGTGCGTATACTTTTTTTTGGGGGGGGGGGGGGGGGGGGGGGGAGGAATAACGTAAACTAAAAGGGTTCGACAACTTTTGTTACCTGACTGCACCTAACTCCGATTCCATCTTGCGTACGTTAGATAAGTTCCGCACTTATTAAATGAAATGTATAAAAAAATTATATTTTTCAAATCAGTAATGTAAAAAGAAATCAATGTATAAAAAAAATTGTATTTTTTAAACCACTAATAAATATTTATTTTATTATAAGGTGTAGATATCATACGTATACGCATACTATAATAGGAAAAATGTATATGCATACTATAATAGCAAAAATGTATTCGCATATTATAATACCAAAAATGTATACGCATACTATAATAGGAAAAATATAAACGCATCTTGGAAAAGTTTTTTTTTTCTGTATGCAAGTCGGAATCGAGGTCTAATACGGTCAGGTAACAAAAATTTCTGATCCTCTTTAATTCAAGTGATAAAAATACTGTACGCATAGTGGGTATATTTCGTAGGTGTACGCATTCTGGGTATACGCAAATAGGGTAATACCATTTACGACCTGGTCCAAAAAAAAAATACAAAAAAATATTTACTTAGCCCCCTGGAAGCCTTTTATTGGTTTTTTTAAAGAGATTCTCTCCTGATGAGACTGGGGCTGGACCAAGTGAGTACGTTAAGGACACGTACGGAGGCAGACAGGTCTGCAAATCACTGCCTCGTTTACAATAGGCCAGTGTGAATTATGACACGACCATAACGAGTGAATCGATATTAATACAAAAATAGAAAAAATAAAATAAAAAAGAATCGCCTTAAACTTCGGGACAAGGGTCGTAAATATCCCGAGACTCAGGCCTTGGCCATGAATAACAATCAGTTGAAAAGTGTTGAACGGTCCTACACAAACTGAATTCAAAACAATCAAAAAACATACGTCTGTATGTATATTGGGTTATACATAGTAAATGTATGCGCAGAACTCAAACTATACTAAAAAATAATGACTTTTTAACTCGAACTAAGTTATTATGATCACTCTTTTCTTTCGACTATTATCGATTTACATTCTCCAATTTTCAAATTTATATTTATGACATTCCTGTTGTATGAATGTACAGGGGCGTACCCAGGGGGGGGGGGGGGGGGGTATATTTAAATATACATGAATTCCATCATTTCATTTCCTCGCACAAAATCTTCATTTTGTTATACTTTATACTCTAAAAGCTTATTTTACTTGCGCAGTAAAAATGCAAAGCGCAGCAGCAGCAAATGCACGCTATTAGCTGTGAATAATTTACTTCTAAAAGCACAGAAACCACAGCGTGCATTTGCTACTGCTGCGCTTTGGATTTTTGCTGCTCATTTAAAGTCAGCTTAAGTATTACAAACAGTGGTTACCTCAGGCTTCTAGGGGTCCGAGTCTCCCAAATTAATAACAAAAAGTCTGCAGCGCTAACCATGGAAACTATGGGCTGTACCCCCTGGAGTCTATACCCCCACCCCCGTAGCCTAACTTTGACCCTCCCCAGCTCAAAATCCTGGCTACGCCTAGGGTTCTATCGATACCACAGAGTATCGATACTTTTACTCATGAGTAGTATCGAATTAAACTTTCAATACAAGGCAAGTATCGAATAAAAAGAATCGATACCTACTTTGATCGATTGAATCGAGTAGTTTGTTATAATTAATTTTAAAAAATCTATAAATCTATATAAATTTAAATAAAAATCATATTACATCGAGTACTTCGTTATAATTAATTTTAAACCATGTATAATAAATACATATATAATAATAATAAAAAACACAATACAATTTGAAAGATATAGGTAAATGAGATATTGTAGTGGGCTTAAGAAACAAATAAATCAAATCGAATAAGATAAAATTATATTATAAAAACATACTGAAAATAATAATAAGCCTTATAGAATAAACATACAATTTATTTTTACTAAGGATATAAAACTACTGGAGACTATTCGTATTTCGACAATATTTCACTATTTTAAAACACTTTTTGCAAGTCGCTGAGATCGAAACGTTTTTAGTGTAATAAATCCACACTTTCGCCGTAGGACGCGGCATTATAATATGTAATTGACAAAATGGAATGTAAAATTAAATAATGAAATCCTAATCATGTTCACGGTTCTTTTCAAAATTAAACAAACGTATACCTTAATAAACGATAAACCATTTAATGTAAATAAGGTAAGAAATAAGGACGCATCACGCAGACGGCGTGATCACATCACTCATGAGGTTATCACCATCGATATAATATATCATGTATCATACATATTATGTCATATAATATATCATGTATCATACATATTATGTCATTTGTCCGTGGACCGGAATTTGAGTTCAGTATTTTACTGCAACAACAAATAATAGAAAATTGTGAACGATTTTGACGAATTAAAAAATTTATATAATTTTTTTAATTGTTGAAATTTGAAACGAGTACTTTGAATCGATACAATCAATATCTATTCGATACCTACTTGGTATCGAATAAAAGTATCGATACCCTACTTGTATTTACTTGTATCGATAGATCCCTAGCTACGCCCCTGTGAATGTATGCTGATGATTTTGAAAATGAAATGAAAGCAATAGGAAATTTTGAATTTCTGGTTTCAAGTTGACAGTCCCACTGCATTGCTCCAGGCTGATTGACAGAAACACTTGGGCGACTCTTGGTAAAATGTGGTGTTCTGTATGATCAAGATCGATTATAAAAATAGTATTTGACACTGAATATTGACCATAAAGCTGATTTTTGTCAAGTGATCTGAATATAGGATAGAATGGGAAAGAGAACTTGTCACTCAAACCACTTTTTGTTAAATTTAATGCCCAAACTCATTCTGTAAATTACTTTTTTTTTTTTTTTTAATCCAACGGAGGCGAATTTCTGCAGAACTGTTGAACTTTAACAGATAAACATTAAGCGAGGGGGAAAAAGTATGGATCAAATAGCAGGTTCGGTGGCTCGGAATGGCCGATAATATGCTATATCCCGATCGGAATGGGAGACCGCATGCAACGTTAGACATATTGCGCAACATTTTGACAGTGTGGACTTTACTCGGCGTCTAGAGGCGAGACATGTCCCAGTCTGTCATCAGCTTCCGAGTGGTGTGGTTCGGCTCTTTACAGTTATTTTCCAAAATTTTACAGTTTTTTTGAAAACACGTGGTCTAACGAGAAAGTTTTAAAACTAATTGAAGATTACCACGCGTCTTATTGTTTGTGGGATGTTACGAGTCCCGACTACAAAAACCGGGTAAAAAGAAAAGTGGCCCTGGAATCTCTGGCTGCCTAGGTCCTTCTGCGAACACTTCGCGCGTCCACCAACGTTTATTTACGTTTTCGCGTTCTTTCACTTGTACTTAGCACTAAGCAGGAACTCATTCCACACAAAACAATGTCCTCCATGGTGGACTGCGAAGATGAGACTGAGAAATTCACATCGTAGTGTGGACGCTAGACGAGACAAAGAACGGTGTCTCTAGACGGTCTATAGACCGTGTCTCGAGACCGCCTATAGACAAATCGCGCAACATGGTCTACTAGTGTGTACTAGGCTTAAGGGTCATCAGAAACTCCACTCGAGAGACAAAAGGAAAGAAAAAGTATCACCAGGCAGACTCATATGATGGCACGGGAATATCTTCTGTTTTCAATGCAATTGCATCTTCTTCAGTGGCACATTCCACCCATAAAGTGTGGAGACCAATGAAACACTAAACTCACATATACGTAAAATAATTAGTCTTAAAATAATTAGTCGTCGACCAATTACTAGCCATGTACTGGAATTTAAAGGGATAATTGAAAAGTCCCTGAGTAAGGCACTTATTGATTTTCAACCAAATTGGTAAATTGGTTTGCGAGGGAGAGCGAAAACTTAGTCGATCAATTGGGGCTGGGGAAGTACATTGCTGGTGATTGACCGACGATTTCGGTTGGGATGTGCCATTGATGAAGACGCAATTGTATTGAAAACCGGTTCTGGCTGAAGAGTAAACAGTGGGAAAATGTATTTTATTTTTTGAGAAATCTCGTCCCACACTTTTTTTACTATCACCTAATGGAAAAATGAGCGTTATAAGCGGGAGTGTTATAACAAAGTTTTACTTTAGATTTAGTAGGGAAATTGTCTACACTATGAGAAAGAGAAGGGTTAACGTGTGAAAGCTCGACCTGTTATTTATTTAAACGCTTGACCAGGTGCTTGAATGGGACATTCTGATGTCTGCAGGATACCCTTTCACAAGAACTCTTTCTTCTTCTTCTTCAGGTTGGCTTCCTTTCAAGGAACTGTTTCTCTTTCTTGAGTCAAGTGTGACTGGAGACGGTGGCTGGAGGAAGGCAAGGCCATGAAAGGTGGACATATTTGTTGTAAAGCCCGAAAGGCAGGTCTCCTGGGTTGGTTGACATCCTGGAAGCTGTCTTTGCCACCTTCAGCGAGTCCTAATCCCATCACAATGTCCCGGGTCTCAGGTAATACACAGGAACGGTTCAAGGATTTGGAATTATTTTAAGACCTGGATCCTCACATTTCCTTTCTACTTTTTTTTTTTTTTTCTGGGTTTTAGAGGCGAAGATTTTGTTCACTTTTTCAGTTTTTGTGAAGAGATCGGTGAATTTTTAACAAAATAGAAATAGTAGTCATGGTTACTGAGATGGTAAATAGATGAATTGGAATAGATATTACTTCAACATCTAAAAACGGTCGGAAATTCGATGAAAGAAATTTCATAAGGATTTCATGTTTGATTCTAAATGTGAAAAAAATGATTTTTCTTCGTCTGTCAATTTTTTTATTTATTTTTGTTTTGTTAAGTATTTTCTTAATCATTTTATTAAATAATAATTGTCAGTGTTTTACAATATTTAAAAATATTTTTTTGGGATTAAATATAATTCTCTGGTGAGTATCAAATATATGTACATATAATTGTTGTATTGCGACCTTTTGTGTTTGTATTTTGTTAGTTTTATATATGTATTCTATAAAACAAACTATACAAAAGTAGCTAAATAATTTCCGTAAAATTCTCTGTAATATTTTACAGAAACCAATTTTTTATGTTTATCTCTATTTATAACATTCTTATTTGTAAACATTTAACGTTAAAACAATGCCTTGCATGGATTATTCATTTTGTAAACAGAAAATGAACATTGATATTATTTTCTACAAAATGTATTATTTTTTTTTAAAGATGGGTTATTATATTTTTTGTTTTATTGGTTGTAAAAATGTTGCAAATGAGAGATTTAAGTGAACCAAACCACTTTTCTTTAAGATTTATACCAATGAAAAAAAATGCAATGATTTCTAAAAAGGATTCTAAATGTTTACATTCTTCCTCTGTATTTTTATTTATTTTTTTAAATTTCACTTTATTGCTAAGTAAATGGTATCTTTTACTTCCTCGGATAAATGGAGTATGGGGAAGTTACCATGGAAACAGAAAAACTAACTGACGAAGTAATGAATGCAACGATACGAAATTTTGTATTGAATTTACAGTTAAATCGACTCTGCTGCCTTCTCATAGTGGATTTCTGGGCTCTCGTAGTGGATTGCTGGGTTCCTCCAATGTACTGCTGGGTTCCTACATTGACTTGTAGTGTTCTCATAGTGGATTGCTGGGTTTCCAAATTGGATTGCAAGGTTCTAGTAGTATAACGGTAGGTTCGCTGTACTGGACTGCCTGGCTTCAGCAGGGGTCGGCAAGTGTTTTGCAGTTGCAAGCCGGTACTCAAGAGCGGACATAAAATTAGTTAAAATGGGGGGGTTAGATATGCAAAAATTATAAGAAAAAATCATATATCACATCAGTTAGTTTATGTCCTACAAATTGTACTTTGCCATACTACACTTTTTTTTGCAGATTACAATTTTTTTTTGCAGATTACAATTTTTGTTGCTGAATGCCGAGGGTTGCCGACCCCTGCTATAGTCGATTGCCGTACTGGATTGCTAGGTTTGCTTCAGTTGATTGGTGGATTGCTAGTCTGTTCCGTGACAAGGGACGGTCGGAGACACATCGTGAGGTCCGAGTCACGCCTCTCCGTGCACCCCCTTCCCCTCTGCCAACCCCCCCCCCCCCCCTCCGACCCACACACATACACAGACAAACAGCACTCACCTTTCTACAGATTTCTCTAGTTCATGACAGCCTTGTCATCAGATCTCAATCAGACCAATCAGCAAATCTTAAAAAAAAAAAATCTTGGGTCGATCAACGGCTATTTACTTCCCCAAAACGAATTTGTCATTGCTCTTATCTCTAAAACCGAATTAACCATTTAGGGTAAAAATCAATAGTTGACTTAATAGGGGCTTCTGAATTCTCATAATAAATTTTGTGTCAGTACATTCATTAAATAAGCAGTCATTAGAGTTTTTGAGTTTAGCCCTTCCTCTGATCACCCCCTTCCATTCAGCCGATCCCGCGAAAAATTGATAGGTGCCGTCCTTACGGAGTTTTGAATTTAAATATAAAATTTCATGTCGATATATTCACTACATCAGCAGTTATAGATTTTTTGCGTTGAGCTCCATTCTGATCCCCCATGTCTTCGTTCGATTTCTCTCTGAAAATTGATAGGTGTCATCCTTATGAGGTTATGTGTCTATCGGGAGCTATTTTGTTTACAGACACACACACACACACACACACATAGAGAAACTTTTGTTTTTCATTTTTGGAATAATTGGATCGGAAAACATGAAATTCCGGTGAAATAAATTTCAGACAGATTACGTAACTTCTCTTATACTTTGTATAGCCAGGAAACTATAGTCATCGTTCAATCATCGGCAATGTACTTTTAAGGTAATTACTAAGTTCTGAATTTTATGACTAATTTTTGACTTATGTTCCTTAGCTCATTTCATTACGTCCTCAAAAGAACTATTATTTGACTTTAAATCTTTAATAGTTTTGGAAAAAAAAATATTTTGAAATTTTACATTTAAAAAATGGTTACCTGGCGACATGTTATAGTATATATGCATTTTTTTGAATTTCTCCTCATAACTTTATTTATTCCATAAAGAGAAAATATCTATAAGGCATAAGAAAATAAACTCTAACCTTACTTAAGTACCTACTACATCAAGAATTTTTATTAACTCGTTTTATATTTATACAAATTTATTTCTGCTGTGAAATTTTATATCTGTCAAAAAAAGAAAAAGAAAAAAAAAATCGTTAAAAAAATGTTATATGACGAATGTTAATTTTTATTATTTATTTATGGGCCTTTTTTTAATTTTAACTTTTTTTTCTATCCACATTTTAAAGAGATGAATGATAAAGATTTTTATTGTCTCTTAATTCATCAAACATCTTTTAACTGTATTTTTTACTAAGCCATTTTTTATTTTTCATTAGCTTGGTTTTCTTCTGTCCAGAAAATTAAATTCTGAAGAAAGTTAAAATTTTCATATATAAATAAGTAATAAAGGAGATGTTCCTCTATAAAATTCCATTGGTTGGTTCCATAACGGAGGTGACAGGTGCCTCTTATCTGTGTGGGATCTGGATATTGAGGGTATCTGACGGTAGGAGAGCTGACATAGGGCTTAAGGTGGGCTTAGGCCGGAGGTAACATTGCTGAAAAACATGTTATCAACTTTTGTTAGAAATATTTGCTATAAAAATTGTTAACATTTGCTTTCAGCATTTGTTATTTTTTTTCATTAACATGTCTATAACATGTGGTTGTTTGTTACCTTCTTAATAGTAGACATTTTGCGACCGTCCTAGTGGAAGTCTAGATCAATAGGATGTTAATAACAAATTGTGCAAGCAAGTTAATAGTGATGGTAACATTTTTAATGACATTCGTACCTCGAATCAAAAATGTTACTTGTTTGTTTTGGTGACTCATATCCGAGCTTCATCACCTACTACCAGAGCTTTTTCATCACTCTGGTGTATATGAGCCCGACTCTTCTGCGAGAGGGCGATGACTTAACATCCCATCCGAAAGACGACATGTTCAACTTTTTTTACCTTCCAGATAAAAAAACCTAGAAGTCTCGACCGGGTTTCGAACCCACCATTTTGAGCACAGTAAGCAAGCACGCTACCAGGTCAGTAACCTATTTTCTGCTATCCGCTCCTTTCCACATGCCCAGCCCCACCGTAAGCGCCTTCATCTCATGTCTGTTTCTATGGTCGGATGTTGCCAGAATATGTCCCTCAGCTCTCTGATCTTCACTGTTGCGTCCTACGGCTGCCTGCGATTCGCTTCTTTCCACCTGCCCAGCCCCTCCTTCAACGCTTCTCCAGATGTGAGGTCTTGCACTCACAGATCAGGACCAGCTTTATCATGAAGCTGTAGATCCTGTGCTTGAGGTTCTTCGAGAAGGCTAGATGACAAAGAAGTATGCTCTTTGGGTCTGCAGAAGTCTTCTGTCTACGTCCTCCAATATCCAATTGATTCTAACTCGGCTTGTATTTCTTAAATCTAATTTCTGGATCTTCCAAAACTCCCCTTACTGTCCTAGCTGCCTATAAATCAACAGGTATAATTGAGACCGTACTTAGTACTTTATGACCTGGTCACAATTTGATGGTAATGTCATGCATGACCTGTGATGGTCACGGGGCAGACAGACGGACGGTTAGGGTCATGTCATCATCACGTAGGTTGACCTTTTTCCTGACCTGACCTTCAGTCCTTCCGCATCGTCTAGCTCCTCTTCTAGAAAAACCTGTTTCTGTCTCCCTCTTACTGGTCTGCTCTTATCTCTCTGTCTAATGTAAAACTAAATACAAAATATGAGGAGGTCGCGTTAGACCTGCACGGAACTTTCTCATAGCGCTGGCTATCAGTGTCCTGAAAAGTTTGAATCAATCGATCACATACATTGTTACGAACTGAACCATTTATGTTTATCAGCAGGTCATTTCGTGTATTCATTTTTTTTTTAAAGCATCTAGAAAATATTCGCGGCAAGTTCTATTTTGTAACCTGTAATAATATTCTATAGTAATATTCGAACTGCTGATAAATTTATTTGAGGTTAATCATGTTCATCATGTTATCTTATTTATAAATAGTTTTCTCCTGTTTTTAAGTCATTTTAATATCGTTATCCATTTAAAAGATTGTTCTAGACGTATCTTCTAGAATTGTAAATTTCATATAAAAAGGAAATTCAAGAGTTCGTCATAAACCGGTCAGTTTTATGAACTGTGAACCTTTTCAGTATTTGTTTAAAAAACGTGAAGTAGTGTTGTTTCTTTTTGACTAGAGTGATTTATACAAAGACAGTTGTGTCTTTGTGTGTTTTCTCTTCAAGTTTTAGTTTCTCAAGTTTTCTTTTGAACTATATACAGGGTGGCCCAGATAAGCGGGCCACAAGTGAAATACCTCCTAAACGGTTAGAGATATCAAAATTGTGCATAGGATTAAAGTTGTAGCACTTGCGGAGAGCTATTGTATGGCGTCCTCGAAAAGACAAAAATGACCCTTTTAATGGCTCAAATAGCCCTCCGGAGGGCGGGGTTCCCTTTTGACCCTTAAGTTTCATTACATTTTATTAAAGTACTAAAGTAACAAGAAAGAACTGTGCAAATAGATTTTTAATACGTCAACTAGTTCTCGGAACAAAAACGTTTAAAGTTGCACGATTTTCTTATTCTGAAGTTAGTTGGAATTTAATAACTTCAGAATAAGAAGAACGTGCAATTTTAAACGTTTTTTTCCGATAACTACTTGACGTATCAAAAATCTGTTTGCACAGTTCTTCCTTGTTTCTTTAGTACTTTAATAAAATGTAATGAAACTTAAGGGTCAAAAGGGAACCCCGCCCCTCGAAGGGCTGTTTGAGCCATTAAAAGGGTCATTATTTGTCTTTTCGAGGACGCCATTTTATAGCTCTCAGTGAGTGCTACAACTTTAGTCCTATGCACAATTTTGATATCTCTAACCGTTTAGGAGTTATTTCACTTGTGGCCCGCTTATCTGACACAGGCCACCCTGTATAATTGGAATATAATGATTAAACAGTTACTCACTCTATTGTGGATTTAATTAGATCACAAGTGGACTCAAAAGTAAGAAAGTCTGTGACAAAGTCTGTAACCTTAACTGCATCACCCTATATAACAATATCTATATGACAATACCTATTGTCCAGTTTTATCTGGGAGGTAAATGCACCTTCAGCATAGTCATGACCGTCGTGCGATAGTAACTCTTGTACTACACCAGAGAGACGAAGAAGACGAGCGGATGCCAGATTCAATTTTCCCCATATAAACAAAGCTGACAGGTGAATGAAGGACATTTTTTTCTTTATTTTTCTTATTGCCTTCGCGCCTGCTTTCATACCTGCCCTTATATACAACCTACATTGGACTTGAAACTTAAAAGGTATAAAACGATCATTTAGAACCAATTCAGGTTATTACCCGCTTTGGTAAGCTGCCTTTCTACCCATATGGTTTTCCATTCATTTTTTATTATTTTTATTTTTTGCTTGAAATATAAAAAGAAAGAAATATAACGCAGTTTTTATTATCTAGATTTCATTTAAAAAAAAAAATAATAACGGTTCCTTTTAATTTTTTTTTTTCTTCTGTGAAATTTCTTCAACATCGTTCTTGAATCAAAAAAAACCAAAGGATTAAAGCGATTGTTTGATATTTGAAACCTCCGAAAAAAATTCTTTTTGACTTATTTCTCTGTTCAGTTGTATATGTCTTGACAAAATTTGATGATGAGCGACCCCAAGAATAATCCGTGATTTCAATGTACTAAATATATAGCTAAATTGAGACTGCAGAACATGTGGTCCTTGATTCACGGGACAGGATCATATTTGTGACTGGATGACGGAAACAGACTACCCGATGTTCTGCAGGATTCAGGAGCAGAAGCAGGCACTGCAAGACCGCCTACGCTCCACTTGGGTACAACCCGATCACTGGACATCCCAGGTACTATCAGGTCACGGCGACTTCAACTCCAAACTCTTCTTCTTCATGAGGAAGGATAGCCCAAACTGCTCGTGTGGCGGCATCGAGACTGCAGAACACGTGGTCCTCGATTGCCCGCTGTACGACAGGTCTAGGGTGGAGTTGATCCGCGCGACAGGATCATATCTGGGATTGAGCCTGCCGGAGTTGATGACGGAGTCGAACTATCCGGCGTTCGGCCGGTTTGTCACCTCCTGGCGGGAACAGAAAAAGCCCGCTTGACCCGGCGCCGGGGGCGATTGACGGGCTGCGGCCCGATGTCTACCCCCGGCGACCGCGATGTAGTAGCAGCCCCCACTCCAAGATCCTGAGCTCTCTCGGCACCATCTGGCAGCCGCAACACAAGGGGGTCTGGGAGCGCCAGTTTGTCCCGCAAGGGACCAGAGGCTGTCGCCCCCAGACACCCACAGCAACAAATAAATAAATAAATTTAGCATAACCATGTCATGTATCCTCATTCCCCGACGAAAAAAAAAACGGGCCGGGTGATTAACCGGAGCACCCGAGAAAAAAAAAAAAAAAAAAGGCACTGCAAGATAGGCTGATGCCCGATTGGCGCAGATTGTACCGCAGATGGCCGGTCCCATTTCTTCAGTAACACCTTCATCCCGAGTTCCTTTCCCCACTTTAGACAGTGTGATATTGCATTAATGCAAGGCGCATCCTCCTTTAAAGTTAAACAAGTTGGTAAACGGATCTAAATACCATGACAGAGAAGAAACATATAAGGAACGTATATAAGTTAATTTTTATGGAAGAAATAAAACTCACTGAATAAATGTGAATTCTTCCCACCTTGACTCATTTTCTAAAGGAGAGAATGATTAACGCTAGTTGACTAATGACTTTGGTTATTGTTTCAGCAGCAGGAGCGGCACGGGATGCTAGCGGCCGCGTACGACCCTTCACGGGACCTCTCGCCCAACCTGCCCTGCCAGGAGTCCTCCGACTCTGGTTCTGGCTGCTCCTCGGCCTCCGGCAGTTCAACAAGCTGCTGCAAGTCCGAGTTCACCCCTTGTCGGGACTGCAGCCCGGAGCCCACTTCCAAGGAGGAGGTGGTCTGTGACGGTTGCCGACTCCGGATCACCGACCGCTACTACCTGTACGCCGTCGACAGGAAGTGGCATGCCTCTTGCCTTCAGTGCTCCCAGTGTCGGCTGCCCCTTGACGGTGAAGTCACCTGCTACTCCAGGGATGGCAGCATCTTCTGCAAGAAAGACTATTATAGGTGAGTTTTATCATTGTGCTTAATATATCACATTATTCATATCCGTTCATTGCTAAAGTCCAGTAGGAGCCTTGACATCAGGCAAGATTTCCTCCCATCCGCCAGTGTCCTTCTTTGGATTTCCTTCTGCATTTTGATGCAGAGAATCCAGTTCCATTTGCAATTCATTTCCATTTTTCTTAGGCGAACAATCAAATACAACTAGAACTTGTCTGAATAGTCAGAAACACATGTCTTACATGTTTCTTACTTGTACACAAATATAAACAAACACGGGAGTGGAACTAAAACATGACTAGTTTATATCCTGCTCGGAATCGGCGTAATTCGCATTCGACAGTGTTGCTAACCTTACGTGCTTGGCCTTTCGAATCTTCACCAAGACTGCTGATTGCCTGATTATATCACAATCCAAAGGGCTCCAGTAGCTCAGTTATAGCGGGGTTGCCTACTGAGCTCAAGGATCGCGGGTTCTGTGTTTTTTATCTGGTAGGTGAAAAAACCTTGAGCACGCCGTCCTTTGGATGGAAC
The DNA here is from genome assembly GCA_963662175.1 of Aradus depressus. NCBI lineage: Eukaryota > Metazoa > Arthropoda > Insecta > Hemiptera > Aradidae > Aradus > Aradus depressus. Next base: position 6,758,878 of record OY759216.1, read on the forward strand.
GTTAAGCAATGGTTCCGAGCCAGTACGATGTCAGATACCCGTTAAAGACCAATACCCTAGGTGAATAAACCAGGGTAGTAAAATTTCGGGCTCCCATAGTAGCGTCGGGCTCACGTCTACTAAAGTTATGAAAGAGCGCTTTGGTCGTAGGCGAAATGACTTCGTGTTCGGGCTATGTCAGTAAGATTTCTTTTTGGTTTTTCAAGCTTCAGAGCTTTCAACTACTGGAGTTGAATTTTTAATTCCCTAGCTATACAACAACCCCCCTGATTTCAAGATTGAAAAAAATATATCTGTTTCTGTGTCTGTGAACATCATAACCACCCGATAGACTGGGAAGGAGAAATTAGTGGGTGGCCTTAGCACTACATTTCTAATAGCTGCCATAGTAATAAATGTATAAACGAAAAATTTCATATGGAAATTCAAGACCCCATAAGGACGACCCCAAATAATATTCTGAGGAATCGGCCAAAGAGAAGTTAGAGATCAGAGGTGTACTCATCTCAAAACTCCCAATAACTGCCGATATAATGAATGTATCGACATGAAATTTTATATTCAAATTCAAAACCACATAAGGGCGATACCTAATAGTTTTCTGCGAAATCGGCCGAAGGGAAGTTAGGGATCAAAGACATGCTTTACTCAAAAACACTAATAACTCTCAGTGTAATGGATGTATCGACACAACATTTAGTATAAGGAGCTCCAATGATAGTCAACTATTGAATTTGTTCAATTTGTTGATTCATCGGTATATTTTTTTGATTAAAATGGTTCGACTGATATCTCTTTGTCTTTTGGGCTTCCCCCCCTCCCCCCCCCCCTCCCACCAGACTTAGAAAACGGATGCTTTCCTTTCCTAATCCAGGTGACATCTTGAGACCAACCTGAGAGGTGGATATACCTGAGGCTGATCTGGAAGACCTTTCCCGAGGTGTTTGGTGAATGGTTTGGTTAATGGATTGTGAAGGGGGTAGTCTCAGGTAAGGTTTGGCCCTTCCTTTAGACATTGGCATCTTACGTCCTTTTTGTGAGGTCTTGGTTGGAACCTAGATTAAAACACGTGCAACCTTCTTTTCACAAAGAGAGTAAAAGATCTTCCAGACGTAACTATTCTATATAATTCCCTTCTTAGCGTCTGACCTTTTGACTGTAGTATTGCCTGCACTTATACGATTTTGCATTCCAACTTCTACTTATTTAGGTCAAAATTTTTCATTATTTTATAATATTTTTACTTTTTGAGGTGAAGATTCCAATATGGCGATATGAAAAGTACTGATAACAACACAAAAAGTGTGGCAGCACCAACTAATTAATTACATATCCCTCCCTCCAAAGCTAATTGACTATTTGGGTCAAAACACAATATTTGACTTACATAGCGTCTTATGAATCCTCATACTAAATATTGTGTCGATATATTCATTATATCGGCTGCTATTAAGGTAGGTACTGTGATGTATAAAAAATACACACATTTAAATTATTAATATTAAAAAATTATTTATATTTATTTTTCTATAAAATCCAAGAAGCAACTGAATTAGTAAATAAATATGAATGCATTTTCTTTTAAAACAAATGAGTAGAAAACAAAACACGGCCATCAGCTGTTTTTGAATTTGTGTAGAGGAGTTAATGGTGTGTGGTCTGAGAGTGACGTGAAGGTGGACAGTCTAGGAGTGACCAAAAAAAAAAAAAAAAATTGAAATAATTTTAAGAATTTAGTTTTTATGATTTTTCTTTTGGTTTTGTTTCAATGGTTAGTTTTTAATTTTATAATGTAGACGTAGGTGCACTTTCTTAAAAATTGCACGTCTTGAACTTTTGATATTTTTTTGGGGCCCTTTTCGGAAATTACTGTAGACATCAAAATTTAGTAAAAGGTAAAAAAAAATTTGTATAGGAAATGTGGTAATTTATTGTTTATTTAATTATTTTTATATTTATTATTTGAATTATATATTTATTTAATTATTTTAATTTTACATAATTTATTTTTACCACAGTAAGTACTTTAGTCGATCAGCCCTTCTCTGATCCCCTTCTTCCCTTCGACCGATCGCGGAAAATTAATAGGTGCCATCCTTATGAGATTTTAAATTTATAGATAAAATTTCATATCAATACATTCATTACATCGGCAGTTATTGGGATATTGATTTGAGTCCCCTTCGGCTGATTCAGTTGAAAATTAATGGGTGTCTTTCTTATAAAGCTTTGAATTTACATTTGAAATTTTATGTTAATCTATCATTACAAAGGCAGTTATTAGAGTTTTTGTGTTTACCTCCCCCAATTCCCTCCTTCGCATTTGGCTGAAAATTAATAGGTGTTGTCCTTAGAGGGTTCTAGATACGCAAAAAAATTTTGCTTTGATACATTCACTCTATCGGGAGTTATCGTCTTCACAGTCACACAAGAGGATCAGAGGGGAGGCTCAAATCAAAAATTTTACTAAATGCCATTGTAATGAATGTATAAACATGAAAGAGGGCGCCGGTAGCTCAGTGGTATGCGTGCTTGCCTTCTGAGCTCAAGATCGTGTGTTCGAAACCCGACCGAGGCCCTTAGTCTATTTTATCTGGGAGGTAAGCACGCCGTCCTTCGGATGGGACGTTAAGAGATGGTCCCGAGCCTGAACGATGTCAGGTACTCGTTAAAGACCCCTACCCTAGGTGAATAAAAATTTAGGGTAGGCAAAATTTAGGACTTCCACAGTAGAGTCGGGCTCATGTCCACCAGAGTGACGAAAGAGCACTCTGGCAGTAGGCGATATGACCTCGTAGTTAAAGCCCGGGCATGAGTCATAAAACCTAACCTAACCTCAACATGAAATTTTATATTTAAAATCAAAACCATATAATTAATTAATTAAATGTTAATAATTGTTTAATAGATTATATTAGAAGATATAAGATACAGTGACTCAGGTAGATGGGCTAAAAAGAAAGTGTGGCTTAAGGGTAGGTCAAGTGAGTAAAATTTCACTTTATATTAGGGGTGGTTTTGCCTGATAAAAATGGGCGCCGCCATCTTTCTACCCTTATCCCTTGAACTAAACTCCGCCTTCCCCGTGTTTTGGAAAGTACATCCAAATCCTTGGGAAACTTATAAATAATTCAAGGGGGTGTTCCACAAATCCAATTGATCCGTCTGAAAGTCTCTCCCTTTAAGGTTGATGTCTGTTAGGACACCTCTTCATGGACACCGGTTTCTCAATTTCAGGATCTGGGTTTCCGAATTTGGGTGGAGTGCTTTCTACCGCTTACCAAACCGGACCTTAAAAACTTCTCGGCTCTCATTCATTTTAAAAATATAATAAAAAAAAAAATAATAAAATTTTCATAGTATCTGACATAATTATTACTCATGCCCGGGCTTTAACTGAGAGGACATACTACTACCAGTGCGCTCTTTCGTCACTCTGGTGGACATGAGCCCGACTCCATCCTAGATTTTTATTCACCTGGGGCAGGTGTCTTTAACAAGTACCTGACATCGTATAGGCTCGGGACCATCGCTTAACGTCTAATCCGAAGGACGGCGCGCTCAAGTTTATTTTACCTCTCAGATAAAATAAACTAAGCTTGAGCTCAGAAGGCAAGCACGCATACCACTGCGCTACCGGCGCCCGATTAGATTCATATAAAATCTTTCAAAATATAAGTAGGTACACAATTAACCTTCATTGATAACCTTTAATATGTTGCGCTTTATTAAAAAAAACATTTTTTTCCCTGTTTTGGTTTCTTATTTAATGACCTTTAAAATGGTACTAAAAACTAAATGCAACTTCTCTTGGTTTAGCGGAAATGACATTTTCAGTGTTGCAAGTCTTTCTTTTAGTGCAAGGAAGTGATGTAGGTTTAGTTAGGGTAGTTGGTTACAGTTACTTTAAGCAGGTTAGTAAAGTTATCCGCCCGGTTAGTAACTTTAAGTTACATGATTTTAAAAATAAGTTGAAATAATTTTGAGGCCGGTGGTTTGTGACTTATCCCTCCCTGGGAATTTCTGATGCCCGACGGCGTACGTAAGACCTTTAAAACGATGTTCTACTCTATGTTTAATTCAAAACTCGAAACTCATATCCAGCAGTACCGTCCCGTCCCCCTCTTCAATATATCTGAAATATCAATATAATCGAACGTTGAAACTTTGATTTGATACACTTTTGTTTATATACATTAACTGAAAAGTCAACCGATAAAGAGCTATTTTGTGAAATATCATGAAAATACGAGGATTTACCTCTGGACAGATAACATTCATTTTATATTTTTCCTTCTGCCGATTTCGTTGAAAATTGAACGGATATCCCCGGTTACGGGGTTTCGGATTTACATGTGAAATTTTGTCTCAATAAATTCATTTCTTCGTCAGTTATCGGTGTTAAAAAGAGATCGATGTAGATGATACTTAACATTTTACGCAGAGATATTGTGAAACACTTTTTAAAAAATATAAAGAAAAACGAATGTTTAAAAAAAAAATTGTCTATTTCACAACATATATAAATTATGGTAGCAATATCGAAAGTACTCCCATATAATTTATATATTTTGAGAAATAGACAATATTTTTTAAAAAACATTCGTTTTTCTTTATATTTTTCTGATCGAGTAAAGATGTCATTTTTGCTTTAGGGGGTCTGAAATTTTAGTGAAAACATCGAATTTCTGAATGATTTTTGAACAACTCAGAGATCCTGATCTCGAAAAATTATCAATACGAGAATTTCGCAGATAATATTGGGCCATCTCTAGTAAATATCATAGTCGCCGTTTCTAGTTTGAATTGTAATGTGTATCAAGGCTATATAAGCTTGCTGATTATAGTTGCTCACAAAGCGTTAGATTCCCCTAACCCTCCCAATGATTAACCGTTAATAGTTCTAGAGAAACTGTTATTCTATAAATTTTATTCTGATTTGATCAAGATAGAAACCAAGCTTTATCTCTATGTGGCTCTGTTTCCTGTCTAACCTTTATTCTTCTCGACTAGTAGATCTGACGTTAATCTTTTAGTTGCCTATAATACGACAGGTTTCCGTTCTTTAGCCTCTTTTGCTTGTACTAAAATAAAAACCCTCGAGAATTAAAAAAAAAATATTGTCATAGATTTCCCACTTCTGAATATGTGTGGGTGGGTCTACTGGTGACCTAATAAATAATCCCATACAACGATGAGTAATTCTTTATTCATTATTGTCCAATAGTGCATTCTTAATGACGGTCAGTCCAAAAACACAAAATAATGTCCACCAGAGTGACGAAAGAGCGCTCTGATAGTAGGTGATACGACCTCGTAGTTAAAGCCCGGGCATGAAACAGTAAGCAACTATTTACCATTGGAGCTAGCTGAATGACTGACTAATCCTCTCGCTCCCTAGTATAGTTTTTATAAATTTTTCTAAAACCTAGAACATTCTATGAAATATGATTAGTCAGACATTAAATGAAATCGAATCGTCTGAAAGATTTACAAGTGTTAATTTGATCAAAAGCAAACTTATACATGAGTAACACTAAAATTAATTAAGGAGCATTACAAAAAAAAAAACTAATAATGCCTTAAGCTCAATAAATAAATCGATTATTATAAATTAACATCAAACATGGGTACGTTAATTCACAACCAAATACTAGAAAATTATATCAAATTAACGCTGAAAGCAAATATACATCTGAACTAACTCTTCCGCCCTACACTAACTCAATCCATAGAATATCTTATTGTCAAACTCTCTTATCCGGTAAATACAGAAAATTCAATGAATCTGCATGACTCAAATTTTAACTAAACGCACTGTCTGACAGGTCTACATGTGATTAATTGATCTCAAACATACTTTTAGATGAATAACAATAACATAGAAACAAAAGACCAGTAACTTCTAAGTTGAGAAACGCGGACATATTGTGGAAACTTGTAATAAATAAATACAACAAACTTATTTTTGAAATATTGTCTATTCCACTAAAGATATATATACATATATAACTACCGGTTTCGGCTTTATACCATCGTCAGGTCTAGTTATGAACTAGGTATAAAGCCGAAACCGGTAGTTATATATGTATATATATCTTTAGTGGAATAGACAATATTTCAAAAATAAGTTTGTTTTATTTATTTATTAAAAGACCAGTAGTCCTTTAGCTTCTACACTGTACGGTTGGGATATGCCATTGACGATGACGCTGTTACATTGAAAACTGGTTCTGGTCAAAAATAAATTAAGTGTGTCAACAATGTCTTTTGTTTCTATGAGAAACCTCCATCTCGCAACATCTTACTATCACATATGAAACAATAACATTTTAAACATAAATAAAACTACTTTTAAACACACAAAAAAAAAACAATAGATTATTTGAACGACCATAAACGAAGGAACATATGAGTGAACTCAATAAATCTATGAAGAATGTTAAGTAAGAATATCATCTACTTGAAAAATATTTTTAAACGTACGTTTTTCAAAAAATATTGTCTATTAAAAAATATATATAAAATACATGGGAGTACTTTCGGTATTGCTACAATCTTCAGTCACGACTTAAGTCACCAAAATACCGAAAGTACTCATATATATTTTATATATTTTGTGAAATAGACAATATTTTTAAAGAAACATACGTTATTCTTTATATTTTTTATTAAGTGTTTCACAATATCTCTGCAGAATCAATATTTACTTGGTTTGGTTACAAAATTGAAGATTTCGGGTCATTCTAGATTAATAATGTATGATTCAGTTCGTAACGGTATGTATATGTTAGCTTAATCTTTGCTTAGTTGTCGTGTTTTGGACCCAAAATAAATATATTTGTTGAGTGTTGTCATTTGTCACACTGGAGGCGTTGGTTGCAGGCACAAACTCCCACTTTTTAACTGTTTTTTCAAAAGAAGATTAATGTATCTCACTGTATTTCCAATTGACAGAAAATATTGTCTATACTGTAAAATGTAGCGCTTGCATCAGGAAATAAACAGAATAAAAATAAATAAGAACGCTGTTATACATAAAATAATCCGCGTGTTGTTGGTTTCCTCTGGTGTTAGATTTTTACTTTTTTATACCTTCCTGTATAGTGTCTGTGTATAGTATATAACTCAGTAACAATTGCAGAAACGAACTTGAAATTTAAAATGAAAATATCATAGTGCTAACTTAGAACAGATTAGATTGTGCCGAAATCGGACGAAACATAAGACCACTTTACTTCGGGACCTAAGTACATTTTACAAGATACCGTTTAGATTTATGACCTAATTAAAAATATTTTCAAATAAAAGTTGTAGAGAATTGTAAGTGGCATATTTTATACTCAATGCGATTTTTCACTGGTCGCCCGGTTTGTGAGATAAATCCCGAAAACCATCCTAATATGAAGTTTTGAAACTCACTTTTGTTGTTGTTTGCTTGACTCATGCGAAAACGGTTACCTCTATCGAAAAATCTGTTTGTTCCTTATTAAATTTCCAATTGTCAATGTGTACTCGGATTTGAGATGGGTACAACATGAGCAAAATTATAGAGGCCCTAAGAATATACAAAAAATTTTCGTAGAGAAATATTTCTAGAAAAAATTAAATATACCGTCGTTTTAGATGCAACACTGCCTATCTCAAAAATTTAACAAAGTGAGGTTTTGGTCTCGTTGGAAACAGTATTGCGCGCGCTATTGAAAATTCAATTTAGTTTTATTATATTTATGTCTGGAGCGTATGGTTTGAAGTTTAGAATGTGCTTTCTTAGCTAAAGAAAGCCTCTAAAACATAAAATAATCAGTTTTTTTTGTCTCCTGTAAAGTTGGAAATTTTGAGATAGGCGCAGTGTCGATCTAAAACGACGATATGTGCTATGGGTGGCTTTAACGGGACTTACTTATATCAACAACCTTTGTACAGATCACTCCCCTGCCCCCTTCTCAAAATCATTTCATACTGGCATTACTTGGTTTTTCACTCTCAAAATTTCGCTGAACAATAAAACGAAGAAAACCGCCGATTCCAACACATTACTTTCATATACTCAGTAACGCCAGAATGTGAAAGTGATCTGTACAAAAGTGGTTAATATTAGAAAGTCCTCTTATAGCCACAACACAAATATTTGATTTTTTATTTATTTTTTATAGATATTTTTGGAAAAATAAAGGAAAAATATAAAGATACATGTAATATATTCTTCTTTATATTTCCCTCTTGGATTATTCAGCACAATTTACTACCCTTTTGAACTACTATTGAGGTAAAACTTTTTCACATGTTTAAAAAATAATTTCGCTCCCACATTACATTTTTTTCTTAGTTGCCTTGGGAAAAGACCGTCACCTCGTTCGTTCCTTGGAAAATAAACGGAAGTTTCAAATTTGTTTTGAATTGAATTGTACACTAGTTTGAAACAAGTAGTCTTCCGCTAAATTAAGTATGTTTTATGTAAGACATGTATTATATTCCTTGAAATTTCATTCCAAGATAGTCGAAACAATTCCAATGAATTTAGGAAAATCTAAAGATTCTAACTGATAATCTTATATCCTGAACAATTTGTCTAATTTTTTCCTCCTGTCTCGTATTAATATAATAATAATACTATTTATTTCCGTTGAAAAAATAAAAATTAATAAATAAAAAATAATTAATACTTAATATTAATAAATACAATAGATACAGTTTTTAATTATAATTTAAATTATGGTTAATATTTTTCATAATTCTTCCAGAGGTGTCTTTTTAATGACGATATTTCGGGACGTTCTTACTGAAGTCACTATGTGCGTAGCATAGAAAAAAATAATTATAGCAATGAGTAATAATATTGATAATAACAATTAAAGAAAAACATTTTTACTTGTGGATTCAGAAATCCTTGCGTAAGACATCTATTGAATTTTAACTAAATCGCCCTGCTTTTAGAGGGAGAAAGAAAACGTAATTGCGCTAGAGAAGTACATTCTCCATCACCGTCAATATAAAAAGTAAGTTTTCTCCCTCCCTCTAAAAACAATAGACTGATTTAGCTAAAAATCAATAGATTTCTTATACAGGGACTTTTGAATCCTCATATAAAATTTCGTGTCGATACATTTATTACATCGATAGTGATACCCCAACTCTCTTTCCGTGACCTTCTCGCAAGTGTCGAGAAAAACTATAAAAACTTCCCCAGTCAAGTATGATTTTCCGTGATTAGGTAGTTCACATTCAAGTTAATAGGTGCCAATCCTTTTTAGGCCCCTGGCGGGCGCGGGTTCTGTCCAGGGAAGTTGAGCGGTCGGGAATCGATGATAGAGGACCCCTGGGATCAGCTGACGTCTCATCCTACCCCTGATCGGCTCCTGCTCTCTCAGCAGCTCTGGGTTAAGGGGGTGATAGTTGGAATCTTTTGATACAATTGGTCCAACTAGTGGTCCCTGCCCGGCTTTCTCGGGATCGAAATATTCAAGCAAAAGCAGAAGCAGAGTACGGAGAAAACTGTATACAATCTGTCCAGCTGAACCCAAGGGAGTCACCTCAACACCCCCCACGCCTTCCGGTGTATTTTTGGGATTATATATTTTTTTTAAGCCTGGAAAACATTACTGTCCTTCATAAAAGAAAAAAACTGCGGCAAACATTTTTCAAAACTACCCCTCATGTGTTGAAATGTTGTGCACCGCCCATCTTGTGTACGGTACCTCACAATGGTCCTTGCGAGAGTTGATTCGTCTTCAAGGGCACTGCTATACTCCGGCAGGTACCGTTCCAAGGAGGCCAGGGGAGGCGGTGACTGGTTCAGATACAGCTGTGAGAACGGAAGACCCGCCCAACAATTGGTTGAGGTTTCTCACCGCTCACTGCCCACCGCTCCATTCACGAACACTCTGTGAACTATACATATGCAGACGTGAACTTCTGTGAACGGCGCCCTCCAATTACGTTTAGTCTACAGGGAAAATCTTACTTCTCGCATGTCTGCAATTATTCACAGTTTAGCATATTTTTTTTGTTTTAATTATAATAGAGATGCAGGTAGAATCAAAGTGCATAATTTTGATTATGTTTCTATTTTGAAGTTCATGGCTGGGGTAGCCAAATGATGTATCGGAGCGATACGAAAAATGTTAATATTTTGAAGGCATATTTGAAAATGACATAAAAAAATAAAATTCAGGAGGCACAGACATTTTTCAGTGTTTCTCGGCCTCTTGCGGTCTCTTCCAGTTAACGTTAGGAGCCATCTGATATATCCCAGCTCATCGACAGTCTTCCTTGCTTAACGACGACTACCTGATTGAAATAAGCAAGCTAGGATTGTTTGTAGTGAGAAACAATAGTGAAATGTCGAGGGAAAGAAACATAAAAAAAAAGGTTTGTGTAATCCAGAGGTTCTCATTTAAAAGTCACCCACGACTAGATAAGAAATTCTTCTTCCCGTGTGACTCCTCACTCTCTGTTTCTTCATTTTTTTGTTGCTCAACATCTGCACTTAGTCAGCTCAAGATCGCGGGTTCGGAACCCGACCGAGGCCTTTGGATTCTTTACATATCACTTAAATGTTACTGTTAAACTTTGTGCTGAAGAAGGTGTAAGGGACATAGATAGAAAAAATTTATTTGTATATAACGTACTTTATAAATTAACATAAGAGAAATTTGAAATTTATGATAGTTTTTTTTGAATTTGAGGTAATTTCGAAAATTTGACCAATTCGGATAATTATTCCACCGTTGGAATGCTTATTGCTTTCCGATGGACGTACGCTATACATCTTCACGCATTATCGGAAAGAGGATGAGCAGTGATGGAGGAGGCGGGTGTCCCAAACTACCGGCCCCAACACCATTTAAAAATTCAACTTATTTCTAAAATCGTGAAACTTAAAGTTGCTAACCTGGCAGATAACATTACTAAACTGGTTAAAGTTACTAACCTGCTTTAAGGTACCCCAGGCCAAGCCGGGATTAAGATGAAATTATCTATATATAAAAAAGTACACGTTATCCGCGGCTAGATCAGAGGATTTCTTTTTAATACCTTGGGCACAGTATGTTAATCCAATGTGTGGGAAAATGTTCATTTTAGGGTGGGAAATATGTTTCTTAATTCTATATGTTCATTGAGAGATATGTGAAGTTTTAAAAGATTGACATAAAAACACAATTATTAACTGTTCTTATATAATAAGTTCCACGTTCGAATTGCATACAAACAAGTTGTTTCATGCCACGGTCAAAAGTGCATTAATGCATTTAATCTACAAGAGTCCGGTCAATAATTACTGAAAAAACAATTCCGAGAACTCGAAGAAAACCTCAGAACGGTGGAAGGGAAAGCAGAATGTGAAATTGGATTTTTCTGAATTTCGCCGTGCGCCAAAAACGGCGTTTTTTTCAGAGACACTTCTTTCAGTGACACTTATTTCAGAGACACTTCTTTCAAATACACTTCTTTCAGAGACTCTTCTTTCAGATATACTTCTTTCTGAGACACTTATTTCAGAGACACTTCTTTCAAAGACACTTCTTTCAGAGACTCTTCTTTCAGATACACTTCTTTTTGAGACACTTATTTCAGAGACACTTCTTTCAAAGACACTTCTTTCAGATACACTTCTTTCTGAGACACTTCTTTCAGACACACTTCTTTCAAAGACACTTCTTTCAGAGGCACTTCTTCGAGAGACACTTCTAGTCGGAATATTTCGTATTACTTCCCCAGCTCGATAGAACCTGTACAGCTTCACTAAGGGACCGACAGGAGAGTCACCTTTTATTCTTTCGGCTAAATCTGTCTATCCGCTCTGCTTTACTGATACAAACAGGCTTGAAATTATATTCCTTTGTATAAATCGTTCTACGAAAATTGCGTTAAAAAAGTAGGAAAAAATTAAATTGCGGATAAATTCTACTGCAAAAGTAGCAAACAACGATAAATCTAATCAGAATATTTAGTTAAGCTCTTTACTAAAGCTGGATTAGGTTCTTTGTGGGGAGAGGAGGCGAAGCTGCAATCCCGCCTTAATCCAGCCCAATGCATCCCAAATTTGGCATATACAAAAGTTTAAAAACAGAATAATAATTTTCATTGAACATCTACGCTATATTTATTTATATTTATATGTTTATTTGAAAAATCAAATAAGTTGTCCTTATTATAAGATATTCTCTTTCTGAAAGTGGTGTGCGCAGAGGAGCGAAAGTTGGGAGAGAGTTCTTGAGTTGAAATTTTCGAGGACTATTTCGTACAGTCAGGGACAAACAAGAGTGTCTCGGATAAACCTTAAAAAACGTCGGGATAAAGACGAAGATTGTCCCGGAGTGTGAGGTCCCCTGATCTCCTCACAAAGAGGAAGATTGTCCCGGAGTGTGAGGTTCCCTGATCTCCTTACAAAGACGAAGATTGTCCCGGAGTGTGAGGTCCCCTGATCTCCTTACAAAGAGGAAGATTGCCCCGGAGTGTGAGGTTCCCTGATCTCCTTACAAAGCCGAAGATTGTCCCGGAGTGTGAGGTCCCCTGATCTCCCCACAAAGAGGAAGATCGTTCCGGAGTCTGAGGTTCCCTGATCTCCTCACATCAAAACGTGTTATGCATTCCAACTACTATACATCCAATAGCCTACTCATATCTACATATGAATCTATTTCTCAAGTGGTTAATACTAGCCCGTAATCTCAAATTATTGACTAGCAAGATGTGTTTATCGAAATTACGTGCTTCCTCTTCTCCTAGGTTGCAAGAAACAACCAGAGAGTGCATACTTACAATTTTCCTCCTTATGCAGATAGCTGCATCTTCCCGTGGGAATAGCAGACTTCTTCCTACCTCAGCGCGTCTAAGCGCTCTCAATATGTGGTTAAAATGTTACTAGAAATCTACGTTACTGACACGATCCTTTGTACAGAGATGACCAACGTTTTTACTTCCTCAGCGGGAAAGTAAGTAATGGGTCAGTAATCCGATATATGCAGGATTACCATAAAGACGACACCTATTGATTTTCAGTCAAATCCGCAGAAGAGAAAGGAGGGGTTTAACAGAAATACCCTAATTACTGCCGATGTAATGAATGTATAGACACACCATTTTATATGTAAATTCAAAACCCCATAAGGACGACACCTATCAATTTATTGTCCGGATTATTGACACCTATCAATCCTTATTGACACCTATCAACCCTTACCGTCCGGATGGATGATCTGTTACAGCTTAAAAAAAGTTAGTTATTCTTACTCATGTCCGAGTTTTAACTACGAGGTAATATCGCCTACGAACAGTTGCTCTTTCGTGGCTCTGGTAGACATGAGCCTGACTACTTGAATTTTGCCTATCCAGGTTTACTTAAGTAGGCTAGGGATCTTTAACGAGTACAATTGTACCGACTCAGGGCCATCGTTTAACGTCCCCGTCTGGGTTTCGAACCCAAGATCTTGAGCTCAGTAGACAAACACGTTATCTTTGGGCTACCGGCGCCCTCTTAAGGAAGCAAGTCCTGTTAAGAAAATTGGTGTCTCGTGAGAGAAAGTCATTTTTTTGATCAGGATAGGGAGTAGTTGGAGTGACGATTGGACTAGAGGCTGTATGATCGCTATCAAAGAATTGCGTGGTGGGCTGCTGTTTTACACCTAGGGACCTAAGCATCCAGTGCTCTTATCCCTTCCTATTTATCTTATACACAAGTCTGTTTTCGTAGAGGTCTTTTAGATGATATTCCAATGTGATTCCATATCCCTTTTCATAAAGTGAACCTTGTTTTGTGATTTTAAGAAAATCATATAATTGAAAATGGAATATGTCGATGTTAGTATATGATATATGTGTTTTAGAGAAAAATATAATACCTACAAAGAACCAATATGTCATGACACCCCCTATGTCTACCCCCCGATTATCCTCCCCTTTCAGTATTTTTCAAATATTGACACAATACTAATATTTACCAATCAATATTGCCAATAAACACCCTCTTATGGGATATCTTTCAGTTTATTTTCTCAAACATTTACTGTTTTCATTGTCACACAGGGGATGTATGTTAAGAAGATTTCATACCACTCGTCAACTAGAATCAGTTCGTGGTTCCTCTGGTAGCAGTGTCGGCATGGGCGGGGCGGGAGGCGGTCTGTACCGACTGGCACCCTCGTCCTCAGCCCCCCCTCCCCATCGACGCTTGTGTTAGTTAAATACTTAACATTTTATCACGTTTTATCTTAAATAACTTAATTATTGTTAATTATTAACTTGAACTGTAACAGTTCGTAAATTGTACTGATTTTTTCAATAATATTTTTTGATTTTGTATGTTCAAATTCACTACGTGAGGATGACAGTTAATTTCCGTAACTAGTTGTGGTATAAATAAAATCTATTTTTGGGCTGATACCTCTTTATTATTTATTTAACAAGTAAGTTCACTAAATCCGCCTACCTACCAAGAAATGAAGGCTTTTTTTCTTTTTTTTTTTTTTTAAGAAAAATTTAACGAAATAAACAGCATAGGCTGTCAACTAGGGATGGGCGATATTAATTTTCCTTCATTACAGGGGATATGTTTTGAATAAAAAATAAATAAATAAAAATAAAATAATAAAACTAAAAAAAAAAAAAAATGCGTAATTTTTCAACCCATGTTAATCAACTTTGATCGGAAACAGATTGTTTTCCTGAAAATATTTGAATATTTTGAATGAACGCTTGCCCTTTGAACACAAAACCAATCCAATTCCTTATATAGAGGGCTAAAGCAGAAAGATAAGTCTATTATGATTCTATTACCGACCTTCTTACAAGAAACTCCTTACCCTTATTATTTTTCTTCTTTCCAGTTTCAGTTTCCTTTCCATTTAACTCTATTTTTCAGTTCGAGTTATTGTGTTGGACTTGGAACTTGGAAATGTGAAGCGTAGCGTGTTCATTTCAGTAAGCCACCAAAATCGGACGTATGGAAGTTTTTTTTATCAAACAGGATGTTGGGAAAAGTGCTAAATGTACTTTGTGGAAAGTTTTATTCAAAAACTAGTTCCAACACATTCAATTTAAGGGATCACCTCTTGAGACGCCACCAAGAAACTTATAAACCGGCACCCAAGACCAAACAACCCACTACAGAAGCTGGATCACTGCCTACTGTTCCATTATGTTTTACAAAAGTATTTTTCGTCAATTGGTAATCCATTTTTGATATTGTTTTATAGAAGTTGTCGATTGAAATAAAAATAGTTGTACCTACTTGATTGTTTTTTGATTATCTACAAAAAGTGTTTATGAACTTTATTTGGTTATTAGAGTTTTGTGTTAAGCCTCTTAACTAATTCCTCTATTGGTTGTGACTAATTTGGCTGAAAATTGTTAGGTGTTGTCCTTACAGGGTTCTGGATACACATATAAAATTTCGTGTCGATTTATTCATTCTATCGGGAGTTATCGTGTTCACAGACACATACTCACAAACAGACACTTTTTTTCATTTTTGAAAGCAGAAGGTCGGAAAACATGTAAGTCCGTTCAAAACTCCGCTTCGAATTTCTAACCGATAACATAACTAAAAAAAAAACCATACACAGCCCTATATAATCCCTCATATTGCTCAAATAAAATGATTGAAACGCAACTATAAACCGATGTTTTTTTCTTCATATTTCATTGTAAATTTCCACGGGTGTTCATGGCTATGTGGTAGATGAAAGGTGGAAAGTATGGCAATTGAGGACACATTAGGTACGCTGAGTGATGTCAATGTGTACACTTGTGCGGTGCGCCTGTCTGTCTTGCCTACGAATCACTTCGTTATATCCCCCACTACCGTCAATCCATTTCAATCAACTCCCATTCTTTCACTCCTAACCTTTTTTTTGTACCTTTTTTTTTGTACCTATTTTGAAAATTTTTCTTTCATTCAAAAATTGTTGATGGAATGGATGTCTCAACACAGAATTTAAGATGAAGATTTAACTGAATAAGTCACCTATTGATTTTCAGCCAAATCACTCATAGTTGATTAATTCGCGCTCGGGAAGTACATTGCTGATGATGCACCAACGACTCTTACTTGTAAACACATTATTTTCAGCCAATAATCGTATTTTATCGTACAAATGGCTGATTTCGATTTTGACTCATGCTCGGACTTTAACAAGGAGGTCATATCGCTTACTACCAGAGCGCTCTTTCGTCGCACTACTATGACTCATGCTCGAGCTTTAACTAGGAGGTCATATCGCTTACTAACAGAGCGCTCTTTCGTCGCACTGGTGGTACGCGAATCTACTATGGAAGCCTACCATAAATTTTTATTCACCTAGAGTAGGGGTCTTAGTACCAGACGATCTTGAGCTTAGTAAGCCAGCGTGCTACCTCAGAGCTACCGTGGCCCTTTCTATTCTTGACGTTTGCGTGATCATGACCGAAACATTTGATTTGATAGACTGAAAAGCTGCATCGTTCATACTAAGTCCAAGGATCCCTTGGGGGACTTACTCAAGAAGGATACAATCGAATTCCATGCTGAACAGCTACGCAGGACCGACGACGATAGACGCGATACACCAATGGAGTGAGTGAAGGTGGGACTGTACAGTTTGGAATGTGGATCCTTCCATGGGTGGATTATAGACTGACTTGTGACAGCTCTTTGACACTCCTTCCTTGCGCAAGACGGACGCTCAAGCACTCTGAGGAGCTGTCTGCTAGTTTTACCCGCTACCTGACAGGAGCAGTCCCTAGAACGGGTTTGCTACTGCCACCTCAGACCCCCCCCCCCCCCCACCCCCCCCCCCCCACACCCTCTCTCTCTTACAACACACTTTATCTAACACAGCCTATATTATTTACAATTTCACAAGATCCTAGAGACCCATATAAAGAAGAAACACAGGTCTAATTTAAACACTAGAAGCAGCCTTGTATGTCTCGTCATACAGCAAGCTCTTTGTAATAAATTGAACCAAACTAAATCGACTGCAGCTAGACGGCAACGATTAATCCTTAAAAGAATCAATTATCATACTATTTCACCAAAAACCGATATTTTTCAATCGATACATTGCTACCAATAAATTTTTTTTTGTGCCCAGACTTGCCTTAAAACGGAGATGTTTCGTTTATTGAGAGCAAGCTAAGATACACAGAACAAACAGTAAACTCTCTGTCAAGAAGATATACACACAGCTTACCGACTTTTTTAACTTTACTTGGCGCAGCGGAAACAACGCGTTCTATAAATTGACCGAAATTGGAGGCAGTGTTGAATTCAGACATTTTTTCCAGGGAGGCGGGGCATTTTTATAGGGTTTAGTAATTTTTTACAACACAACTAAAACTTTAACATAAATGATTAATATAATTTGTAAATAACGTTTGTTATTGTTAGAAGGTTAGAGCGGATCATATCATCAGTTGTCAGTTCAATTCGGCTTACATTTATAGACACTAGGAGCGCTTCCTCGCTACTAGTTCTTAATTACAGATAACAAACATACCTATTATTGAAAAAATTTACCTAGTTATAAAATGTTATTTAAATAAAAAGCCACATTTTCCAGGGGGGCGATAGTCCCCCTGAAGTATACCTGAACTCAACACTGATAGGAGGGATATTGAGTGCCCTTTACTCCGGTCTTAACTATATTTTAACTGATATCTCATATATTATTGGTTAATCCAAAATTATTTTCAAATAAAAGTTGTAGAGAAAACTGAAATGCATTTTTTAATGTAATAAATGCATATTTTAGATGTAATAAATATACAAACATACACGATAGTATACCTAAAACCGTTTAAAATGACTTTTTATTGTTTAAATTGTAAAGGATGTCAACGAATCATCGTTTTTTTTTATTATTGTTTGGAAAATAAGTCATATCGCCTACTACCAAAGCGCTTTTTCGTCGCTCTGATGGAAGAATAAACTTTGCCTATCCAGGTTTAGTTATCTAGGATAAGGGACTTTACCGAGTACCTTACATCGCCCAGACTCGGCACCGTCGTTCAACGCTCCATACGAAAATAGTTGAGCTCATAGTTTTTACTAAAATAAAAAACCTAAGGACACGCTATCTCTGATCTCCCGGCGCCTTTTAATTATTATATTTGATAATTATCATTGTAGATTAATTTTATATTTGGAATACAAGTATACAATACAAGAGACGTAAATGTATAATTTCTCTTCAAATATAGTCCATAAAATGAAAAAAAAAAAAATATATGTTTGATATGACCATGACTTTCTTGTACCCAAAAGATTTTTTGAGGATCGCTAGAGTCAGCCTTCCCTAGCTGTCAAATTTAAATTTGCTTTATTCTGCCAAACAGAGGATGATTAAACAGATTTACGGCAAAATAGAAGATACAATTCAAATGACTCCAAAATGGTTTTAACAGTAAATTTGAGTACTCTGGGGTTCAAATACTGTCCGAACCCCCCCTCACATCCGTAGTTACAGCTCATGCATCCAGATCTCTTAACAGTTCCTCTCAGGAAGGACCGAGATAGTCCAAATCATTTTTTCCATTTCCTTCCTTTTTCTTCTTCATCCAATCTTACTACAGTGAACAGGTTGGCTGAGCCTGAGAAATTTGAATTCAATCAACTTGAATCAATATAAAAAATCCGTTATTTTTATTCTTTTTTTTTTTTTTTTTCCAATTCATGTTATATTTCCGGTTGGAAAACGACTGATTCTCACTGTTTTGTTTCATTATCGGTTCCGGTTTTAAATTGATACTTGACAGTCCCTTTCGAGTTTTATATACTCGTATACTATCGGTCAGCAACCCACGGCCCTTAATCAGTCAAATTGCCCAAAAGGAAGCAGGGGGGGAGGGGGGGGGGGGGGGGGGGGGGAAGAGGTTAGAGGGAAAAGCTTGGCACAAAAACTCTAATAACTGAATGTATTACACAAAATTTATTATGAGGATTCAGAAGTCCCTATGTGAGTAAACTGTTGATTTTTTAGCTCAAACGGTCAAATTGGTTATAGAAGAAGAGCGAAAACATAATTGATTAATTCGTTCTGGTTAAAATGGTTAATGTCGGTTAAGAGAGAGTCTACATGTACGTTGTGAAAAAATAAAATGTAATGTTAAATAAAATAAAAAAATATAAAATTAAAATAATTGAATCAATAATATATAAACAAATAATAAATATTAAATGTAATTAAATAATAAATATTACCACATTTCCTGTAGAAATTTTGATTTCTACAGTAATTTCCGAAAAGGGCCCTAAAGAAATATCGAAAGTTCAAAACACGTTTTTAAAAAATTTCAACTAATAATTATATTTCATTTGGATTTCTTCTAAATATATTAATGAGACGCATATTGTTTTTCAAAATTTACAAAAATGTTCAATCCAATCCAAAGGTATAAATTATCTTTCTGGGTTCGTAAGGAAAATGAACAGTATAGAATAAGAGAACAAATATTGGGTTTATTTACCTAAACCTACATTATAAATAAAATCAAAATATCATTATCAAATAAAAAATCAAATTACTTATAATAAAAATCTTACAAACTAATTTCTACATCTACTTAAGTCTCTTTTCTTTTTAAATATTGTGGCCATTCTTTAATTCAATGTTATTTTGGGCATATAAACATTTAAAATAATAAAAGTACCTTTGCGCATCTACTTCACTGTTATTTGACTCCTACATGGTTCACTTCACCTTAACCCTAAAAACACTTCTCTCTCTAGACTGTCCACTTCCACATCTCTCCTTAGACTATTTTTCTCTATTAGAACAGCTGATCGTCGTTTATTCCATCTTTGTATATTTATTCACTATTTAAGTTACTTCACTCCTAACAGCTGTTTTTATACAAATAATAATAATTGATTTTATAATTTATTAATAGTCTTAATGTGTGTAAATTGTTTACATCACAACGTCTAAGCTAAATGGACAAATAGATATGTTGAGACGGCTGATGGGTACACCAAAGGACCTAAGCATCCAATGCTCTTAACAGGTTCAGTTACCGAAGACCAACGTGCTCAAGGTTTTCACCTACCAGATAGAAAAATCAAAGGACCTCGGCTGGATTTCGAACCCGAGATTTTGAAGTCAGTAGTCAGCATGCTACTACCTCTGAGCTACTGTTGCCTTCTATGAATAAATTGAAATTCAGTTCAGAAATGGGGGAATAAAAAAAAAAAAAGTAAGATATTTTAAGAAGATTTGAAGGTAATAAAAGTCCGAAACGTTTTTACGGTAATTTGGACTGTTTAGAATGTAAATGTAGCCAGCAGCCTTCCTCCGGCTAATGTAGTGATAAATCAGAGAAACGGGGGAACTTTCTGCTTGAAGGAGTTTTAGAGAATTCAACTTAGTTCTGAAATATATCTGAATGGTATATCTTGATATATAGATATTAGGCCAAATTATATTCTTGCGATAGTAATGTCAATTAATTTATCAATAATATGAAGATGGCTGATGTAGTGATTATTTCACAGGTTGTCAAATAAGATACAGTCTGACCACATCATCAGGCAGTCTGATAAATAACATTTTTTGAAATTAACTTAATTAAAATATTAATTATTTTTTTTGTCCTTTATTTATAAAGATACAACTGTTGCTAGGGTGCAACAACCAGCATCTATGATGGTATTGATATGTTGGTGTGAAGAGCATGTGAGAGGAAGGCCACCCAGTGATAGATCCTCGCGACGAAAAATTTATCTTAATTATTAGGACAAGAACAAATAAATAAAAGAAATAAGTAAATTTAAAAAAATAAATAAAATAAAATAAATAAATAAAAAGGAATTGAAAGACAATGTTGACGGATGGGTGAGAGAGATGATAAAAGTAAAGGAAAATAATGTAAAAAATAAAAAATAATAATATTAAGAACGAATAGGAATTAAGGTGGCAGTAAGTCGCGGTTCCACCTCCTCTTCAACCTTCGTGGAGGGTTTTGTGGTAAGTGTTGTGAGGATGAAGTACGTATTTCTGGGTTTGTATGTGTGTAAAGTTTTCTAAAAAACCGTATGTAAGTAGTTTGTATTGTGTCGGGTACTGTGTGTATCATAAAATTAAAATGTTTTAATAAATAAAATAAAAAAAATTTTATAATAAAAATAAATAAAACCATCTAAAAATGTTAACAATTTAAAATTTCATGGATGGGGACAGATAAGTTATTCCGTTCCCCCATCTGTGTCAAACCAGTTGTGACAAGTGAGGCTTAACACAAAACTGTAATTTTGTAAACAGGTCGAAAAATGTAAAATTCCGGTGAAAACATGAAATTTCTGGCGGAACTTGCCTGAGAAAGTAAAACAGGGAAACTGTGAGATGGAAGTAAGGCTGATTTTGGAAAGAGATGTGTGAGTGTAGCGACAGGTAGGTAGGTAGTCTGAGAGGATTGAGACATGGGGGAGATAGCTGTGGGCTCAGAAAGCCGGATGAAGAAGACAGGACGGATATCAGATGGTGTATTGTTTACCGCTCTCCAGAGACAATGGTTAATTACAGCATGTGTGCTCGCCCAGACCAAACTTAGCCGAGATCCTCTCTTCTACATCTGGTTTCACGCTAGCCCGACCTCTCCCATCAGATCCTCCCAGTCTCGTCTTCTTATCGCCTCTGCACATCCTTCAGACAACGGAGGCACCACTTCAAAAGAAATATCTCTTCATAATAAGTCATTAGGAATCATCTTGTAGAAAACGGAACAAATCCAACTTATATGTTCTTCCTTAATTTTTTTTCTTTTTAAGAACACTATCTTGAGAACATAACTGCTGAAATCTGACGTTGTTTTTTCTTCTTATCTGTCACACGTCTAACAGGATTTCTTATTGTTTTGGGTAACCCACCCGTAGATTGTAGCGATCTCTTTTCGGTTTCCTAATTTCTATTGTTGTTTTTTGGGAAGGTTTATTTTCAGTGTTTTGTACCCCCGTAAGATTTTCACCAAGTGGTCTGTCCATCTTTAAGTCTGCACAATATTTCCTAAACTGTAAGTGAGTGACCTGGAATTTTGAAAAAATCTACGATACAAGGTTATGAACCCAACATTTTATGAATTAAATTGTTTTTAGAGGGGTCGCCATTAAGGGAAAGCTATGCGAAGTATAGGGGACGTTATGTAATCAGAAATCCCCATCCCTAATTCAAAAAAAAGAATAATAATAATCCTGTCTGTTTGTGGTACTCCTGATAATTGTAATTTGTCTCATTATGTGATGTGAATACATGGTCAACCTATAAAATTTATAATGCAAAAAATAACATACTCGCAATAACAAATTTCACGAAATACAATCATTTTTACGAAGTGGTACAATTTAGCATGATCATCATCTGGTATATAGTTGTTTCTAGAAAAACTACCGTTAAGCGAACATGCCCACGATCCTTCAATCAGAAAAAGTCATTTCAAGTTTTCTGTTCCCTGTTTAAGCTGCAGGACTGAATTTGTTCAAAAGTGGAATTACCCAATGGAAAACTGCTCCATGCTGTAACTTCAAAATTTTCCACTTGAATTCTGAACAAACGGAGATGTTGATATTGCAGAGAGTAGCACCTAGTGACAGGCACCTGCTGGAAAGAGGATATCAGAACACCTCTGACGACTTGACAATGGAGAGTCTGCGTTGCACTTTCTACCTGGACAGACTCCGGGAGCTTGGGCAGAGAAAACGGCTCCTGGATTCAGGCCACAACCTTTCAGTCCTTTCCAAATCGATACCTAGCTATTAAGAAAAAAAAAAAGAGAGTCTTTGAAGAAAAAAAGAGAAACATTTTATGAAGCTCCTCTGGTTGTTAGGTTATTTGGAACATGGTATTGCTTTTAAGAATCGCTATCCACATTGATAATTATAATTATATTGAACACAGTGGCGGATCTACCATGAAGCTTATGGGGCTTAAGGCCCTCGAACCCAATGAGGGAGCCCGGTTAGAAAGCACGGTCATTTAACACATACGGCTAATCTTTTACTGTTTAAATGTAACTCTATTTTTATGTTTTTTCCAAAAAATAAATTATGAATATTAAAAAAATTGGAGTACCTATTTAGCTTTTTTTTTTTAAAAAAAAAGAAAGTTTTCCTTTTTATCGACTTGTGATAATCGACGTTCAAGAGGCGATCGATTTGCCGATAACGCCATTACTAGTCGTAAGATATATTGTGATCTAAAGATGGGACTTGGAAGTATCTCGAAATATTGTCAAACCAAGTAGAAAGCACCTCTCGAAGGATTGCCGGGAAAAAATGACAAGCGACCTTCCCAGAGAAGCCTTAGAACCGATATTTGATTTATTTATGTTTCATTAAGATACTTTTTTTAAATTACATAGAATCATGTTTCTTAAAAGTACTCTTCCCTATAATTATTGTTTTTATTACTACAATAATGAAACAACTGATTTATCTATAACTAGCAGTAATACCCGGCGTTGCCCGGGGAACTTTGACTTTTCTCCCAATATCTCCTGTAAGGCTATTCAGTTCCTCGACAGTACATTCATGATGTTATAATTTTCAATTATTCATACGGAATAAGGCTTATAGTCCTTCAACTGTAGTAACGCTAGCTTTGGAGCTAAAACTAATTTATTCAAAAAGATTTCTCATTAATCATTGCAGTGGTTTTTGAGTTACAAAGATTGCGTGGGTGGATGCTGGGATGGACCAGATATTGAGGTACTAATACGCCTATAACCTTCCACAGACGATGACGAACAAATAAAAAAAAAAAATTAATCAAATCCATCAAGCCGTTCGTGAGTTATAGCGGTACAACGCACAGACATTTTCGGCTTTATATATATGATACTGAGAGTGCGCCGGCAGCTCAGTGGTATTGCATGCTTGTCTTCTGAGCACAAGGACGTGGGTTCGAAACCCGACTGAGGCCCTCAGTTCATTTTATCTGGGAGGTAAAATAAACTTAAGCACGCCGTCCTTCGGATGGGATGTTAAGCGATGGTCTCAAGCCGGTACGATGTCAGGTACTCGTTAAAGGATTCCCACAGTAGAATCGGGCTCATGTCCACCAGAGGTTTTGGAGTTGAGAATAGAGGTTGATCACCTCCCAAATAAAAGAACCTAAGGCCCTCAGCCGGGTTTCGAACCCACGATCTTGAACTCAGTAGGCTAGCATGTTACCTCTGAGCTACCGGCGCCCTCAAAACTGTGACAATAATACTGAAATTCTTTAAAAAAATGAATACTTATTCAAAACTAAATAAATGATGACAGATATTATCTTTTGTGTGTAAAATCTCACAGGGCATCAAAAAATAAAAAAAAAAAAATAAAAAATAAATAAATAAAAAATTTAAAAAATAAAAAAAAATAGAATATAAAATAATAAAACTGCATAACAATTTACATATTTTAGATACTGCTATCAGCGGTAGTCATGACTACAGTTCATGCGTTAAGGGCAGCTATCGGTTATCAGTTGTATAGAATATTAACGATTTATTGTAAGTACAGACAGTGGCGGATCCTACAGTTTTTGGGACCCTGAGGCAGGCTTTTCCTTAGAATGAGACCCCCCTACAACGTTTCTGAAGAAACAGTTTTGGATGAGGTTAGTTGGGATAGGGCTAAAGGTAAACAAATATTTAAAAATATGTATTGGATTTTACCCCTAACCATACTCTTCCCTATATTTATTGTTTTTACTTCCCTTATAGGGGAAGTTATGTATTCGGCCAGAAATTTTATGCAGAGTTTTCAATGGAATTTCATGTATTCCGACCTCCAGATTCTAAAAATCGGTCAAAGGGAGGGGAGGCTCGACTCAAGTATCCTAAAACTGCCGATGTATCGACAAAACATTTAGTATGAGGATTCAGAGATTTTTTACTTATTTATACCTATAGTATACACAAGTATTGTAATTGTGCGAAATCGGCCTAAATCATACTAAATATTGTGTCGATAAATTAATGTCGATGTAAATTTATTGGGATTTTTGTGTTGAGCCCCACTTTGATCCCCTCTTTCCTACTGCCGATTGTGTCGATACATTGAGATTCTATCGGCAGTTATTCGAGTTTTTTGGTGATAAGCCTCCCTCTAATCCCTCCTTTCCTCCAGTCGATTTGACTGAAAAACAATATTTGTCGTCGTTAGAGGGCTTTGGATTCACATATAAAATTTCATGTTGATATATTCATTCTATCGGGAGTTATCATGTTCACAGACAGACAGTTTTTTTTTTTTTTCCAACTTCGAAAACATGAAATTCCTCTGAAAATTCCGCATCGAATTTCTGACCGATTACATAACTTTCCCTATTCTTCGTATAGCTGGAGAAGTTAAGTCGAATCGTTGCTTCAATACTTTCATCGGCAAAGTCAACGACACTGCAATTACCTTTAATCCTTTCTTGCTAAAAAACTATGTAAAGGAGACAGATTAAAAATTAAAATTTTATACATAGTCCTGCCCCATACCTCTCTGTCATCTCATGTTTCTGAGCAAAGATATTTCTTGAATTCCTTATTCATTTTTACTCTTATATACATTTTTTTTTTTTTTAAACTCTTCTTTAAGGTTGTAAACAGGTTCTGCTATCATTACTTAGATTTATTTGTGGTAAAAAGTTATCATTACCGAAACGGGAAATCAGGTGATCTGGATGTAGTATAATGTAAAGAAGAAATCATCAGTCTCGGGATCCCGACGTAGAGGTCTGAAGGACAGCACGACTGACACTTGCTATAAGGGTTATCATTAGGGTTTGTTGTGCACAAAAGTGAAGTATATAACATTTCTGAATCATAGCTGGCTAATCATAGAAAAAAGTTTTCGGTGAATCACCGGCTATGTACTTCGCCAGCAAGAATTAATCAATTACGTTTTCGCTCTCCCTCCAAAGCCAATGGACCGTTTCAGGTAAAACTCAATATTTGACTTACATAGTGGTTCCAAATCCTCATACTTTCATGCGGATAAAATTATTTTAAAATAATTTCAAGGTTTCCAGATTTACTTTGTGAAGCTCCATTCAAGGAATATATAATTAAAATACACAATTTCTATATATACACAATTCAAGGCATTATCAAGAGTCACTTATAAACTGACAGAATTCGTTGACAGGGTAGAAGGTACAGTTATGGAGGGGGGTTTGTGGGTAGTGACGGGGAATCCCTTGTTTTTGTTACTCTATAGTTTTTAATTATCTGATAAAATTATTATCCGCAGTTATTAAGGTTTTTGAATTGAACCCCTACCCCTAACCCCCCCCCCCCCCCCCCCCTCTTACCTTCAGCCGATATACTGGAAATTTGACAGGTTATATCCTCATTGGGTTTTAACTTCAAATATGAAATTTCATGTCGATACATTCATTACGTCGGAAAATATTAGGGTTTTGAGTTGAGCCCTCCTCTGATCCTCCCCTATCCTTCTGCTGATTCTTTAAAACTTGATGTGTCGTCATTATGGGGTGAATTCACTTATGAAATTTTGTGTCGGTAAATTCATTACAACGTCAGTTATAGAGTTTTTGAATTAAGCTTCTCCCCTATGGGTATCGCCGCAAGTAGGATGAGTTCAGCTAAACTCCGAATCAGGTTCTAGGCAGCGCTAGAGAGGTGTTTGGATCGAGCAAAAATGTTCATCGTTTTAGCAGCAACAAATGAATAGGATGAATTATATATATATTTTTTTTCTTGTTATATTCGTTCTATCGGGTGTTGTGTTCATAGACACATAGACAGAACAGGAGATTTTTGGATACGAGGGGGTTGGAAAACATGAGTTTCCCAGGGATACTCGACATCGAATTACCGGCCGTTTACTTCGGATTGCTGGCGAAGTAAAACATTGACATGAATATCAAACAGAATAAGATGTTCAAGTGTGGATGCTGATGATGCTAGCGGAGCTCTGAGAGGAAGATGAGCAGGATATGATTGGATAAGGAGGCCTCGTGGTCACGTCCGTTGTAGATGACATTTGCCCAGGACCCTATCGTTTACTTTCGCCCCTTTGCCTCTAATGGACCCTTTTCGTGACTCTGGTCGCTCCAGGTAATGGTCCTCGTTTCCTGGCCTCATGCTTCTCTCTGGCG
>OY759216.1:7390945-7692262 GCA_963662175.1 Aradus depressus
TATATGTATTTTCAAAGGACCAAGTGTGTTATTTCCTCTTATATGGCATATAACAGTATATGGCCGCTTATCAATTGCATTAAAGCAAAAAGCGAAAAATCCATCATTCTGTAAGTGCTAATCGATACTTCTTAAATTTTAATATGACATACCGTTTTTAAATAATAATAAAATACAAGTTTCTATGATGGTGCCGGCATGCCGCGGCAGTTCAAAGCTAGCGTGCTTGCTCACTGAAAACCCGAAGCCCTTATATTTTTCATCTGGGAGGTGAAAAAACCTTGAGCACCTCGTCCTTCGGATGTGACGTAAAGCGACGGTCCTGAGCCTGTATGTTGTTAAATACTCGTTAAAGATCCGCTAGATGAATAGACATTTAAGGTAAGCAAAATTTAGGACTTCCATAGAACAGTCGGGTTCATGTCCACCAGAGTGACGAAAGAGCGCTCCTGTAGTAGGCGATATGGCCCGGGCATGAGTCATAATAACTAACTAATGTTACAAAATAGGATATGTTTTATCAATAGGGTATAATGACTTGACAATACTGATACATTATATTTTTTACAAATAAATATTTGTATGATTTTATGAACTGTATAAAGATATCAATAGTTCATATTTACATTAAATTATAACATCGATCATCAAGATTAATTTAAATTCGATATAAGGCAAGGAGTACCTGTTTCAGTGGAAAAGAAGAAGTTTGTTATTTAGTTACTTAATGCGCCATATTGTCGAAGGCTGAATAGATCTATCAGAACGGAATTACTATAAACACATCACTATGACAATAAAGAATGACTGAGTGTTGATGAAATAGATGATACTGAAGAAACTGTTGAGGATTACAATAAGTTTGTTTACAATGAAACATTTGGTAATAACAAAGTTGATGGTGAATCACCGGCTTATGTACTTAAATCATCAAGATAGAATCAATTACGTTTTCGATCTCCCACCAAAGCCAATCGACTGTTTGGACTAGAACTCAATATTTGATTTTTCTACTTATTTTATTTTCAATTTTCTTTCGACACTTTCATTACATCGGCTTCCCTTCGACCGATTTCGGCTTGAATTTAATATTAAAATAAAATAAAATTTCATGTTGATACATTCATCACATCGGCAGTTATTTTTGTGTTAAGCAGTCATCTGATCCCCCCCTCCTCCGACTGATTCCTCTGAAAATTAATAGGTGTCGTCCTTGAAAGGCTCTGAATTGACATATGAAATTTCGTGTCAATACATTCATTAAAGGGAGTTATTAGAGTTTCTGTGTTAAGCCTCCCCGTTAAGCCCCATAATACCCCTCTTCCCTTTGACCTAATTGGCTGAAAATCAATAAGTGTCATCCTTAGAGGGTTCTCGATACACATATAAAATTTCGTGACGGTACATTCATTCTATTGGGAGTTATCGTGTTCACTGGTACACACACAGACAGCAATTTTTTTTGCTGTTAAAACATAATATTCTATTGAAAAATCCGCCTGAAATTTTCGACCGATTACTATTTCATATAATATTTGTATATCTTAGGAAGTTGAATGTATTCATGATTTTTTTTCAAATTTGTAAATTATGCTTATAAATGTTTCCTAACAATAAATGTTTTGAAGTGAAACAGTCTGTTTAGTTTCAACACAACCCAAATGTTTCATCACAGTTTCATCCAGTGCAGATGTAAACAGAGATAATAACCATAGTAAATTGATGATTTTCACGAAAACTATTGATTGTCATTTTCCAAGAGTTAATACAATGAATACCAATATTTTTTAAAAGTAAGATTTTCCGGACATTATTATTATATTAAACTATAATTTTCATTTTTGAGAAGGGGATAAATGTATCTATCTTCTGTCTCTCTTGAACATTTAGCGTTACAGTTTAGCCTTAAGACAGTGGTGAAAATTTAAGGAAGCCGAAATATTTTTTTAGAAATAATTCCTCGTTGATGGGTGACCTCTTCTCAATGTAAGACATCTCAGGAAGCACAATGTCACCAGAGAAGAGAGGATAGGTGTTGCAACATAAGTGAGAGGATCCCTGACCGAATGGAAGAGAAGATGGAGGATGGAGGATGAAACGAGAGACAATAACTATAGAAGAGATGTGGAGACAACAATCTCATCCTCATCTAGGTCATTATCATAGTAATCATTAGGGTACATAGCTCTAGCTGGGGGCTGCCCTTGTGCCCCTCTCTGCATGTCCATGTCCACCTCTTTTACATTCGTGGTATACCGTCTTCTCTCTAGAACACAGAAAGTGTAGCATTGTTGGTCCCACAGGGTATTTTTCTCAACATGGAAATGGTTCGCGGAATCCTTTGTCTAGTTAAAGTCTCTCTAGTAGCCAAAATATTTTTTAGAAATAATTCCTCGTTGATGTGTGAGCTCTTCTCAATGTAAGACTGTCAAAGCAATTCTTTTGAGTTCTCTGCCGAGACATTAGGGCTTCCTTTACCTGTAATACGTAAATTAGAACATTAGAACATCTTTGGGCGCCATGGTGGCCGTGCAGGCTAGAGCGTAGGGCTTTGGTCGCATGGTTTCACCATGGTTTGCGGGTTCGAATCCCGTCCGGGAGTGAGTTTTTAGTTCGTAGTTAGAACTCCCCCCCCCCATGGATGTCTTAAATAATTATATATAACACATTGACATGGCTTATATGCACCGTATATGAACATAAAGACAAAAAAAAAAAATCTTTACTTAAGTAATTTATGGTTTCCAGATTAACTTTGTGAAGCTCCATTCTAGGAATAGATAATTAAATACACAATTTCTTTGTCAAACTTCACTATATATTCTCAAATACTCAACTAGTTTCGCCATGTTAAGGCATTATCGAGAGTCACTTACAAACAGTTTGTAAGTGACTCTTGATAATGCCTTAACACGGCACTTTAGTTGAGTATTTGAGAATTTATAGTGAAGTTTGACAAAGAAATTGTGTATTTTAATTATCTATTCCTTTACTTAAGTAAGTACCGTATTTACAATGTGCCTTCCATATCTCAACATATGTCCTTTTCTATCATAGGACACCCCCTTTTCCCGGTCCTTCAATTTCTGAGTTTGTATTAATTTTTTTTTTTTTTTGTCAGAAAATATAAGGAATTGGTGCTACAAGGACTATAATCTATATTTGTTAGGACGCCGGTAGCTCAGTGGTATGCATGCTTGTCTTCTGAGCTCAAGATCATGGGTTCGAAATCCGACCGAGGCCCTTAGTTTTTTTTATCTGGGTGGTGAAATAAACTTAAGCAAGCCGTCCTTCGGATGGGACGCTAAGCGATGGTCCCGAGCCTGTACGATGTCAGGTACTCGTTAAAGACCTCTACCCTAAGTGAATAAAAATTTAGAATAGGCAAAATTTAGGACTCCCGCAGTAGTGTCGGACTCATGTCCACCAGAGTGACGAAAGAGCGGTCTAGTAGTAGGCGATATGACCTCGTAGTTAAAGTCCGGGCATGAGTCATAAAACCTAACCTAACCTCTATATTTGTTCTTCCTCTATTTGAGTTAGGACAAACGAAAATATGTTTTTCATCTTTACTTATGGTTGACTATCATTGTACGTTTCGCCCAGGTAAAGGAACTTAAAACACGAAAATTAGAACATTAGAACATCTAGATGTAAATCTCCGGATGTAAAAAAAATTAATATCGTGATCCAAGTAATAGGGGACTATTACCAAAGATGATATTCATTCTAGTGGCGATTTGTTTTTATACATATATAATTTTTTGACTCAGCTATGTGACGGTAATTTAGGTGCCATTTAGCGAGGGTTTTTATACTACACG
Source organism: Aradus depressus (assembly GCA_963662175.1). Taxonomy (NCBI): domain Eukaryota; kingdom Metazoa; phylum Arthropoda; class Insecta; order Hemiptera; family Aradidae; genus Aradus; species Aradus depressus. The sequence goes on from OY759216.1 coordinate 7,394,770, forward strand.
TGATTATTTCATTAGATTCTGCAGGTGCAAATGGCCTTACAACCTCGATTTCATCACCGACTACTAGTTTCTTCGCTATGTTCTAAGTCCTATGGCTTTTGGTCGCATGGTCTCACCATGGTTTGCTGGTTCGAATCCCGTCCGGGAGTGAGTTTTATTTCGCAGGTAGAACTCCCTCCCCGGGCCATGGATGTCGTAAATAACTAGATAATACAGTACTAATATGCATCGTACATAAGGGGAAAAAAAAAAAAAAAACTAATTAACTGCCGTATTTACAATGTGCCTTCCATATCTTAACATCTGTCCTTTTCTATCATATGACATCCGTCCTCTTCGGAAACGAAAGAAAAAAAAAAGAAAAAAAAAAAAAAAAAAAAAACTGAAACAATAAAATAACAATTTTGACAATTTGACCACAGAATACTTGGATATGAACTTCCTGTTCCGTTGGTAATATGGTCCATGTTCATCTTGAAGCTGATAGGATCGGCGCCGATCCCATTCTTCTACCACTCTTCCTCTGTTCCACTGCCAGCCCGGAGTCTTCTGGAACCTCACCTCGTCGTGCTTTTATGCCCCTGTCAAGGCAATTCTTTTGAGTTCTCTGCCGAGACATTAGGGCTTCATTTACCTGTAATACGTAAATTAAAACATTAGAACATCTTTACTTAACTACAGTATTTCAACATCTGTCCTTTTCTATCATATATCAACATTTGTCCTTTCAAGGCCGGAGCGGCCACTCCAGGCGCCAAGTCCCAGGGGGCGCCTCAGTGGTAATGATAAATAAAGGAAAAAAAAATATTTTTTTCGATATTTTGGTTGCGAGCGTGGGGCTAGAATATTATGTGAATGACCTTATCCATACGCGCAAGTTCCATGCTTGCAGGCACAACTGGTATATATTCGGGGCAAGCTAGGGGGGCGCCATAATCTGATCTCGCTCCATCCTAAGGCCAGTCGTCCACTGGGACCGGAAAGTTGCGAAAAGTAGCGAAATCAGTTCGCCAGAATTCGGCCGAAAATGCACGAACGATCCAAACATGTGACAAGGTGGGGGACCGCGTCCACTAGACCCGTATCGTTCGTCACTTTTCGGCCGAACAGGTGCGAAGTGCGAAGCGGTCCCATTCTGCTGGGATTTTACGGACGAACAGGTGCGAAATCAATTAAAAAATTACTTACATTTTTTGTACTACGTTTGTCTAGTTATTCGTTTGTATCGTTATTATGTACCTTAGTTTAGTTTGAAAGTATAAAAAAATACAGTTTGTGTAAAAAAAAAGGTACAGTAATTTTTTCTTTCTTTCCACTTACCTTAATGTAACAGCCAGCCGTTCTAGTGGGGAAATCGCCACACGAAAATTACTGAATTTTTCGAGAGAAGTGGTGATTATCATCGATTTGAAGGTCACGCCATAAATGAGAAAATTCGCCAAACTCTTCTCTTTTTTCGAAAATGGGATTCACCCACATTTCCCGTCTACGTCTATATCGCCTTCGTCGATAAATCAAAGGTGATAATTCCAACGCTAAAAATTCGTCGTCAGAATCATCGGAAAAACCGTTCCGAAGAGCCATCCCGTCTACGCATTCGAACGTACTGAGTGGATCAATGGACGATCGGCATTCGCACGAACGGCTTCGCCCGATTTCGTTGCTTCGCAGTTCGCAACTTTCCGGTCCCAGTGGACGACTAGGCTAAAACTTGCCTCGGGCCGGTACTCTGTCCCATCCTATCATATGACACGCCCTTTTCCCGGTCCTTCTATTTCTGTGTTTTGGACTAAAACCCAACCCAGACATTTTTTGCTCTCCCTGTAAACCTTCGATATCTTTATTTGATAGACTCATTTGAGGGTTTTAGTCCTGGACCCAGATCTCGAATCAGGATTGGAAGAAGTCGATGCAATAGTTATGTTCTATAAAAGGAAGATTCTGATTGGCACAAGGAATAGTTAACTATAAAAACACATGTATTATAGATATTAATGATAGGAATGCTTCCCCGAAACGTTTGTAATTGCTATTCTCTGAGCAAAAAATAAATGTGTGAAGTGATGTAATAAAATATTATATATTTTTTGAAAAATGTATATTATAGTCATTCCTCGTCTTTCGAAAATGCCTAAGTTTTAATTTCCCGGGCAATGTCAGGTACCACAGCTAGTCAAAGGGTGACAGAAGTAGAGAATTGTCAATAGTATACAGAGCTGAACTAAGTTTTGATAAGGAGAAGATGAATGTCAGAGATAAGCAAGTTTGTGAGATTCCGTGAAGTTGTTGGGCAGCTCCGAACTGTTCACTGACTGACACTGATTCCCGCTGGCAGTGAGATACATTCCAGTCACATCAGTTGCATTACACTCACACCTAGACGGGACAAACAACCCTTTTCGGCTACCTTTCTAGATTTAGTGAGTTAGTTATTGTGACTCATGCCGGGCTTTAACTACAAGGTCATATCGCCTACTACCAGAGTACTCTTTCGTTGTATGGAACAGGCTCGGGACCAGGCGTGGATCTAGGTTCTCGCTCATGGGGGGGGGGGGGGGGGGACACTTTTTATGAGAGTTACCTATCTTCCAAGAAATTATTCAACCTGATTTTGTGATTTGTATGAGTGAAACTAAAAATTGGGTAAGAATAATTATTATTCTTACCCAATAATTCAACTAAATAATGATAACAATTATTGTTACCATTATTTAGTTGAATTATTATTAATAATTGAGTGGTTGACGCGAAAAACGTTCTAAACGCCAAAATAACACTTCCTTCCGCTGCCATGTTGAGAACTACTGGTGGCTGTTAGAACCTTCTTCCATGAGGCTCAACGCTGACGTGGGCTCAATACCACCAACTGCTGCTGTAACGGCAAAAAAAAACTTCCCTACACAGTCCCTAGAGGCCTATAGAACCTTATTCCACAGAAATCTCATTTTCGACTAAGGTGGCGCTTAGAACCTTTTTCGCGTCAACCACTCAATTACTAATCTTCCCCATCGCTCCAGTGCAGTGTAGTAATTTTTACAGTTATTTTTCCTATTCAGGTCTTTTCGTGTTTAATCGGTTTAATTAGGGATACGTTTTTGACGATTCTTGAAAACAGTAAGAAGTTCAGTCGAGGCACGGGGGGGGGGGGGGGGGGGGGGGAATTGCACCCATTGCCCCCCCCCCCCCTTTATCCGCGCCTGCTCGAGACTATCGCTTATCTCCCAGAACCCCTAAGATCCTTGACCGTGCTTCGAACCCACGATTTTGATTCGAGGTCAAGGCGCCCTAACCTTTATAGTTATTTAATGATTTCACCGACAATAAGCTAGTCTCCAAGCCTTGCCAATTAATCACAGAGCTGGTGGCTTCTGTCGAGAGGCTTGTTATATTGCTAAAGTTGGACTTTGCTGGAGTGGCCTGGTGAGGTTGGCTGACTATGAGGACACGGTTCTCCAATCTCCACCACAATATATCAAAGAGCTCACGTCCTCTCCTCACTCACACTGGATTATGTCAACCCACCCCTACAGGAAAAATTATATACCTACCCACACGAGGAAGTATAGTTATTGTGCGAAAATCCGAGATCGAGTTTTCAACGAAATTTCACGTTCAAAATCCCCCGAACACTCTCTCATTGTTGTCTGTTTTTGATGTGAAATTAGTGATTGTTATAAATCAGAAACGATTGCAGCAATTAACCTAAAATTTGAGATGAAGATATCACATGTGTCAACTTAGATCTGATTAGATTTTGGCCGAAATCGGACGAAATCTCGCTCATAGTTTAAACCTAATCAAATATCTTTTCAAATAAACGTTGTTGAGACACACTTTACATTGAATACGATTAATGCGAGATACATGCCGAAAACTGTCTTAAATCGACTTCTCAAAACCCATTTTTTGAGACGTTTTTTTCATTTACACGATAATAGTTAGTTCTATCGACAACTAGGTTCTTACAAAAAATGTTCCTCTTTAAATTTTTAACTTTTAAAGTCCCTTTAAGTTTGAGATAGGACCAATACGACTAAAGTTATAGCGCCCCAAAGAATATACAATAAATATCCTTATTAAATATATGGCCTTTCAAAAGTGATAAAGGAATGTTTATTTTGACGGTAGCGTCTTTGTTATGATTCTAGATCCAATGCGACCTTTGCTAATGTAAACAGCATTGTTTACTATCTGTGAAAACAGTATAATATTTTAATCCGGTCACTGCCAGACGTTCAAACGAATATATTAAAATGGTTTGAATTGAAATTAGATTTTACTTTATCAGTTTAAACTCGGCTTAAAAGCTACCTACTGTGGCCGCTCCAAAAATATGCTCCGTGTTTGGTGAGAAGGCTGTCTCTGAGCGTAAAGCTCAATTTTGGTTTTCCAAATTTCGTCAAGGAGGGGCTCGTCCTGGAAGACCTCAAGTTGCCGAAGAACAGCAAGATCGGGAATTATTAGAGTCGGATCCACGTCAAACATGTTCGGAAATAGGTAACAGACTAGATATTTCAGAAGCAACAGCCTGGAGATACCTACATCAAATGGGAAAAATAAAAAAGCTGACAATTGGGGCCTTCACAAGTTATCGGATGCCAATAAGATGATTCGATGTACATCTTCATTTCTAGATTCTCAATTGAAAAATGATCCATTTTTAGACAAAATAATCACTTGTGATGAAAAATGGGTACTATACAATAATTTTAGGCTGTGTTATCAATGGCTCTCAGCTCATGAAAAACCAATAAAATTTCGGAAACGTGATCTTCACCCGAAAAAGGTGTTATTGGTTGTTTTCTGGACAGGCAAAGGCGTCGTGCAATATGAGCTTCTAAGTCAGGGGCAAAGCATCACTGCAAAGGGACTTGAAAAATAAAATAAAACTTGTTTATTTAATATATTGTCTAATTTCACTAACTATATATACATGGGAGTACTTTCGGTATTTCTACCATCCTCAGCCAAAAGCATAAGAGATAAGTGAAATTAGACAATATATTAAATAAACAAGTTTTATTTTATTTTTCAAGTCCATTTGAATTATTTCACAATATCTCTGCAATTATGTCAGTTTTCATCACTGCAAAGGTCTACTGCCAGATATTACACCGCTGTCAGTCTACTTACCTAAAAACACGACAGGACTTTTGAAAGGAACCGATAGTTCAAAGTAATATTTTATATTGAAACATATGGAATTTTAAAATAGGTTTTTATTAAAAATAAAAAATATATACAAATATCCTGATAGTCTCTCTCAGAATTATGCTATACCATGAAAGAGATAAAACTGATCATGTCAACACATTATTTTTTCACCTCCCAGTCAAGAAACTTATATAAGTGCCTCGGCCGGGTTTCCAACCCGCGATCTTGAGATTCGTAGGTTCTAACCGCACGGTACCTCAGAGCTACCTTTTTAAGTATTTAATGATTTTACTAACAATAAGAAAAAAATACCCATTAAAGCCTGTTTGAAATGAGGGAAAAAAAGAGGAGGGGGAGACTTGTAAAAGCGTGGTTGGTAAAACAAAGTCCATATCCAGTGTTATGGCCACACCAGATATTTACTTTTTTTATGGAGCTCCTAAGTTACCTAGTTTTGCGATTGCCCGGGCTTTAACTACAAGGCATGATCACTGCTTTACTGTGGCAATCCTAAATTTTGTCTAACCAGGTTTAGTTATATAGGCTTGGGACTATCGCTTCACTTCCCATCCAAGGTCATAATAGCTAACGATAGGCCAAACCTATAAACTGTGAAAAGGCTATTTTTATAATTTTGGAATAAAATTATTTTAACTTTTATTTTAACCCTATATTCATCAGAGGTTATTTTAATATATTATACCAAGAATCGGCTTCTCTCCAGTAATAATCAATAAAATTGTTACGACTTAAAACGTATTCTTTCTTGAAAAATAACTGGCGGCCACTAATCCTATTACGCTCATGTCATGAAAAATAGTAGTTATAATCATAAAGTTATGGTCTGTTATGTATTTCGTTCAAAAAATAAATAAAATAAAAGTGATTTTGCAATGCAGCAATTATATGAGTAGATGAGACCGGGGTTCGTGTGCTAGCAGGGCAAGTAGGAATAGACACGATTAGTATATTCGCAATAGGGCATCGAGACATATAAATGATATCGATACTGAAGGTATCGATATTAATGTATTGACATATGTTTTTAACTCCATTCGTGCTTGTAAGGTTTTGCATTTACATATAACATTTTGTGTTGATATACTCATTACATCGATAGCCATTAATCTATCAGAAGGAAGGAGGATTAGGGGGAAGGCGTAACATAAAAACTCTCCTGCTGATAGAATGAATGTATCGACACAAAATTTCATATGTGAATCAACGCCATAAGGTCGACACATTAATTTTCAGTGACCTGCAGAAGGTAAGGGGGGATGAGTGGTGATGCTCAACTAAAAAAGCCCAATAATTGCCGATTTAATGAATGTATCGTCATGAAATTTCATGTTGAAAGTCAAAAACCATTGAGGACCTTTCAAATTTCAGCGATATCGGCTGAAGGGAGGGAGGGTTCAGATGAGGGAGCTCCAATCAAAAATCCCAATAATAATTATTGCTGATGTAATGAATTTATCGACACAATATTTAATATGAGGATTAAGGAGCCCCTGTGTAAGATCAACTGTTGAATATATAACCGTCGACTAGTTTTGGAAGAAGAGCGAAAAAATAATTGATTACTTCCTTGTGGGGAAGTACATTGCCGGTGATGCACCGACGACTTTTTCCTGCTATACTAAGTGGTAGACTGAGAGAGGCCTTGCCACCTTCCCAATTACCCCGCAGTGTGTGTATAGGTCGACCTTGAACGAGGTATAGACATGATTTCATGCACCACGCCTGTAGCAGCCACTGGAGAACCAGACATCCTGGCGACCGCAGACAAGACCTTCACCAAACCAAACCATGTGGCCTTACCCTCTCATACATTCACATAAATTTATATTTTATAGCTATTTGCCTCTCATCTAACTGAATTACACTCTAAAGCAATAAGGGAGATTTTTTGTTGAAAATAAAAAAAATTTAAATTAAGATAGAAAAAATACTTTTTAACGTGAATCGCCAGAAATGTACTTCTCTAGAACGAATTAATCAATTACCTTTTAGCTCCCTCTCCTCATTAGTCAACAGTTGACTTACATATGGGCCATCATACATCCTACATTCTCATACTAAATGTTGTATCGATAAATTCATTACATCTACTATTACAGCGTTATTGAATCGAGCTTCCTATCTGATCCCCCCTTCCTTTCTGCCGATCCGACTGAAAATTAATAAGTGTTATCCTTACAGAATATTGAATTTACTTATGAAATTTTGTGTCGATACATTCATTATGAGGGATTACGGTAGCTCAGTGGTATGCGTGCTTGTCTTCTGAGCTCAAGATCGTGGGTTGGAAACCCGACCGAGGCTCTTAGTTTATTTTATCTGGGAGGTAAAATAAACTTGAGCACGCCGTCCTTCGGATGGGACGTTAAGCGATAGTCTCGAGCCTATACGATGTCAGGTACTCGTTAAAGACCCCTACCCTAGGTGAATAAAAATTTAGGACTCCCAGAGTAGAGTAGCCTCATGTCCACCAGAGTGACGAAAGAGCGCTCTGGTAGTAGGCGATATGACCTCGTAGTTAAAGCCCGGGCATGATTCATAAAACCTAACCTAATCTTCATTATGAGGGCAGTTGTTAGAGCTTTTGTGTTAAGCTTCCTCCCTAATACCCCTTTTCTCTTCGGCCGATTTGGCTCAAAATCGATGGGTGTTGTCCCTAGAAGTTACTAGTTTTAGAGAATTCTTGATATGCATATAAAAACTGTGTCTACACATTCATTCTCTCGAGAGTCATCGTGTTCACAGACAAACGAACGCACTGACACACGAATGACTGAGTATGTAGTTTCTTAAAAAGCATTAGAGTCCGGGGTTAGGAGCGCCCTGGGTACAAGTCTCGCGTGATGTCCCCCTCCTAACTAGGAAGTACACCAGCCGATCTAGTAAAACTCCTTTCTACCTTTCAATTTTTATGCGCACTTACCTGTTTTTTTTTGTTTAATTTAGGATACTGCAAGGCTAATCACATGTTCCTTTCGTACAAGGAAATGACGACATTGGAGCAAATCGCACTTTTTCTCTAAATAAATCGATATATTTAACCTTCCTGTATGGTACGTATTCGTATACTGTAACTGTATGATACTTCTCATTAAATTTAATCAGGTTGTTAATATTCACTTAATTAATTAAATTAAATGTTAATTAAATCACTTCAAAGAAGGGAAAGAGTGTCATCAATTATTACAAAAACATAAGAAAAAAAAAGTCGTCGGTGAATCGACTAATGAATCGAATTAATGAATTATTTTTTCGCACTTCCTCAGCACACATAGTGGCTTCTGTATCCTCATACATCCATTATATCGGCAGTTATTAGGGTATTTGAATCGAGCTTCCTTGTCCCACCTTCTTCCCTTCGACCGATTTCGCGGAAAATTAATAGGTGCCATCCTTATAGGATTTGAATAGATGTACAAAATTTCATGTGGATACATTATGTACATCAGCAGTTATTGAGTTTTTTGAGTTGAGCCCCCTCTAATTCTCTTCCACTCCCCTTCGGCTGATTCCACTGAAAATTAATAGGTGACTTCCTATCATTACAAAGATAGTTATTAGAGTTTTTGTGTTAAGCCTCCCCCATTCCCTTTGGCCCATTTGCCTGAAAAGGGTGCTGGATACACATATAAAATTTCATGTTGATACATTAATTCTATCGGGAGTTATCTTGGAATATAGCTTGGAATCCTCACACGAGACTGAAAAAACAAGAAATGAACAGACGTTATAAACTTCTACTAAGACTACTAGACAAAAGATCCAAACTAACTTTGACAACAAAACGACTTATATACAACTCAATACTTAAACCTATGTGGACTTACGGACTTGAACTCTGGGGTTCTGCCAAGGCTTCCAATCTCCAGCGCATCCAATCCCTTCAATCCAAAATCCTTCGTACAACGGCCAATGCTCCTTACTACGTCTCCAACAAAACCCTTCACACTGACCTTAACGTACCTTTTATTACTGAAGTCGCTAAATTCAAATATAAAAAATTATTTTCCCTTCTTAGTTCCTCTAGTCCGTGCCCTCCATTCTGGCATACTTCCCCAACGACAGCTTAAGCGTCAATGGCCTAGAGATCTCCTGATCAGAAGCAGTGACAGTTAGCTAAAAACGAGAGAAAACAGTGACTAGGGAGTGTCACCACTGGGTGATTTCTCCCCTCATGACATTTTGACATTGCCATTATCATATTTGCTTGTTGTATATATTTTTATACAGTTGTAAATATCTCTTTGTAAATGGAAAACAATAAAAATAAATAAAAAAATATACACATAGACAGACAGACTTTTTTTTTTCATTTTTGGTATCAGGAGGTCGGAAAACGTGAAATTTCGTCGAAAATTCGGAATCGAATATCTGACCGATTGTATAACTTCCTCTATACATCGTACATCTGGGGAAGTAAAAGCAGACATTTCACCAACAATATACATTCTCAGTTTGAATTATTTGTATCAACTTACACTCTTTACACTCTCTCTAAACTCATCTTCTCTTTGGACATTTTGTCTGAAATCAAAGGATGTTCTACGCAGGGACTCATGTCGATATATAGCTAACATATTTATTAGGGTTTGTGACTTGAATCTCCCCCTCACCTTTGGCCGCTTCGTCTGAAAATTTGTGCTATTCTGTATCATTATACAGATTTTCCTGGCTATCGCATTTCGGATACATATAAAATTTCATACCAATATGTTTATATCGTTCACAGACTTTGAAATTAAATATGATGACAATAGACTATTGAAAATTTAATAAGGAATATTTTTGGTAAGAACCAATTTTTCGATAGGACTTACCGTTCCCGCTTAAATCAAGGAAACGCCTAAAAAATGTGTTTCAAAAAGTTTTCGTTATAGATGTATCTCATCCTTGCTAGGGCTCTGACTATATATCTCTCTCTCCATATGAATCTTCTCTTCTCTTAAACTCGCTCCTTTATCGAATGTCTTCTGAGAACAGTACCATCTTCAGACCCAATCAAACACGTACCTGGGAGCATCCCTTCAACTTGAGTACACTTCCGCCATCGACCAATGATATACTCTTCCATGGAGCTATGGCTGACGACCAACAGTTCCTAGTTCCTGAACAATTAGTTATAGTTGAGATCCAATCTTTGAGACATTATGTTGAAGATAATGATAGTTGCCATTGAGTTAGGTACTGGAGCTGTGGTGGAACATTAGTCACAGAGAAGTGAGATGACCTCCAAGTCTGTCTCCAGTACCAGGGAAGTGGTCTCCTGCTCCTTGCTACCTCTGTATCCGCTTCTTTTTCTTTCAAAACAGAGACACACTATCTTTTATACCGTTCAAGGTTATATTCTCTATATTAGCCCAGTCAAAGTTCCGGTTGTGTACCTATCTATGAAGGAGAGAACCCAGAACGCTAAAGGAAACGGGCAATATTTCAGTTTTCTCTTCTATTTCAAGAGATTTTTGATAGGTCATCACTAGAGCCCGGAATCCCGTGCATTTTTTTTTTTTTTTTTTTTCGCTAGTTTGAAATCATTAAATAACACTTTATTTTCACGAATTAAGGTATCCTCATTAATATGCTTAAATTTTATTTTGCACGAAATTGCACCTTTTTTATTTTTTTGACAAAATTACACGTTTTAGGTTTTTACTGCATAAAATTGCATATTTTGTCATAATTAGAAAATTTAATTGTAAGTTAGTATGAAAATGTATACATTTGTTAATCGACAAATTTATAATAGTTTTGAGAAAAAATCCCAGATATGACCAACTCAAAAAGTACAATGGACAGTCTTGAGAGAGAAGTGTTTTTAGGGTTAAGGTTAAGTGAACCAGTCTGAGTGAGAGGACATGTAGGAGTGAAAATAACAGTGAAGTAGATGAGCAAAGGTACTTTTATTTATTTATATGTTTATATGCCCAAAATAACATTGAATTAAAGAATGGCCACAATATTTAAAAAGAAAAGACTAAAGTAGATGTAGGAATTAGTTTGTAAGATTTTTATTGTAATTTGATTTTTTATTTCATATTGATATTTTGATTTTATTTATAATGTAGGTTTAGATAAATAAACCCAATATTTGTTCTCTTATGCTATGCAATTACTCTGTGAAGCCAATAAGATAATAGATACCTTTGGATTAGATTTAACATTTTTAAAAAAGAAACAAAATGGCATTTCATTATTATATTAAGAAGAAATATAATTAATAAATATAATATAATTTTATTTATTTTATTTTACATAATTTTCATTATAACAATATATATTTTAGTTTTTTTTTTGCTTCATACCTATATTCCCGTTTACGCCTTCGAAATTTCATTAAGGCTCGAGGCTGTAACCATAGTACAGTGCGAAATTGTAAGGGTTCCTTCGCTCCAGAAACCTGAAAACTAATTTAATCAGAATTTTTTGGAGCTCTGAGTCCCACTTTTTTTCTTTTTTTGTTGGTTTTATTTAAAAATATAATGATACCCTTTACAATGAAACATGTTTTTTTTTTTTAGTTATTAGGTATCTAATTTTACTGATGACATGTAAGGGCTTATTATCAAAAGAATTACAAAGAGGAATAAAAAAATATATCAGAAAATAATATTTGATATAAGAAAAAAAAAAGAAATGATAACAATAAATAAAAAACAGGAAACTATAGAAACTTGTTGAGTTTCATTATTTGTGAAATTAGCAACTGTAGGCCATATAACCTTGAACAAAAATAAATAAAAAACTGGTTGACATTGAACAATAGCTGGTAACCGATTGTAGCGACAAAGACAACTGCTCTTGTTACAATAGGTGGGAGCAAAGGCGTAGGCAGGGGGAGGGTAAGCCAGGTAACCTCCCCCCTAGAAAACAGAAACAATAAGTATTACATAGAGAAATAGAAACTTTGGTTAACAAAACTTTAGTTAACAGAAAACTGACAACAAAGATGTCTCATGTAAATTGAAATGGTTTTAAATATTAATTCAGTATTAAAAAAGTGTTCTGTGAATCACCGGTAATGTACCTCCCCAGAACAAATTAGTCAATTAATTTATTGCTCCCCTTACACAACAACTCGACCATTTGCGCTAATATTCAGCAGTTGACTGGGGGGCTTATTAATCATTATGCTGATCCTATTATTTTGTGTAGGTAAATTGGCAGTTATTAGGGTTTTTGAATTGTCCCCCTTCCCTGAACTCCACCTTCAGCCGATATCGCTGAAATTTGACACGTTATGCCCTTCATTGGGTTTTGGACTTTAAATATGAAATTCATGTCGATACATTCATTACATTGGCAGTTATTAGAGTATTTCAGTTAATATTCTCACCTCATCCCCCATCAACATACCCAATAGATCATATTTTTGAACTGTGTTCATTCAAAAAACTGTATTTTGCAATATTTATTAAAATCGTGTTGAGAAATTATAAATATTATGCAATTAGAAAAAAGGGGTTGCCCATGGTAGACGGCTCATTTTAATTAATTTATTGGCCCATTAACAGTTTATCTGTTGTTTATTATCCTGTTAACTTTATTACTAAGGAAGCTGTCAAGGTTTCAACTTTTATTATTATTTTTTCCTCCAATTTTCATATCCCAACATAAGAGTTAGTAAAAGATCTAATGTTAGTTGGGGAGCATGGGGTAAAAACTCCCCCATATCATTCTGTCGATAATGCACTTAATTTTATTTCCACAGCTATACAAAGTATAGGGGAAGTTATGTGATCGGTCAGAAATTCGATGCCGAGTTTTCAGCGGAATTTCATGTTTTCTGACCTCCTGATTCCAAAGATTAAAAAAATGTTTGTCTGTTTGGACCTGTGAACACGATAACTCCCGATAGAATGAATGTATCGAAATAAAATTTTATATGTGTATCGAGAGTCCTCTAAGGATGACTCTAATTGAGGCTTAACACGAAAACTCTAATAACTGTCGTTATAATGAATGTATCGACACGAAATTTTATATGTGTATCGAGAACTCTCTAAGGATGACCTCTCATTGAGGCTTAACACGAAAACTCTAATAACTGTCGTTTTAATGAATGTATCGACATGAAATTTTATTTTAAAAAACCCAATAAAGATAACATCTTGCTTTACCCAGGCAGAATGCTCACCGAATTTGATGACAGCAGAGAGACTGCCGTGCATGAAAAGAAAAGGAAAACTCTGGGACTAGCCAGAGATGCCTGATATTATTTGGTACAGAGAAGAGCAAATAAAAAAACTAGATTTCCCCTCCAACAGAAATAAGCAGCAACAACTTCAAAGTTGACTTCTGATTGCACTTATTTTTCTTGGTTTTTATGATTTGGTATCACTTAGATACCCTTTTTTTTTACCTTGCTAATGACTCAAGTTTATATATGAAAAAATATTTTCGTACAAGGGTTCACAGGAGGCATGTTTGCCTGCGTTTTCTTATTAAAATTGTATAATACAATGGAATAAATGGTTTGAAAGAATAAATTCTGATCTATTTTTCGAAACTTTCCTAGCAAATTTCTTCAAAAAAATAAGGTTTTACCCACCGAAAAAAATGATTCTTGTTATAATGAAAATTATGTAAAATAAAATAAATAAAATTATATTATATTTATTAATTATATTTCTTCTAAATATAATAATGAAATGCCATTTTGTTTCTTTTTTAAAAATGTTAAATCTAATCCAAAGGTATTTATTATCTTATTGGCTTCACAGAGAAATTAATTGCATAGCATAAGAGAACAAATATTGGGTTTATTTATCTAAACCTACATTATAAATAAAATCAAAATATCAATATGAAATAAAAAATCAAATTACTTACAATAAAAATCTTACAAACTAATTTCTACATCTACTTTAGTCTCTTTTCTTTTAAAATATTGTGGCCATTCTTTAATTAAATGTTATTTTGGGCATATAAACATATAAATAAATAAAAGTACCTTAGCGCATCTACTTTACTGTTATTTTCACTCCTACATCTCCTCTCACTCAGACTGGTTCACTTCACCTTAACCCTAAAAACACTTCTCTCTCAAGACTGTCCACTTCCATAACCCAACTTAGACAGTTTCTCACTACAGAACAGCTGATCGTAGTCATTTCTCTCCATTCATTGGTTGTTCACATTTCGTTTTAAAACAAAATGCAACTAGTCCATCTTTGTATATTTATTTACTAATTAAATTACTACTAAATTACATTCCTAACAGCTGTTATTTATTTATTTATTTTTTTAAATAATAATAATTGATTTTATAATATTTTAATAATCTTCATGTGTGTAAATTTTTTAAATCACAACATTGAAGTTGATCAATTTTCATTTTCGGAATCAGAAAATATGAAGCTTCTTGTGTAAGTTCACCATCAAATTTCTGAGATAGCTTTCTCTGTACTTCATATACCTGGCAAAGTAATGTACTTTTTTTTTATTTTATTTTTTTTTGAGTGCTAACTTCATGTCATCGGAGTTTATATTTGCAGCGGTTTGATCTGGGGATGTTCTTGAGGCACTCACTTGAGTCGAGAGGTCCCTAAAACATTTTGGTTAGTTTCATAAAACTGAATATCGTATCTTTTAAACGGAAGGTTTTGGAACCTGAAATAAGACCTATGTCTGGTCAAGGTGTCTAGGTTGAAACCTAGACACCTTGACCTTCAACAGTTAAGGTGCTGCATAGTCAAGTTAGGTTGGGTATTGTGAAAGGTCCAGTTAGGTTACGCAACTGACTCGACCACAGCCAACCACCGGAACAGACTGCTTACCTACCACAAACCACTTGTTGCCTTTCAATCCACGCTAATACAATCTAATTAATAAAACAAACCTTCTAATTGACAATCTAAGGAATCCTTTCATAAGTTTTTTTTTTTTTTTACTAACAGACTAACAGAGTGGCGACACTCCCTAAGCACTGAGTTGCACTCATGACTAATCACTGTCACTGTCTGATCTAAGAATCTCTAGGCCATTGGCGCTTAAGGCGGCGGTGGGAAGTGCAGCAGAAGGAAGGGTACGGACTAGAGGATTAATGTGGGTACTAAAGGAGGAAAATAATTTTTTGTACCTGGATTCAACTAATTTGGTGACGAAGGCAATCTATTGTAATAACTGCCGAGGTAACGAATGTATCGTCACAAAATTTAGTATGAGGATTCAGAACCCACTATGTAAGTGAAATATTGAGTTTTAGCCCATAGCGGGCGATTGGCATTAGAGGAAGAGCGAAAACCCAATTTATTTATTCATTCTGGGGAAGTAGGTACATAGTCGAGGATTCACCGAACACTTTTTATACACAGATGTGGCTGTGGCTTTTTAACAGACTGGAAAATGTGGCTTTTTATTTAAATAACATTTTATAAATAGGTACAATTTTTTTCAATAATAGGTACAAACTACGATTTATTGTTTGTTATCTGTAATTAAAACTAGAGGGAAAGAAGCGCTCCTATTGTCAATAGATGTAAGCCGAATTGAACTGAGAACTGATGACATGACCCGTTCTAACCTTCTAACAATAACAAACGTTATTTTCAAATTATATTATTCATTTAAGTTAAAGTTTTAGTTGTGATGTAAAATGGCCAAACAAACGATATTAGATATACTGTATTGCACTGTCACCAGAATTCTGAACAAGTGCAACATTTCAAAGCTTAAATTAGAACTAGTCGAAATTATTGCAAGATTTGACCTAAACTAACTAGTCAAGTTAAATAAAAGCTTGTAAAAACATTTGTATTTATCTTAAATGTTAATAATATGTATATATTTTTTTAAATCCATGTTGAATGTATCTCAAATATCAAAATATGACTATATTATGATGTAGTTCTTTAACCAACTGACTTCTTTATATTGTTATTATCCCCCATTAAAATGTCTGAATTCAACACTGGTTAGGAATGTAAGGACACGGCAACACGCCAACGAGCTTCGGCAGAACTCCTTAGTTCAAGTTCACATAGACTTGAGTATTGCGTTATATATTAATAGTTTTTTTTTCTTGCCTAATAGTAACAGTTTGTATAGTTTGTTAATTTCTGTCTGATGTGACGATCCACGTCATTCGTTTGTCAAGTATAAGACCTAAATAGCGATTTTTTTTTAATGAATGGGATTGCTATTAAGAAAGGTTGTAAAATAAAAATATAGTCTTACAGATTCTATTATAATATATGTACGTTCCATCCTCGGCCAATGTCTCAATACCTACCGTCCTCTACTATTCTAGTCTGCAAAGTTTCCACACCGATAATGATGTATTTATATATATGTATGTTTATATTTTGCTCGATTAAGACACACCCACATCTAATGTGTTATTATAATTGTTATTAATTGTCCATGAGAGCCCATCCCCATCCAATGTTTTCATAACCTTCCACAAGGTTTTCAAGTTCATCCTACAAGTTGTGGCTACACCTAGACAACTATTCTTGCCAACAATTACTTATTTTAAATTCAATGATCTAGTTTTTTATATATTTTTCTAATAGAAGTATTATGTTGTAATTCTATTCAAGGTAAGTTTGACACACCTTTCTAACAGCCAATAAGAATTTTATAGTTTGAACACTCCCCAGAGTCATGCATGCACTTGTCGCATGCATCCTTACTGTGTATCAACATTATGCAAGATATGACATTCTCATCTGTTCCATTGTGCAGTTTTTGTTTGGTGGATTTGGTGGCGCATTGTGGGGGCTTGCTCGAATACTGGATTACTCCAGTACAATTCGAGTTCTTTTAAAAAACAAGTACTTCAGATCATATCTTTACTACCCGACTTTACCTACCTCATTTCTACAGGTTGTAAGCTTCCTCTGGGCCTAAGTATGAGGCCATATCAGTGAGAGAGTATATTCGAGGCATTCAAGCTATATTGAAACTTCTGCCGGTGCTAGTTGGCCTTTAGAATGAAGTAGTACAGAAAATGTCTCTATCTTTAGAGAAAAATTGAAATTTTCGTTACCTCACATCAATCGTCCTCCAGCCATCGCAAGTGTTTTCCTCTTCTTCTGCGTCCTCCTTTTAAAATCCTTCTTGACTTCATCCTCTGCAGATTTCTCAGTCATTGCTGTCTTCCTTTCTTCACGAAGACTATTCAAACTGGCTCTTGTAGGGCACCCATGCATTCTCTTACTTACATACGATAATACCACTTCAGCCTTCTCCTCCAGCTTCTTATTCCCGTCTTTCTCGACGTCTTTAAGCTCTCTCAGTTGTGGTTTTCCTCTCTGCTGTTCTTCCATCTGGGCGTTCCTCCATCACTTTCTTGGGAACTTGGAGCTTCTTCATCCTTTGAATGTGCTCCAACCACCTACGTCGTCACCAAATCCGTCTCATAGAAAAGATCCTTCAACACCAGCGAAACCTTAAAACATTCTTCTCGTAGGGGAGTTGTAATCCATTTTGCCAACATTTCCGATCTTTCGATTAAGCCATTTGTCTAAGTTCCGTCGTCTGATATCATGCTCCCAGATGTTTGAAAATGTAGACCTTCTCCATTTTCATTCCTTCTATTTATTTCTTAAGTTCTTGATGTTATCATAGTCTTCAACTTCTCACAGATAACCTTCGGTCAAAAAATAAATAAATAAAAGCAAAAAACTTGTTTTAATATTTATATTGTCTAATTCCATAACATGAAGTAGAGCAACTCTATTTCAGTACATATATATTCAGTCTATTTCACAACATATATCCAATACATGGGAGTACTTTTGGTATTGCCCATCCCA
This sequence comes from Aradus depressus, assembly GCA_963662175.1. Classification (NCBI taxonomy): domain Eukaryota; kingdom Metazoa; phylum Arthropoda; class Insecta; order Hemiptera; family Aradidae; genus Aradus; species Aradus depressus. Next base: position 7,412,700 of record OY759216.1, read on the forward strand.
TCACCAGCCTTGACTTAACAAATAATAACTGCAAGTCCAACAGGTTAACTTTCTGGACTGTCGGAATATGTCGCAGTTTGTAATGTGAACTTGTTGAACTACCACAAAAATCGTTCGTTTTTTCTTTATTTCATTGTATCAATTGGAGAAGGATTGACCAACGATGTAATATGAGGAGAGATCAGGCTTTTGGTCGATATTGAATTTTGGCCAAGCTTTTGGCAATGAGTATGCCTTCTTCAGAGCCTGCTTGTATTCACATTATTTTTTATTTTATTTTAATTTTATTTATTTCTACAGACAAAGCCTATTATTACACAAGAAAAAGAATATATATATATATATATATATATATAATAAAATAAAACAAAATAACTGGTTTACAAATAACCTCGTAAAATACATCATAAATAAAACAAAAAGTAAAATAAATTATTTTCATATGTATTTAATATAACAATTATTTAAAATTTACTTTAATTAACAAAAACTTAAATATTACAATTTGGTTATAAAATTAACAATATATTAATAATTATGAAACAATAAAAGAAAAACTGGTAACTAATAGCTAGAAATAATAATAAATGAAGAATGTAAACAACATGAATATATGAGTGTAAGACAACTATTGTATAATTTTTTTTTTTTTTTTGGCCTCATGTACGATGCATATTAGCCATGACTCTTATAATGGTGTTTTACCTAATTATTTACGACATCCATGGCCCCGGAAGGAAGTTTTATCTACGAAATAAAACTCACTCCCGGACGGGATTCGAACCCGTAAACCAAGGTGAGACCATGCGACTAAAACCCTACGCTCTAGCCCGCACGGCCACCATGGCTCCCAATTGTATAATTTAAAAAGTACTATAATGCTTTATATCGTCATTTCTAAACAATGGATTTAATAGCATTAATATTGTCTATGAATAAGTCAAATTTATCAGAAATACTATTAGCAAGCCTTTGAAATCGATCTATGGGGGAATAGAACCCATAATCAGTATAATGAAAATTAGGTGAGAAGGGGAGAAATGAACGACAAGTATTTTTTCTTTTTTTTTTTTTTTTTCTTTTGGCTTTATGAACGGTGCATATTAGCCATGTCAATGTGTTATGTATAATTATTTAAGACATCCATGGCCCCGGGAGGGAGTTCTATCTACGAAATAAAACTCACTCCCGGACGGGATTCGAACCCGCAAACCATGGTGAGACCATGCGACCAAAGCCCTACGCTCTAGCCCGCACGGCCACCATGGCCCCCAAACGACAAGTACGTGAGGGAATATTAAAATTTACGAGTGAAAGTAGATCCGGACAGTCAATTTTATTGTTTAATAATTTGAAAAAGAAAGATAAATCGGCTTTGAATCGTCTTGACTCCAGAGTATCTAATTTAAGAGAAGAGAGAAAGATATTATAGTCGATATTACGTACAGATGATCCTGAACTACATTATACATCATTAGTGAGTGAGACACAAACAATTACAACTAAATTCGTTTCTCTTTAGTAATATTAGTCACATTTAGTTTTAATACCATATCTTTACTCAAATCTAGCATATATAAACTCACTAATAATGTATATATGTTAATGTAGGCCCTGAAGAAGGTACACTCACAATCAGTACCGAAAGCATGGCAGAAATTCTACAAGTTTTTTTTTATCGACAGCAAGCCTCATCTTTCCTTCCTTTATATTGCGTTACAATACCTCTGCAGAAAATGTATTCTATATATTTTGTAGAACTAGACAATATAAATGTTACACAAGTTAGTTTTTTCCACAAAATGGACGCAGATCGCAAATATTCTGATAACTCTCCTTCTGTTTCCTTCTTCTGTAGTTCCTCCAATCATGGATCCACTCTGCTGCCAACATAATGTCATCACCGAAGATCAGAAACATCAAAGATCAACGGATGCAATTGCCGGAAATTAGTCCTCTTCTCAGAACGTAAAACAAACATTCTGCACTCTGCTTGTTCTAGAGAAATATGCTTCTGACAGCTACCTCAGATAAAACCTTCCTTAAAATACATATTTAGCTCTAAGAAGCCTCCATCAGATGGTAAAACGGAGGGAAGTGGCTCCATTACTGAACCATTTGATGGTAAATTAATTAGCGAAATTCCTCTGTAGTTGGCCTTACATTGACATCTCTCTGTTCGTCTTCAATTCGTAACTGAATTGGCTTACTTCCTAAGAATCTCGTTGAAGAACATACAAAAACATATATGAACCATGCCTAGGCTGCAACGACCGGTTCTCTGGAGGGCGCCAGTAGCTCAATGGTATGCGTGCTTGCTTACTCAGCTTAAGATCGCTGGTTCCAACACTGCTTACACATCGAAAATTTCAAACCTTATTATTGCCAAATGATTGCCATGAAGTACTTTGCCGGTAATTCAAGACTTTTTATCAATATTAATAAGAAACCATAAAAAAATTATTTTTAGTGTAAAGAAGAAGAAGAAATTCGGTTCGAAATAGTCTTAAGAAAATAGTACTGCAATAGAGCTGACAACTGTACAGATACCCTCAAAACTATACATTATTCATAAATTTTAAAAAATAAATAAAAATAGTAACGGAGTGATCAGGAAGGCACCGAACATTTCCTTACGTGAACATTGACAGTACATACATAAGTATATATATATATACCCACGCACCTTCATAAATTACTTCCCCAGCTAAAGAAGTGTGGGGGAAGTTTATAGTTTTATATAAGTGTTATTTGTCAGAAATTCGATGTAGAGTTTTACAGAAATTTCAAGTTTTTAGATTTCCTGATTCCAAAAATGACATATTTTGATTTCGTGGGGGGACTCAACTCAAGATTCCTAATAACCGCCGATATAATGAATGTATCGACCTAACATTTAGTATATGGATCCTGAAGCCCCTACGTGAGTCAACTATCGATTTGTTGCCAAAACGGTCGATTGGTTTTGGTTTTGTAGGGAGTATTATAATACCTTTTTCTTCATTCCTTGTCAATAATTTTGAAACGATGTGCTTCTCAATATTTTATCTATCTGCAGCGCCCCCTTCCCTTGAACGATGACTTGGGACACCTTGAAAATTTTGTGGGCTTAGATCGAACTATGTATACTTGCGCCACAACTGCCATGACGAACTCAGCTCCTTAGGAGCCCTAAAATTCCTTCGTAAAATATTTTTTTCGATTCAATCTATTAAAAAACTACTATAGTTTAGAACAGTATTGTTAAGTCCTTTAAAACGATGTACTTTTCAATGAATTCTACATATTTTTTTCGATTCTCCCTGAATATTCCGATCGAACGGTTTTGACGCCATTGATTAATACAGTGAATAATTTCTTCGTAAAAAGAAGGTAGGAAGGATTACAAGAATGCAGAATAGTTTTACCTTTCTTCTTCCAGATTTGGTGGCTGGGAGGTTTGCCCTGTTTTATTATTTTGTGTCAATTCTCATCACAAATGTACAAACCCACTGATTGACAGATCGGTGATTAGACTAACTACTATATAAGGAGCCTTATAATTGGCTGCCATATGTAATTTGGCTGCCGAAAAAAAAAAAAAATTATGGGACCTACCTGAATTTAGGGGCCTTGGCGACTGTCTGATTGCTTATTTATTTTATTTTCATATTCAATTTCTCTCATTATTTTTTTTACTTCTCCAGCTGTATGAAGTATAAGGGAAGTTATGTAATCGGTCAAAAATTCAATGCGGAGTTTTCAACTGAATTTTATTCCAAATATGAAAAAAAAATATATATATATATATCTGTCTGTATGTGAACACGATAAATCCAATTCAAAGCCACATAAGAGCGACACATTAAGTTTCAGAAAGGGGGGTTCAACTCAAAAACCCATATAACTGCCGATGTTATGGAAGTATCGACATGAAATTTCATATTTCAAGTCAAAATCCAATGAGGATATAATCTGTAGAATTTCAGCGATATCGGCTGAAGCGAAGGGTTCAGAAAGGAAGGTTTAATTCAAATATCCTAATAACTGCCGATGTAATGTATTTATCGCCACAATATTTAGTATGAGGATTAAGAAGACCTTATGGAAGTCAACTGTTGAATATTAGCACAAACTATTGACTGGTTTTGGGGGGAGAACGAAAAGTTAATTGATTAATTTGTTCTGGGGAAGTACAATGCCGGTGATTCACCGATGATTTATTTTTTTACTTTCTTATACCTTTATTAGAAAGTGGTGTATTCGTGTGAAAATCCGAGGTCGAGTTTTCAACGGAATTTCACTTTTTAAGATCTCTTGAATTCGTTTTGATCATTTAAGCGATGATGGTTGTCTGCAAGGAAGTGTAATTGGAAAGTTGTGAGCGCTCTAATGCAGAAACGATTGTAGCTATGATATAAATTGAAATATGAAATGAAGATGTCACATGTCCCAACGTAAAACTGATTATATTTTCGCGAAAAACGAACAAAATATGAGACCACTTTAGTTTGGGTGCTAAGTCCATTTTACAAGACACCACTTACATTGACCCAATCAAAACTCTCTACAAATAAAAGTTGTAGAAAAAACTGTTTCACACATTTTGGCAATTTTTCAAATGGAAATGGATTGAAAATAAATTAAAAATTTTTTGGTGTAGCCATAACAGGGGGTTATAACTTATACCAACCACTTTGTTACAGATCACTCTTAGAATCATTACGATTTACGATGAAACAAAGAAAACTGCTGATTACTTTCTTATGCCCAGTAACGCCAGTTTGAAATGAATTTGAGAGAGGGGAGTGGCAGTGAGGGAACAGTAAAAACTTGGTTGGTATAACAAAGTCCTGTTATCCATATCACATATATATATTTTGGAAAATAATTAATGGTATATATTTTGTAAATTAATTAATACTTTATAAAAAGTTCTTCTTTAATTACAGCCAGCATTATTCTGTAAGAAGTGATCAGTGTCCACGTAGTACACAAACTTTCATTGAACATCAGCAGAATAATTTTGTTACCATCTAATGCAGTACCATTGCAGTTGATGTGACATAAAAACCACACATTGTATTTACCACTTCACCACACAATATGTTATTCATGGTATATTTATGAAGGTGGATATGAAAATAACTTCAGAATATTATATGAGTAAAGACTGCTCATAATTTAGAGATAAAAAAAGGCTTCCGGTTCAATTTCTAGTTCAATTTATAATGAAACTGCATTTTAATAATAATAAATAAATGGTTCAGAGTAACACTTCAAATCCCAATGTAAGAAACAGTCAACTGACATCAATGTTTGCCACAGTGTTGCCAATTTGTTTCCAAACTGTCAGTGTTGGTACTCCCTTAGAGGTTGATGTATTACTTACTTGTGTGTATGCAGCTTCAGCAGTACATTCGGCCTTGCACGTTGGGTTACTCAGAGTAAATATTACAGAAATTTTAATGATTTTGTCCATTTCACTTAGAATTTCAGTTTTAAAAGCACCACCAAAGCAGCATTGTCTGGAAAAATATAAATAGTGATATTAAACTTGTTTCAATATTCTGTAATTAAAGACAATAAACAATGATTTATAAAATATTAAATAGGGCTTCGGACTTTATGTCCTCCAACGAAGCCGAAAAGGCCTGACTTTCAAGTTGCTACTCTTCTCAAAAGCATTAGAAAATAAAACGTTGATAAAAAAGTTCTTTGTTTTTATTTATTGTATTAGCTTTCCACTATATCGACACATACCGGAACAATGTATTCGGATATTGAATATCAGCTAAATCGACTAAATGGAAGGGCTTAACTCCAAAGCCCCCAATAACTCACAATGGAATGTTCATTTACATATATGTTATAATATGTACCGCTCATAAAAATAACATAACATAAAAAATATATATCAATAAAAGTTATAATGAATTAAAAAACTAAAAAATAGTTCATAAATTTGGAAAACTTTTTCCCCCGGCTGAATCCTGAGATAACGTAGCAATTAAAATTGTCCAAAGAATCAAAAGTCAACCAAGGAGAAACTATGATAATTCATTTATTGTTCTTAAATCTGTGGTCACAGGGAACAAATTGATAAGTTTAAATTCGTAACTTTTCAGGACAGCACTTTTTTACTTTTGCATTAATCGTGTAAATCCAGTTTTTGGAATAAATAAATTATGTTTGCATCATTATTAATCATATACCTTCTAAATCTATAGGAGTAAATGAAAATGAATATTGTTAATCCTTTCTTGGATTTTCTCTTAGTTACCTAATCATTCCCCATCACTTACCTAATTGAGGCGTTGACAATGAAAAGGAGGTAAGTGCCATAGTTGCCGAAAATGAGTTTTTTCACTGAAACGATTCTATGTTCCAAGGCCAATAGCGTTGAAAAGGAGGTAAGTTCTTATCTCCTCTCGTTTAGTTTTGAGCGATGTCACAAGATGCCGCGTTCATGTTATTTATTCATGCCTCAAATTGGTTTTTTGCTTCTCTTGGAAAATTTCAGTTTTGGCACTTACCTCCTTTTCATTGTCAACGCCTCAATTATTAAGCATACTTTTTGAAATACTCGTGAATGATGCCTCTCTACATTTTTTTTTTAACCGAAAACGCCCTCTTCACTTGGAATCGTCTGCCGTAGTGAATAAATGGTTAATTGCAGTTATCTCGTGAATGATTCCTCAAAGAAGTATATTAAGTTGATTTATCGAGAACATACACAATTTTATGAGATACAAAGAAAACCACATCTTTAATATTCCGAAAGTATTAGAGTTCTGAGCTCCCAACTTCTTCACAGTTCGCAGATGGCTTGGGAGATCTTCACAGTACACTTAATTCATTTTGGTCAGTTTATGACCTCAAGAACTTATTCCCAGTGACCATAGAAAATAATTCTAATAAAGTTTAAAATGTTCTCAGGACACGTCAGTATTTGAGTTATACAGATCATTCAATTTTCCAACGTAAATTAGCGAATGACAGAATTATTAAAGATAAATTTAATCTTTACAACAGGAGCTCCCTACATACCTACATATCGGTCTAACCTCCATCAATTTACTCTGAACACTTAATAAATTCTGATAATTTATTCTTATTAAATAAACTTCATTACGTTATTGTGTATGTGACTTTTATGTAAGTCATAAAATTAAATTTAAAAAAGAAGGGGGGTTAAGTCGACTTGTAGAACCACTCACTCCCCTCTTCGTCCAATCAAATAGCAAATTAGCATTTCATTTTAGTTTGTGGGGGGGATTCAGTGAGAACGCTTCGCAGCATCTTTTTATATGGATGTTGACATTTTCTTTTTTAATTGTTAACAACAACATTGAAATTATTCACAGGTCTGTAACATAATATAAACTGTTTTAGTTAGTGTAAATAACTATTAATATGGTGATTTAGGGTTAAAGATCAAGTACATATCGTCGTTTAAATGTCAAACAACTCTATCTACATAAATACAGTTTTGTATGTAGATAGTGTTATCTGACTTCAATCCGCAGAAACATGATTTAAAGGATTGTAAAAAAAAATATATTAAATTATCATGCAGTAAAACTACGTAAACTTTCATTTGTAGTATTAGAGATATCAACAGAATAAGTTAACCATAATTAGTTTTATCTCACTCCTGAAAAATAAGGATTTTGTAGATAGCGTTGTTTGACATTAAAGTGACCATGTGTAGAGCTAAAGGACAAAGTAAGTATATTTTTAAATTTTCAGACTAAATATATTTTTTTGCATAATAATAATTATAGTCCAGGGGAATTGCAAGAAATGTAAAAGTGTTTTGATTCGATTTACTAATTTCTAGGCAGAACCAGATACTATCAATATTTTATCTATATTTATAAAAATTTATTCATGATCCAGAGAATTCAAAATATTATTAATACTTTGATGTAAAAAAAACATGCATAAAACCGGTAAATACCCAGGAACTGTGGAATTGGCTAGATTATTGAGAAAAAAATTCGGTATTTTCAGTAAATACACAGATAGAAAGGAAACTTTGTTATAATTTCAATTGCCATTGTTATTTTATAGACAGAAGGTTCTGATTTTAATTTTCTCAATATTCTCATATCAGTTATCATATAAATTATAGTTTATCTTCTAAAATAATTTTATTTACTTTAATTTTGCCACTTTAATGAATAAAAGTAAATAAATATTTTAGAACAAAGAAATTCTCAATTATAAAGCCACTAGGATTTCCTAGTTGAATTTCGAACCACTTCCTTACATACTTATAAGAACGGTTCCCACTTAGTACACTTGTGTTAGTTTATAAGAACCAGACGATGGTGTAATGGCGAAACCGATAGTGTAAGTCCTATGTTTTATTTATTTATTACAAGTTTCCACAATATGTCCGGGTTTCTCGACTTAGAAGTTATGGAAAATAAAATAGTCTAGTACTTGTAGAGCATGACACAATGTGTGTCGTTAAGGTTATTTCAAATTGTATCATTCTTTTACTTTCTATGTTTAAATTATATAAAACTATTTTTTGTTTATAAATAAAACTGTCAAACAGTAAACAAACATATTGTTGGTCAATGCTAATTTAGATAATTGTTAAAATATAAGATTTTTTAAAATAATCCACAGGGTGTTGTAACTTTTAACAAGTTAACAACAATATTATGGAGAGGAATCTGTTGGGAAAAAGTACAAGGTATCTTTAAATAAATTACTTTTTATTATTCCGGTTGACCACAGAGACACCATGAAACATTCAAGGATACACGTTCAAGCCCAGCATCATTTTGGTAAATATTTAACCTTCAATATTCAATAGAATATTTTGAGAAATAATAAAATGTCCCAAATGTGTGTTAAGTGACAAAGCAGTATCAGCGTTACAACCGGGAGAGCGGCAGAAACTCAATGTCGTGCTTGTCTACTGAGCTCAGGATCGCAGGTTCGAGACCCAGTCATGGCTTTCTGGAAGGTAAAAAAAACCTTGAGCATGCAGTCTTTCGGATGGGACGTTAAGCGATGGAACCTGTGTGATGTCAGGTACTCGTTAAAGACCCTAAACCTAGATAGGCAAAATTTAGGACTCCCAGAGTAGAATCGGCCTCATGTACATCAATGTGACGAAAGAGCGCTCTGGTAGTTGAACTCATAGTTAAAGTCCGACATGAGTCACAATATCTAACTAACTAACATCATTTCACATGAAGTCTGCATATACTGAAATGCACCTTATTTGATACCTTGGAATCAACTGAAAATATATATAATAAATATTGCATAGGGTTAAAGGTTGATATGTAGAGCTAGCCATAAATAGGTGGGGCCAGAACATTTGGGTAAACAGGAAGTATTAAATAAAATCAATACACATTAAGAAAAAATCGTCGAATGCTGTAACTCTGAATGTTTCATGAAAGTTACGCTATCTAACTGATACTAAAATCACTACGATACCAGGGAAGCAATCGAAGCAAATAATTAATTTCAGTATATATACTGAAATTCAGTATATATATACACATATATGTGTTACGTGAAATGACATGTTACGCTATTTGACGCCGATATATTTAAATAGACATTGTGAGTCCTGTCAAAACTATAATCTGAAAAATCTGATTCAGCCTTAATTTTTCATTCCGCAGATACCTAATGTTTTGGAAGATTCCGCGACAGAACTAATTGAAATCCGTGGTAGGCTTGGAAGAAAATAAATTGAAATGTTAACGTGAAGAAAATTAAAGTGATGAAGGATTGCAGTTGGAATCACTGAAAATGTGGAGTTCAAAACCTGTTCAAATTCTTTGATGTCGTCTTCAAGGGAAGGTAATCAGGTATTTGAGGACTCAACCTCAGGGTGCATAACCTGAATATGCATTCTTTATTAAGACTAGGTCATTTAAATTCTTTTATTATTATTATTTTTATAAAGGGATATTTACCGTCTGTTGAGCATTCAGAGAGAGAATTAATATCCCAAGTTATGTCACTGCATCTGGAGATATTTATTTATAGACTGCCTAATTTGAGAATGGACCTAAAGTGCATTCAATCAAGTTTTACATCCAAGGTAATCATGTTGCATTTGGCATCCGAATTGTATAGTCCCCTTTTTGACTGAGGTCCCATCCAAGGACGTAACCAAAAACTTGATTTTTTTGTTAGGGTTTTGTGGGTCAACCAAGTAACCCTATTATTACTTTTGTTTGTTTGTCTGTATGCCTAGACTTTACCCCTTCAGCCAAACCGTCCAACCTATATGCGGAAAATATGCGCAAAACAGAGGTCTTCTAAAAAAAATTTATAAGAAGAAAAGTAGTATAAATTGAAGGTGTTGTGCATGAACCTAGATTTACGTGGTTGATATATTCAAAATTGGACGTCAGTGAAAACCAGTTTCCATAAACCCTAGCACATCATCCTTTTTCTAAAATGATCAAATATGACGTTTAATCTAGGACATGAATCAAAAAGAATCTTGAATGAGGCAGTGCAGTTATATTCATATAATATAGATTTTGTCCCATTCTCTATTTTATTGTGATATTTTACTTGCCCAAGTTGTATAAAAAAGAGACAAATGAGTTTAAAAGGGCAGGACGAATAACTTTGTATAATATATTATAGCATCACTTCTCCCATTTATTTCTTGCCTTCTCAAAAAATAGTAATTAGGTACATAGGTTTCGGGAAGTACTCCTATCATCAGTATCTATATACATGTGTTCTGAAATAGGCGAACTATTCCTTCTTCCAATCAGAATCTTCATTTTACAGAACATACTTATTGAGTCGACTCCTACATTTTGACCCATAGTCATAATTTCATATAATGTATATACAATGTTTTTAGTTTTGTGTTTCCTTGGCTTCTCTAGAATGATTATTGGTTACTTTTTCCGGTATCTATATAATAAAAATGACTGGCTAATTTTGCTAAGCGCAAAACTCGAGAACGGCTGGACCAATTCGGCTAATTTTTTTTTCAAATATTCGTTGAAGCCCGAGGAAGGTTCTTATGAAGAGAGTTCCTAGCGGTCAACTGGAGGGGGGGGGGGGGGGGGCTAAGCACAAAAATTGCCCTAGCGCATTAACGGATGGACGGATTATCATGAAATTTCACCTGTAGTATTCTTAAAAGCCAAGTTAAAAAATAGGTTGTGTGACGTCACAAAATAGTGAACGTGAGGGGGGGTTGTGGGGGTAGGCCTAAATATAAAGATAGTGCTGTCATTAACGGATGATCGGATTGTCATGGAATTTGACATGTAGTATGCTTAAAGGCCAAATTGAAAAATACGCTACGTGACATTTCAAAATTTTGAACGGGAGGGGGGGGGGGTTGTGGGGGTAGGCCTACATATAAAGATAGTGATAGGTCTTTAACGGATAATCGGAATGTCATGGAATTTCACATGTAGTATTCTTAAAAGACAAAAAGGGGGCAAGCATATACCTAAATGGTAGTTTAAAAAGCAATATTTAAAAATTGGCTGTGACCCTTTGGACGGGAGGGGCGGGGGTGCATTAATGCAGAATGAATCTCACATGGAGCTTTCTTAAAGATGGGATATAGCTCTAATTTTAATATGGTGGGTTTCCTAAGCATGTATTACCTAGGAGGTCCACCGTTGCACGGTAAATAATAGCTATCACCAGCGTTGTTAAGCACAAAATACCTAGGGCATCCGCTGTTACAAGGCACATACTAGCTGCGGTGCCCAGCATTCCTAACTACATACTATCTGTGTTGCCCAGAGGTCCTAAGAACTTAATACCTGGTTGCACGGAGTTGCAAGGCGCATACTATCTAAGGTGCCCGGGGTTCTTAAGTAGGAACTAGCTGCGGTTCCAAGTGGTAAAAAAAAAAAAAAATCCTGTCCAATCGCTTTTGACAGAACGACGTCTGTCGGGTCAGCTAGTTTCTTCTAAATATGTCTTCATATTTGACAATATTTCGGAGCCACTTTCACTTCCCTTCTTCGCGCAGGGCCCCTGGTATATATTATACTACATACAATAAGATTGTTCAGATACTGCTCTATCTAACCTACTTTTTCATCTCTGACTACGTTGGTCTCTCCTTAAATCTGACCAGGCCTGAAAGCTCTGGTAGTTTATTAATAAGGGATTTTTATTGTGTAGACAAATTGTCGACAGAGTTGTCCCGTTTCGCAGAAATGGAGCAAACGTCTGGAAAAAAAGTTAATCCCTCCTTACACCAATATAGACCATATAGGACGATAGAAAGGTAACATAACCTGACACGGATAACCACAATCCCTTTCCCTGGACTTTCTTTACTCGCATTTATAAATAAATATTAGGTATATCTGTGAATGGGTTCTAGACGCTGTATGAAAATCAAATGGATTCATTTAACACGGCTGTTTGTTTTTCATAACCTCCCCGATTTCAACCGTTAAAACATCGTATGTTTTGACCCAGTCCACAACCCCTCCCTCCTTTCAGATGTTGAACCAGGCTCAGAAGGATGATACATTTGTTATTTTTTTACTCGAACCCGATCAATCGTTGAAGAGTACTACACTCACTTTATGTATAGGCCGCGCTCACAACCCATCCTCCCTTTAAAGTAAAGAGAGCTATATGTCCATGTCAAATTTTACGTTCCTGTGGTTTCGGCTGGAAATTTCTATCATTCAACACTTATATAAATGATGATGTGATGTTTTGAACTTCGAGTAGTGCATTTTACAGCTTTGACTCTCTTCTGATTAATGGCTTTTATTTGTTAATTTATACCACTTTTGTTTAGATTACTGAAAGGTCTTTCTTAAGTAAACTGCTTGACGGATTTTCCCCGATTTTGTGGAATGACCCATATTTATATTACTTTCGTTATTGTTAAATGTTTTTCTTATTTTTTTTTAGCTAATTGACTTCTAAGGCAGAGTGGATCATTGTAAACAGCAACCATCTACCAGTCTCCCAAGATTGTTGATCATGTAAGTTGTATTAGACTAAATGAAATAATAACATTTAATGTAGGTATTAGAAGCATTTTTATTTTATTTTACTCAGGAACCTGTCAGAAATATATTTACAAAAGAATAAGTAATTAGGATGGTAGAGAGTGATACAGCCATTAACGATTATTGCTGATGAATGTCTATCTGATCGCTGGACTGCAGAGGTGCGTAACGTTTAGCATAGCCAGGCTACATCCCGAGCAAGTCACGTTGCCATGTTTTTACAGAACACGCCTACATTGGCGGGGTGGGTTTGTGGCAGTCTGTTTGATGCTAGTGTTTGAATGAAAGGATTGGCGTGAATGTTAGTGTATCTTACTGTGAACGGTGCGTTAGTGATGAGTCGTGAGATGATGGACTTGCCCGCAGACCCCCAGTCGATATCGACTTTAGAAGCGAACTGCCAATGTATATGCAAAATATAAATTTTGTTAGTCTGTGTGAAGAATAGACAATGATTTTAGTAGTCCGAAGTGTATTTTTATTTCTGGAAGTTTTAGTTTCACTTTAACTATCCGAGAGCAATGGCCAATCCCTGAGGTTGGAATGTGATTATTTATTTGGACTGAGGGCAGTTATTGCGACGGTGTGTAGAAGTAGTATGTAGTAATTTGGTGGTAGTTGAATTTGGGCCCAGGTGGAAAGTAGATGTAAGTTGATTTTAGAGGTTACTTGAGGATTGATGTGAATTGGCTAGTGATATGAGAATGACGATAAGTCTGCGTATGCCCCTACGAGATTTTTTGTGTGATCTTGGTCGTCTGGATGTATAAAAGGAGTAAAGAAGCGGACACAGGGCACTAGCATGAGGCACGCCAGCTTTTACCGGGATAAAAGTTGATAGTTTTCTTCTGAGAAACTTGGGAGGATCAAAGTCTTGTAGGAATGATTTTAATATGAGGTTACTATCGTACCTATACTTGTGGATGGGAGTTGTGTGCCCAGCAGGGGCACTATAAGGCAGACTGTGTGCCAGACTCGATCCAACTGCTCTTCGGTTCTTAGAAAAGGTCCAGTGCAATAATCTTTCTAAACTGATGCTGATCTACCACGCGGTGTCACTGGTGGATGATATAATTTAATTTCCGAAAGCCAAATAGATGATAGAAAAATAAACTTTGGGAATTTACTATTGTCAATCATCTTAACTTTTAACTTAATTTTTCTTCTCAACGTCTGCAGTGGGTACTTAGAAGTGGCTTCGTCAACTTCCAGATATTCCATTACAAATGTCCAAAACCGTTGAAGTGATGTAGAATCCTCAAAGAAAGACAAAAAATAAATCATAATTTCTCCTTCGGCGGCAACACTTTATTAATATCCCAGTGTTTAGCGAGTTTTAATCGTGCGTGTCCATAATTCAGTAACCAAAAATATATCCCTACTAATTATGCACTGTTATATAGGAAAAAGAACCAACTCGCAACCTTGAAATGCATAACCAATTAGTGAATATTTCTAAAGGTATCAATTTTTATATCCCCTTTCAGAGACTTTAATGCTCGTGAATATAGCTTAGTTCATGACAATCGCAAGTGCCTCATTGGTAGGGTGAATGGTCGCCTTAGCACAGAATTTTCTCAGGTAATGTGGTCTTTCAAAGACTGTATTCGTAGATAACCCGGAACTATCCCACCTGGAAATCAAGGAGTAGGGCGGCGTCGTGAGCATCTGCGAATTGATAACATTTTGAATGAAGAGGGCGACCAATTGGCCTATGAATGAGCTATTTTAGTTATATATGCTATTTTTATTATTTTTATTTTAATTATAATTTTTTTTTTTCATTTATAAAAATTGTTTTTTTCATCTCTTTTTAACATTATTATTAAGGATCTAGTTTTATCATTGTCCATAATGATTAATTTGTTTGTTGTATCCTGTAGGCCCCCGACAGAACCTCGAATTCCTTCTACATTGAAAAGATAGGTACTGTCGACTCTATTAATCATTATTTTAGTTGTATTCAGTTGGTTTCGATGCACCGATTTCAAGACAATAGAACCGATGTTCCTCTTGAAAACTGAAGCTGAGGAACTGAAATGATGAAGGGATTAGAAGAGCATTCGATATAATTTGACTTTCTTGATGTAAACTTTTTTTATATTTTTTTAAATAATACGCAATTAATAAGAATACATATCTTTGAGGATTTCTTACAATTTTTTAATGGCTAGTCTGCGATCCCTGTTACCGTTGAGATTTGCTCTTAAGGCACATAAATCACTCCGTCTAAAGACTGAAGATATATACTCCAGAGTCTTTGTTGTCTGCAATTCGTTGCGGTTCCGCGTTCCTACGAAAGAATAATTTCGATTGTAGCTCACATGATAAAATGTCCAATTCAAGTTGTGATTTTATTAATTGAATATAATATATAATAGAATAAAAATCCAATAGATACAATCAATTTCCTTATTCTTTGAGCAATAATCCTCGCCTAGGTGTGTTAACATCCAAAAGAAGTGTCAAACGGTAATGCTGATGGAATATGTGCCACTTTTTCTTACATGTAGGTACCTTTAGTATAAGAAAATATTGTGATAATTCAAAAATCCGAGGTGATTGTCATCACGATGATTGTCTGTGTCGTTTTTGAGCTCTCTAACTCAAATACTATTGTAGCTATGAAATTTAAATTTTAAATGAAGATGTCACATGTTCTAACTTGATGAAGCTGAATATTTTGTGGTCGAACTCAGGCGAAAAATAAGCCCCCTTTACTTCGGAGCCTAAGTACATTTTACAAAATACCTCTCATATTTATGAATTAATCGAATATCTTTTCAATGTAAGTTGTAGAGAATACTAAAATTCACATTTCATATGAAATACATTTTTTCAAGGGCCGCCTGGTTTGCGGCATATATGCCAAGAACCGTTTGAAAATATCTCGAAACCCATTTCTTTTTCTTTGTCAATGATTTGTCCTCGCGATGAAAAACAGTTTAATGTTTTTTATTAGACTCAAAAAACCCACATAAGTCTATTGTGATAGACAAGAATAACTTCTAAGTTGAGGAACGCGGACATATTGTGGAAACTTGTAATAAATGAATAAAACAAACTTATTTTTGAAATATTGTCTATTCCACTAAAGATATATATATATATACAACTACCGGTTTCGGCTTTATACCATCGTCAGGTCTAGTTATGAACTAAGTCAGTTTGCAGAGAGCGACCCTTCTAATACATCTCGGGTGAAAGGGTGCCATTAAAACTTGGGAGTCCCCCGGCTGTACCGTTAGCTAACTCATGAAATATTTCCTAACAAAACCTAGTTCTAAATTTACATAAAACAATATTACTAGACTAATCGTGGCAAAACAACAAATAAATAAGTACAAATACAAATAAATAATAAAAATAGAAATAAAATTAATAATAATATTAAGATTTAGATAACATTAAATATATATGTGGAACCAAATATTAATAACAGATAATACAAACATATATGTGGAAACAGACCTGGTTTAGGGTGTTAACAAAGGGGAATAGCTGAAATAAATTTGGTCATTCATACAAATGTTCCTTTTGTTAGCTTTATTTATTTCTAATTGTTCTAAGCTATTAAGTAGCCTGCTTTTTGAGCAATAATGGAGATATTTGATGCCTGTAGATGGGTCGAAAGTGTGGCTATTGTCAATTATGTGGGTCGCGAATGTAGAACGGTTTCCTCGGTTCTTTATTTCGGCCGTGTTGGCACCCTTTCACCCGAGATGTATTAGAAGGGTCGCTCTCTGCAAACTGACTTAGTTCATAACTAGACCTGACGATGGTATAAAGCCGAAACCGGTAGTTGTATATATATATATCTTTAGTGGAATAGACAATATTTCAAAAATAAGTTTGTTTTATTAATTTAAGACAAGAATAGCTTTTTGCTCTAAAGACCACTGGCAACAGTAGAATATGGAGCAGGCTGCAAGTTGCAACCAAAATTTGGTTTTTGAGTTGAGCTCTCCTCTGATCCCCCCTTCCCTTCTGCCGATTCCGCTGAAAATTATAAATGTCGTCCTTATGGGGTTTTGAATTCCCATATGAAATTTTGTGTCGATACATTCATTACAACGGCAGTTATTAGAGTTTTTGAGTTAAACCTCTCCCCTAATATCCCCCTTCCCTTTGGCCGATTTGACTTAAATCATTAGGTATGGTCCTTAAAGGGTTTTGGATTCACAATAAAAATTTCGTGTTGACAGAAATTATTATTTTTTTATATTTGAAATTTAGAGGTCGGAAAACATGAAATTCCGTTTAAAACTCCGCATCGAATTTTTGACCGATTACATAACTTCTCCTATACTTCGCATAACTGGGCAAGTAAAAACTTATTAGGTTAGGTTTTATGACTCATGCCAGGGCTTTAACTACGAGGTCATATCGCCTACTAACAGTACTTCGTCATTCTGGTGGACATGAGCCCGAATCTACTCTGGGAGTCCTAAATTGTGCCTACCCTAAATTTTTATTCATCAACGAGTACCTGACATCGTACCGGCTCGGGACCATCGCTTAACGTCCCATCCGAAGGACAGCGTGCTTAAGTTTATTTTACCTCCCAGATAAAATAAACTAAGGGCTTCGGTCGGGTTACGAACCCACGTTCTTGAGCTCAGAAGTCAAGCACGCATACCACTGAGCTACCGGCGCCCTCAAAACTTATTAGTATAATTGTAACAAGTTACCTGTTCTTCTAGAATCAATTCAGGACTTTATATCTCCTTCATTAAAAAGGAACGATATGTCGGTTGTACTTTTCCTGACAGAAAGTTTCTGCATACCCCCTATTTAATAATGTTGGTTGTTGTTTCCCAGGCTAAATGCACCCTGCACAGAGAGACATCCCTTGACCTAACCAAGTGCAGTCTGGTTCATTATCTTGTCGCAAGCCATGTAACTAGGTATGAATAGTGCCCTTCTAAACCTGTTGAATGCCTTCCCTCGGTCTTTCATAATACAATCGTGAAACTCGCGCGGTGGATTATTTGTAATAAAGCACCGACCTTGGCCCCGCTTCAGGTCCCTATTTGCTTCATCTAACTTCATGCTTAAAGGTAAAATACTACAAATAACACTATTTTCTCAGTTTCATGCGACCTATATTTCTTTCGTGTTAATTTTTTGATGCCCTTCCATGAACTAAATGTAAATCAAGGTGATACGTTACTGAAATCCTATGATTTCTCAATAGAAGATAGATATGTAATATGAAAATAGTTTTACAATCTTTCACCGTTTATACATATTTACGTCTAATATTCCCCACATATCCATCAACACAACTCCACACCTTTGGAGATGACACTGCTATCCTTTTTCCTCATCCCAACCCAGTCCTATCATCCAGACACCTCCAAGAACACCTATATCCATTCAAGTCTGGTACAAAAGTGGAGAATGAAGGTGAACGACAAGAAGTCCGTTCACATGGTCTTTACTCTCCGTCGCAAATAAACCTGCTCTCCAGTACACCTTAACAATAATCCCAACCCTTCAAAAAGCTATGTCCGCTATCTAGTCTCCTAGTTTACAAGTGACCAACATGGAACCCTCACTTAGTATGAAAATACAACAAATGAACAGACGCTACATACTGTATCTAAGACTAGTAGACAATAGATCTAAATTAACATTGCTGAATCTTATTCAGCTGAAACCAATGTGGACTTACGGACTTGAACACTGCGTTTCTGCCAAGGTACCCAATCTTCAGTGCATCCAATCCCTTCATACAATGCTCCTTACTCTGTTTCCAACAAGACCCTCCATAATGTCCTCAGCATTCCCCCCTCGTCATCGAGGTAGCTAAATCCATGTACAAGTTATTTTCCTCCCTTCGTTCCCATAGTAATGCTCGGATCAGTGCCCTCCATTCTGCCACACTTCCCCAACGATGCCTAAAGCGCCATTGGCTAAGAGACTTCCTTAGTAGCAGCAGTGACGGTGAGTTATAAATGAGTGCAACTCAGTGTGCTTAGAGACTGTCACCATTGGGTGTTTTCTCCCCTCTTAATATTTTGACAATGCCATATTTTACTCTTAGCAAATTTGCTTGTTGTATATATATATATTAATAACCATTTCCCTCCCTGTGTGAGTGCAAATCACGTAATTAATAAAATAAATAAAATTGAGATCGAAAAATTATTAAAATTGAAAATTATTTAAATCGCGACTTTAATTAAACAATGCCTGAATAGCTGAAAGCACTCCCACGGGAAGAACGGTTACAAGATCCTAACGGTTAGTTGACATCAGTAATTAACAATAATTAATTACTGTTGTCAACCAGAAGAAGCATGAGTGGGGGGGGGAATGAAATGAATCAAACCTATAACTTTAACATATTTATTTTAATGAGAACATATTTACAAAACAACAATTGAATATATATATAATTTGGCCGTGTGTCTGAAGGACTGAATTATAACTTAATTACGAGGTACCTCGATACGATATCCATGGCGAATGACGGCGTGATCACCCTTTCTGGACTTCCCGTAGAAATCGTCTATTCACATAGTCCCTGTAGATCTGCGTAGTTTCGATGTCACGGCAGAACTCACGCCCCTCACTGACCCGGCGCGTCCGAATTCAAAATGTGTATCTCACTGACTATTTCACATATTCAAACTGATATTAAAACAGATAATATACGTGGTGATCACCCGAGACATGAACGAAGAAAACTCAATTGACATATTTAAACTCAACTGTACAATATAAAAAGAACGTGGTGACCAGCCAAGACATGAACGAAGAAAGTACTTTCACATACTGAAACTAGGCTTTACAAAGAGAGGAACGTGGTGATCCACCAAGATATGAACGAAGAAAACTCAATTGACATATTTAAACTCAACTGTACAATATAAAAAGAACGTGGTGACCAGCCAAGACATGAACGAAGAAAGTACTTTCACATACTGAAACTAGGCTTTACAAAGAGAGGAACGTGGTGATCCACCAAGATATGAACGAAGAAAACTCAATTCACATATTTAAACTCAACTGTACAATATAAAAAGAACGTGGTGACCAGCCAAGACATGAGCGAAGAAAGTTAATTTCACATATTCAAACTCAACTGTACAATATAAAAAGAACGTGGTGACCAGCCAAGACATGAACAAAGAAAGTTAATTTCACATATTCAAACTCAACTGTACAATATAAAAAGAACGTGGTGACCAGCCAAGACATGAACAAAGAATGAGTAAAACGGGGAGTGGCTTCCGATATCCGACCGTGGTAGGGGACAGTTCTCCAGGCTTGATTGGTCGTCGGACTCCGCCCATTTTATTTCCAGCCAATCGCATATTACCAATTAACATCTGCCTCTAGTTGTGTGAAAACCTGGAGTAAGAAAAAAAACCTTTACTGCTTATTCCTTATACACCGGATGTAGACAATTATCTTGGCTTCCTTTCCATTGTGTCTCTATTATTCTTTATTTTCCGCTCCCAGCGATCGCGATTCTCTCGCAGGCATCATTGGTTCCGAGCATGCTCTTCCAAATGCAATTCTCGTTTATTCAAGACCACACAACCCATACTTTGCTCCTAGCGATCGCGATCCTCTCATAGACATCGCCAGTTCTGAGCATTATCTATAGGGTAGACATGCTACAATATCCCCCGTTCCCGTTAAAATAAAATATGTCGGCTAAATGACCATTGGAAGTCACATATTTTATTAGTTTCACTTAACACTTGCTCGTTCACTGAGCATATACACTTAACCAAATACTCAGGTATCGACCTCATTATCATGCGTGACCAAAACATGATTTTAAATTTCCTTTCGAATCGGCATGGCTTGCCTATGCATGCGTGACCAAAGCATGATTTTACTTTACGCTGTACTTCTTGGAGTTAACCCTCTCCATTGGCAAATAACGATGATTCTATTTCTAGCATACATTCACTGACTAGTTAAAACATCCAAAAAGGCCCCACGCCTCGACAATGTTTCAACTGAATACCCATATACCTAATCCGCTTCAACAAAAATTTGGGTTGACCAAACCCTAACCATATGCCTCCTTAGGCCTTCGACAGGTATTTACCTTCTGCCGGAACGACGACGAAATATAAAATAGAAAAATAAGCCCACTCAAATCCCATCTCAGTTTCATAAATATATGTAAATTCCGGCATCCGCATTAATCAAGTAGCGAAACCCCTTCTTCAGTTCAACAGTCAGTTCATGGCATAAAAAAATAATTAAACAAACTCCCGCCCCTTTAAATGGATTCTACAAGCATCAATGGAGTGGCCCCTTCTCCGTGTGTACGATAATTAAATATTCAATTCTGGGTATCCCCTCCAGTTTATAATATATCTCCCCCTTTAGTCATGTATGCTTCGGCACCTTGCCCTAGGATTTCTTAAATAAAATAACAAAATTGACATTTGACCTACCGTGGTCGACACTGCATCATAATAAGTAAGGTCCATACCTGAATATATGTTACAAATATATTTACAAGGCTCTCATTGGGTTAACATAGCCCATCATGGTCACTAGATAAAATATGGGTCAATGTGACATTTTCAATAGATACACACGGTCGGATACTAATACAAATATTATTTTAAAATACAAAACAAAACAGACAAATACAATTGAAAGTACATTTACCATACGTGACTACCTACAAATGTGTGTGCCATCGCCTCGCTGTCAGCCTACTCAGATCCGCGTCTCCTAATCAAATTTAAATACGTAGGTATATTCCCATGGATGGCCAATCCATATACCGTCTGCCCCGTCCTACAATTACGTTAAATTAAAAATGACACCATTACCTAAATTAAATTATCCCATCTATCAATATAAAAAGAAAAAAACTTACTAATACTATTAAAAAAATATCCTATTACTAAATATAAACAAAAAAATTATCCTAACTTAATATCTAGAATTTAAAAAAAAAAAAACTAACCCTAACTTATTATCTAAAATTACTATTTACAACCTGGCGATTCACTTTGGAATCTTTGAGCTCGACTAAGGGGGGTATGCTCGATGTTAAGCCCCAGGGGAGTGCCAGAATGTCCCCGTCTGCCTTATCCTATTTACAAAAAAATAACTAAATAATAAATCCCGTGTCCCCAATAAATGTGTATGTGTGATTCTTTGTGTGTTGTTGTATAATGAGGTGTTGGCCGTTAGTGTAAAATAATAAATAATTCCCAAATAATAAAGAATAATGTCTGTTTTATGTGTGTGTGACTTTGTCTACCTGTTCCTGGGATAGCTGGGGATGGACACCCATAGAGACGTCACAAATCTCTTCCCTGACTCTAGGGCCGCGATCTCGTCTGCAATAATCGCCCCCCTAACTCGGCTGAAGTAAGATCGTTAATCTCAAAGAGAGCCCTAGCGCTTCTCTAGCCTGCTTGTTAATTTATCCGCTAATACACGGCTTCTGTGATGTTGTCATATAAAATACTCCTCCCTCCGCTACGTCGCTGCCGAGATGTCCTAAAATAAAAATTTGAGGACTTTCCTTGTCTAAAATCTGGTAAGGTCCTTCCCAGAATAGTAAGAATTTAAATACAAAATGGTTGGGCAAATCCAAAACGCTATTACGTAACGCCACCTCACCACGTTCGTAATTTTTCACGTAGACATCTTGGAAGGTGACATTGCTAGGCTGTTCGCGAGCAAAAGTCTGGTTCGTAGGCCAATTCCTATGTCCTTCGGGTACGGTAAATGTCATTCGGTCATCTTGTTTTGGGGTTGAGATCTGAGTTTGACCCGAAACAGTATCTATTCTCTTCGAGATATCGGCGAATCTCTTCTCACAATCGGTACTAATAATATTTTGGTTCGAATTTATTTCTTCGACCTCCTTATCTAGATGCTGTGTTTCTGACACGATCCCACCTGTAACTTCATGATAACTGACACCTACCATGTCCCTAACTTTAGAAGTAGGCTTATCATATCTCTCTTCTGAATTGTCCTGCCTAGATTCAGATTGTACGGTACCCATATTACGTTTAATGGATTCGATATTATTTGCCATTGCCGAAATTTGTTCCTTTATCTCCGAAGTCTGCTGTCCTATCTGTTCCTGCATGGCCTTTCCCTGTTGTCCTAGTCCCGAAATCTGTTCCTGCATGGCCTTTCCCTGTTGTCCTAGTCCCGAAATCTGTTCCTGCATGGCCTTTCCCTGCTGTCCTATCTGTTCCTGCATGACCTTAAACATCGCCTCTAGGTCAAATTTAGGATTTTCTACCGGGGACTCCGGGGGCGTACGGATAGTTTTCCTAGACCGTGTCTGTATCGGCTCTAAGTCCGACTTCCCTTTCCCTTCCATTCTGATAAGAAATATATATCAAAACAATTAAATGAATTATACGGGAGGTCTGGTGCTAACCTAATTTCTATGGTGACCTGTCAGATGGCATCACAATACAACAATAGTTATAATATGTAAAATAAATGCCTACTAAATCTACATAAAAAAAAAAATCAAAAACAAAAAAAAATAAAATTATTTCAATAAATGATGTCATTCATTGTCCCTACCCTCACCCATCCTTCTTCAGTTTTGATTATAAATACCGACTTTAAGTGAAAATATAACATTGTGGCCTAATAGGCTGGAATCTACGTTAAAAAGTAAAAAAAAAAATTTTTTTTTTTTTTTTTTTTTTTAAATTAAAAAAAATTAATTAATTAATAAGGGACCGATTAGTGGGGTTCATTAATTATACTAATTGGCATAATTAATAAACAAATCAAGTCCCTGTTCGGGCGCCAATTAATAACCATTTCCCTCCCTGTGTGAGTGCAAATCACGTAATTAATAAAATAAATAAAATTGAGATCGAAAAATTATTAAAATTGAAAATTATTTAAATCGCGACTTTAATTAAACAATGCCTGAATAGCTGAAAGCACTCCCACGGGAAGAACGGTTACAAGATCCTAACGGTTAGTTGACATCAGTAATTAACAATAATTAATTACTGTTGTCAACCAGAAGAAGCATGAGTGGGGGGGGGGGAATGAAATGAATCAAACCTATAACTTTAACATATTTATTTTAATGAGAACATATTTACAAAACAACAATTGAATATATATATAATTTGGCCGTGTGTCTGAAGGACTGAATTATAACTTAATTACGAGGTACCTCGATACGATATCCATGGCGAATGACGGCGTGATCACCCTTTCTGGACTTCCCGTAGAAATCGTCTATTCACATAGTCCCTGTAGATCTGCGTAGTTTCGATGTCACGGCAGAACTCACGCCCCTCACTGACCCGGCGCGTCCGAATTCAAAATGTGTATCTCACTGACTATTTCACATATTCAAACTGATATTAAAACAGATAATATACGTGGTGATCACCCGAGACATGAACGAAGAAAACTCAATTGACATATTTAAACTCAACTGTACAATATAAAAAGAACGTGGTGACCAGCCAAGACATGAACGAAGAAAGTACTTTCACATACTGAAACTAGGCTTTACAAAGAGAGGAACGTGGTGATCCACCAAGATATGAACGAAGAAAACTCAATTGACATATTTAAACTCAACTGTACAATATAAAAAGAACGTGGTGACCAGCCAAGACATGAACGAAGAAAGTACTTTCACATACTGAAACTAGGCTTTACAAAGAGAGGAACGTGGTGATCCACCAAGATATGAACGAAGAAAACTCAATTCACATATTTAAACTCAACTGTACAATATAAAAAGAACGTGGTGACCAGCCAAGACATGAGCGAAGAAAGTTAATTTCACATATTCAAACTCAACTGTACAATATAAAAAGAACGTGGTGACCAGCCAAGACATGAACAAAGAAAGTTAATTTCACATATTCAAACTCAACTGTACAATATAAAAAGAACGTGGTGACCAGCCAAGACATGAACAAAGAATGAGTAAAACGGGGAGTGGCTTCCGATATCCGACCGTGGTAGGGGACAGTTCTCCAGGCTTGATTGGTCGTCGGACTCCGCCCATTTTATTTCCAGCCAATCGCATATTACCAATTAACATCTGCCTCTAGTTGTGTGAAAACCTGGAGTAAGAAAAAAAACCTTTACTGCTTATTCCTTATACACCGGATGTAGACAATTATCTTGGCTTCCTTTCCATTGTGTCTCTATTATTCTTTATTTTCCGCTCCCAGCGATCGCGATTCTCTCGCAGGCATCATTGGTTCCGAGCATGCTCTTCCAAATGCAATTCTCGTTTATTCAAGACCACACAACCCATACTTTGCTCCTAGCGATCGCGATCCTCTCATAGACATCGCCAGTTCTGAGCATTATCTATAGGGTAGACATGCTACAATATATATATATATATATATATATATGTTATGTTTTGAAAATAAGAAAAACAAATTAACAATGTGTATTGACTATGATTATAACTATTGTTAATGGTATTAACAATGGTTATTAACTAAGGGCCTTTCATAACCATTGTCAAAATAATGTTATTATTGTATCACAATTAGCAATAAATAAAATATTTTTTTTATTATTGGTAGTTTTTATAGAAATTAAGAAAAATATGTGATGGGTCCATTACCAACCACACTTACAGATCACTCTTTCCCCATCCCCCTTCTCAAAATCATTTCATAAAGGCATTACTTAATGTAATGAGTTGGCGTCAGCTGTATTTGTAGTTAATCAGTGTAATTTGGGTGACTTTCTTATACCCAGTAATGCCAGTATGAAATGATTTTGAGAAGGGGAAGTGGGAGAAAGAGTGATCTGTAAGCTAGGTTGATATAATAATTCCTGTAATGACTAAATCACATAAATGTATTTTATTTTCTATTATTTACTTATATTTTTCGATTTTTTTTTTTTTGTCATTTAACTATTCCTTTTTATTATTATTTTAGCATATTTTTCTCATAAACAGTAAAGATACGAAAAGATAACAAATTTAAACTGAAACCAGCCTAACATACGAAAATTATGTTTATCACAAGGGATGCCACTTCTGGATGATGGTAGGTTGAAGGTACAGGAAACCACCTTCAGGCAGACCACCTTCCAAGAACAAGATACCTCGAGACGTCGTAAATTCTAGACAACACCAGAAGAACCAGTCATTTCTAAGTGGAAGGTATCTAGCTACAAGCTATTAAGGATCCATTAATGTCACTAAATACACGAACGTTAAGAAGTTTAGATAGCTCCTAATCTTGGTTAAAAGAAACCTGCTCTGAATCATTGACAATATACTTCTTCAGTAAGAATTAATCAATTATGTTTTTCACTCTGACTCCCTTCCTATCTCCTAAGTCCACTTCTTGCAAGAACTTAGATTTTAATTATCATTAAAATTTTAATCTTTAAAAATATTTTCTTAACTAGTAATAATACTGATAATTGAAAATAAAATAGTTAAACAGTTCGAATGTGAATAATGGTATCGGACATATCGTATCGGACTCGATGGACCCAGAAAAAATCCTAAATCTGTTGTCCGTTTGAGGTAAATATCCTGATTCAAACACAATATTATTAAATTTTTTTTTTAAATTTACAAATAGGTATTTACAACTAAGGTACCTATAAATAATATATATATATATATATATATATATATTATTTATAGGTACCTTAGTTGTAAATACCTATTTGTAAATTTAAAAAAAAAATTTAATAATATTGTGTTTGAATCAGGATATTTACCTCAAACGGACAACAGATTTAGGATTTTTTCTGGGTCCATCGAGTCCGATACGATATTTCCGATACCATTATTCACATTCGAACTGTTTAACTATTTTATTTTCAATTATCAGTATTATTACTAGTTAAGAAAATATTTTTAAAGATTAAAATTTTAATGATAATTAAAATCTAAGTTCTTGCAAGAAGTGGACTTAGGAGATAGGAAGGGAGTCAGAGTGAAAAACATAATTGATTAATTCTTACTGAAGAAGTATATTGTCAATGATTCAGAGGTTTCTTTTAACCAAGATTAGGAGCTATCTAAACTTCTTAACGTTCGTGTATTTAGTGACATTAATGGATCCTTAATAGCTTGTAGCTAGATACCTTCCACTTAGAAATGACTGGTTCTTCTGGTGTTGTCTAGAATTTACGACGTCTCGAGGTATCTTGTTCTTGGAAGGTGGTCTGCCTGAAGGTGGTTTCCTGTACCTTCAACCTACCATCATCCAGAAGTGGCATCCCTTGTGATAAACATAATTTTCGTATGTTAGGCTGGTTTCAGTTTAAATTTGTTATCTTTTCGTATCTTTACTGTTTATGAGAAAAATATGCTAAAATAATAATAAAAAGGAATAGTTAAATGACAAAAAAAAAAAATCGAAAAATATAAGTAAATAATAGAAAATAAAATACATTTATGTGATTTAGTCATTACAGGAATTATTATATCAACCTAGCTTACAGATCACTCTTTCTCCCACTTCCCCTTCTCAAAATCATTTCATACTGGCATTACTGGGTATAAGAAAGTCACCCAAATTACACTGATTAACTACAAATACAGCTGACGCCAACTCATTACATTAAGTAATGCCTTTATGAAATGATTTTGAGAAGGGGGATGGGGAAAGAGTGATCTGTAAGTGTGGTTGGTAATGGACCCATCACATATTTTTCTTAATTTCTATAAAAACTACCAATAATAAAAAAAATATTTTATTTATTGCTAATTGTGATACAATAATAACATTATTTTGACAATGGTTATGAAAGGCCCTTAGTTAATAACCATTGTTAATACCATTAACAATAGTTATAATCATAGTCAATACACATTGTTAATTTGTTTTTCTTATTTTCAAAACATAACATATTCATAAGGAGCTGTCCATAAAATACATAATACTATTTACTATAATCTTTGACACCCCCCTCCCCCCCCCCCCCCCCCCCACCCCCCCATAACATAACAATATAACATTAATTAAAGACTTATTTTGTTTTAGTGAGATGGCAGAATGATATGGAAGACACTCAGATCCTGATGAAATATCTAAAATCATGAAAGAGTTGTCAGATGATGAAGATATCTTGGAGACTGAAGAATCATTACTTAGAAGATTGCGACACTGAAAATGACCCAGAATTTGTGCCTAGAATGGAGGAACAAGACGAATTATTAAATGAAACGGTAAAACTATCAGAATTAAAATCTTCACAAAAAAATAAAAATAAAATGTAACGTTGAGTTTAAAAATACATATTCTATAATATACCCTATATTATATATTATTTATTTTTCTATATTTCATACATTGTTGCCTAAGAAAGGAAGAAGGAGAACGTCCTTAAGTAACGTTGGGAAAGAAGACACATAAACTAAAATATAAAACTGTATCTATTATATTTATTTATTCATTTTTTATTTTTTATTTACTATTATTGTTACTACATGTGTGTCCAACTCTAGGATATAATAACTGTTTATGAATCGATTTTTAAGTTAACATTTTTATGTCTATCACGTTGTTGTTTAAAGAAAATAAATATTATTTTATTTGTCATCTTAAAGGTTATTTTATTTTTTGCTGAAGCATTAATAAACAAAAAAAATTGTCGGTGAACTTCCCCAGCGCGAATGAATGAACTAGGTTTTTGATCTTCATGTGAATCCAATTTAACGATTTGGTTGAAAATGAGTGTATCTTACTCAAGGTAGAAGAAGCTGAATCATCATACTAAATTTGGGATTGATCCGTTGGTCATATCGACAGTTTTCAGGGTTTTTGAGATAGGCCCTTCTCAACTGATCTCCTCTTTCCCTTTGGCAGATTTGGCTGAAAATTAATAGGTGTCGTCGTTATGGGGTTCTGGATACACATATAAAAATGTGTCAATACCTTCATTCTAATGGCAGATCTACAGACAGATTTTTTTTCTTCAAATAAATCAAAAGGTCGGGAAAAATGAAATTTCGGTGAACACTTGACGTTGAATTACCTAAGAGATTTCATAACTTCCCCTATACTTGGGGAAGTATTAGTGATGTTCCTAGCCTGGAGTCAGCTGGAACAGGCACAGGGTGGGGTTCAGAGAAGTTCCAGGGGGCTCGCCCAATACTGGTTATATTTAAGAAACCTGATTTTTATCAGGCTGCGTATAGCACGTGCAGATTGGAGAACCTTGAACGGGGCCATCGGACTATCAGCATATCCAATGGATTAATTGCTGGAAATATTTCTTCTCTTCATTATTAACCTATTAAATCCCAGAATTTCATTATACATTCAGAGATAATGTTGAAAAAAAAAAAAAATGTTTTATTTTGCCACAAAAATAACTATATATATTTTTTTTCGTTGATTTAATAAAATTATTACCATTCGGATTTTCAGTTCGGGAGTTCAATGACCTAGGTATCTAAATTCCATCAGTTTCCCAAGGTCGTACATAGAAGATAATCTCAGGTAGGCTGAAAATTCCATCAGTTTCCCAAGGTCGTACATAGAAGATAATCTCAGGTAGGCTGAAAATTATGGTAGTTATGAGCTATTTCTTGAAGGCGATTAATGTATATTTTTTTAATTCACGTGATTGTATTTGTTCTTCAAGTTAGGTTAGGTTTTATGACTCATGCCAGGATTTTAACTACGAGGTGATATAGCCTACTAACAGAGCGCTACTTCGTCACTCTGGTGGACATGAGCCCGACTCTACTGTAGGAGTCCTAAATTTTGCCTACCCTAAGTTTTTATTAACCTAGGGTAGGGGTGTTTAACGAGTACCTGACATCGTACAGGTTTGGGACCATCGCTTAACGTCCCATCCGAAGGACGGCATGCTTAAGTTTATTTTACCTCCCAGATAAAATAAACTAAGGGCCTCGGTCGGGTTTCGAACCCATGATCTTGAGCTCAGAAGACAAGCACGCATACCACTGAGCTACCAGCGCC
This sequence comes from Aradus depressus, assembly GCA_963662175.1. Taxonomy (NCBI): domain Eukaryota; kingdom Metazoa; phylum Arthropoda; class Insecta; order Hemiptera; family Aradidae; genus Aradus; species Aradus depressus. Next base: position 7,442,617 of record OY759216.1, read on the forward strand.
CTTCAAGTTAGTAATCAACGAAAGTTGCTATAGACACAGCTTCTCTGTATGACAACAGTAGGCTAAAGGTCAGTTTTAGCTGGCACAAGTAGCTCCTGTATAAACTATAGTAATATAATCTGCCCACTATTATGTAGTTTTTATAACAATGGCTCCTACACATTAAGGCTTCTATAGTGTATTATTACAACATTGTAAAATAACAATGACTTATAATTGGCTTTATAGTGTACTAGCAGTAATACCCGGCGTTGCCCGGGGAACTTTGAATTTTCTCTCAATATCTCCTGTAAGTCTATTCAATCCTTCGACACCACATTCATGATGTTATAATTTTCGATTATTCATACGGAATAAGGCTTATAGTCCTTCAACTATAGTAACGCTAGTAAGTTTTTAAGACCCCTAGGCACCACAGCTAGTATGCGCCTTTCAACGGCGGAAACCCCAGCTAGTGAATACTTGGCATCGCTGGGCACCACAGCTAGTAAGAAGTTAGGAACGCTGGGCATTACAGCTAGTATGTGCCTTGCGACGGCGGACCCCACATTTAGTACGTAGTTAGGAACGCTGGGCACCACAGCTAGTATGTGCCTTGCGACGGCGGACCCCACATTTTGTACGTAGTTAGGAACGCTGGGCACCACGGCTAGTATGTTCCTTGCGACGGCGGACCCTACAGATATTACGTAGTTAGGAACGCTGGGCACCACAGCTAGTAAGTGTCTTGTAACGGCGGAACCCACAGCTAGTGTTAGGAACGCTGGGCATCTCAGTTAGTATGTGCCTTGCGACGGCGCACACCACAGCTAGTACGATATTAGGAACGCTGTGCACCACAGCTAGTAAATGCCTTGCAACAGCGGACCCCACAGCGAATACATAGTTACTACTACATGTGAAATTCATGACAATCCGATTACCCTTTAATCAGTCAGCATTTTTTTATGCTTCCCCCCCCCCCCCCTGTTAAATTTTTGAAGATGTCACATAGTGTATTTTTCTATTTGGCCATCAAGAATACTACATAAGAAATTCCATGACAATCCGATCATCCGTAAATGATCTATCACTATCTTCGAATTTACGCCTACCCCACAACCCCCCTCCCGTTCATAACTTTGGGACGCCACACACCTTTTTTTCCTTTTTGGCTTTTAAAATACTACATGTGAAATTTCATGACAATTCGACCATTAGTTAAAGAGTTAGCACTATTTATATACTTAGGCCCCCCTTACAACCCCCCCTCCCGAACTAAACTTTGGGACGCGACATAGCCTATTATTCAATCGGGCTCAAAAGAATGCTACATGTGAAGTTTCATAAAAATCCGTCCAGCCGTATGGGCTTGATGCTGGAACAAACATACAAACACACAAACCCCGTTTCAGCTTTATTAATATAGACAAACGTTCCGCTCAACATAGGGTACGTGACATCACCCAACACTCCTGCCAACTTCCTACTACCATCTCCAAAGCCCACTTATATTCCACATTTCTTCCTTGATAATTTTAGTAGGAACCAAACGGTAACTTATTTTACCATACATATGGAGTCTATCGAGCTCAGGATCGCCACTTAGAAATCTAGCCAAGGCACTTAGGTCAGATATTTTATTCGGGAAGATAAAAATAAATTTGAGCATGTCGTCCTTCGGATTAGACTTTAGGCTATGATCGAGGGCCTTTTTGTATGTCAGGTGCTCGATAATGAGTCCTATGTTATGTAACTAAAGCTAGGTAGCTAAAATTTCACTTAGGTTCAAAAAACCTTGAGCACGTCGTCCTTCGGATAGGACTTTCCCGATATATCTAAATCTGTCTATCAGTTTTAACAAATATTAAATCTATAAACCGTTAAAAAGCAGGAAGTTTGAAGAATGGTATTTAGCCCGACGTTTTTCGAAAAACATTTTTATTTCAATTTTTTAGGATTCAGATATCCCGGTTGTTCATCAGTTTTAACAAATATTAAAACTAAAAACCATTTAAAAGCGAGAAATTTGAAGAATGGAGTTTACCGAGCTCAGGATCGCCATTTCGAAATCTAGCCAAGTCACTTAGGTCAGATGTTTTAATCGGGAAGATAAAAATAAATTTGAGCACGTCGTCCTTCGGTTTGGACTTTAAGCTATGATCGAGGGCCTTTTCGTATGTCGGGTACTCGATAATGAGTCGTATGTTACGTATCTAAACCTGGGTAGTTGAAATTTCATTTACGTTAAAAATAACTTGAGCACGTCGTCCTTCGGTTTGGACTCTAAGCTATGATCGAGGGCTTTTTCGTATGTCAGGTACTCGATAATGAGTCGTATGTTACGTATCTAAACCTGGGTAGCTGAAATTTCACTGGTTAAAAATAAATTTGAGCACGTCGTCCTTCGGATTTGACTTCCCCGATATATCTGAATCTGTATATCAGTTTTAACAAATATTAAATCTAAAAACTGTTAAAAAGCAAGAAATTTGATGAATGGGATTTCGCCCGACTTTTTCGAAAAACATTTTTATTTCGATTTTTGTGTAGGATTCAGATAATTCGGTTGTTCATCAGTTTTAACAAATATTAAAACTAAAAACCGTTTAAATGCGAGAAATTTGAAGAATGGAGTTTACCGAGCTCAGGATCGCCATTTAGAAATCTAGCCAAGTCACTTAGGTCAGATGTTTTAATCGGGAAGATAAAAATAACTTTGAGCACGTCGTCCTTCGGATGGGACTTTCCCGATACATCTGAATCTTTCTAAGGTTGACCATCTTCGTTTCTGGATGCTGCCTATCTACCAACATAGCTGTATTAATTTGCAACAGCGGACACCACAGCTAGTACGAAGTTAGGAACCCTGGGCAGCACATCTAGTATGTGCCTTGCAACAGCGGACCCCACAGGTAGTACGAAGTTAGGAACGCTGAGCACCACATCTAGTATGTGCCTTGCAACAGCGGACCCCACAGGTAGTACGAAGTTAGGAACGCTGAGCACCACATTCTAGTTTGTGCCTTGCAACAGCGGTCACCACAGCTAGTACGAAGTTAGGAACCCTGGGCACCACATCTAGTATGTGTCTTGCAACAGCGGACCCCACAGCTAGTACGAAGTTAGGAACCCTGGGCACCACATCTAGTATGTGCCTTGCAACAGCGGACACCACAGCTAGTACTAAGTTAGGAACGCTGAGCACCACATCTAGTATGTGCCTTGCAACAGCGGACCCCACAGCTAGTACGAAGTTAGGAACGCTGAGCACCACATCTAGTATGTGCCTTGCAACAGCGGACCCCACAGCTAGTACGAAGTTAGGAACGCTGAGCACCACATCTAGTATGTGCCTTGCAAAAGCGGACCCCACAGCTAGTACGAAGTTAGGAACGCTGAGCACCACATCTAGTATGTGCCTTGCAACAGCGGACACCACAGCTAGTACGAAGTTAGGAACCCTGGGCACCAACCCCCCCTCCCGTTCAAAACTTTGGGACGCCACACACCTTATTTTTCTATTTGGCCTTCAAGAATACTACATGGGAAATTTCGTGACAATACGATCAACCGTTAATGAGCTAGCTCTATATTTATACTTAGCCCCCCCTCCCCCCCCCCCCTGCCGTACAAAATTTTGAGCCGTCACACACAATATTTTTCAATTTGGCCTTTAAGAATACATGTGAAATTTCATGACAATCTGATCATCCGTTAAAGAGTTAGCTTTATTTATACACTTGGGCCCCCCCACAACCCCCCCTCCCGTTCAAAATTTTGGGACGCCACATAGCCTATTATTCAATCGGGCTCAAAAGAATGCTACATGGGAAGTTTCATAAAAATCCGTCCAGCGGTTTGGGCGTGATGCTGGAACAAACATACATACATACATACAAACAAACCCCGTTTCAGCTTTATTAATATAGACTAGCGGTAATACCCGGCGTTGCCCGGGGAACTTTGACTTTTCTCTAAATATCTTCTATAAGGCTATTCAGTTCCTCGACAGTATATTCATGATGTTATAATTATCAATTATTCATACGGAATAAGGCTTATAGTCCTTCAACTGTAGTAACGCTAGTTTTTAGCAAGTTTTTAGAACCCCTGGGCACTACAGCTAGTATGCGCCTTTCAACGGCGGAAACCACAGCAATACTTAGCATCGCTGGACGTCCTAGCCAATGCGTACTTAAGAACGTTTGTGACCACAGCTAGTATGTGGCTTGCAACGCTGAGCACCACAGCTAGTACGTAGTTGGGAATGCTGGGCATCATAGCTAGTATGTGCCTTGCGACGGCGGACCCAACAGCTAGTACGTAGTTAGGAACGCTGGTCACCACAGCTAGTATGTGCCTCGCAACAGCGGACCCCACAGCTAGTACGAAGTTAGGAACGCTGGGCATCACAGCTATTAAGTGCCTTGCAACAGCAGACCCCACAGCTAGTATGTAGTTAAATACTCTGGGCATTACAGTTAGTAAGTGCTTTGCAACAGCGAACTTCACAGCTAGTACATAGTTAGGAACGCTGGGCACTACAGCTAGTAAATGCCTTGCAACAACGCACCCCACAGCTAGTACGTAGTTAGGAACGCTGGTCACCACAGCTAGTATGTGGGTCGCAACAGCGGACCCCACAGCTAGTACGTAATTAGGAACGCAGGGGCTGAGCACTACAGCTAGTAAGTGCCTTGCAACAGCGGACCCCACAGCTAGTACGATATTAGGAACGCTGGACATCACAGCTAGTAAATGTCTTGCAACAGTGAACCCCACAACGAATACATAGTTACTACTACTACATGTGAAATTCATGACAATCCGATTCATGACAATACGATCAAACATCAATGAGCTAGCTCTATATTTATACTTAGTCCCCCCCCCCCCCCCACCCTCAACCCCGCCACCCGTTCAAAACTTCGGGACGCCACACACCTTTTTTTCCTATTTGGCTTTTAAAAATACTACATGTAAAATTTCATGACAATTCGACCATTAGTTAATGAGTTAGCACTATTTATATACTTAGGCCCCCCCACAACCCCCCCTCCCGTTCAAAATTTTGGGACGCTACATAGCCCATTATTCAATCGGGTTCAAAAGGATGCTACATGGGTAGTTTCATAAAAATCCGTCCAGCCGTTTGGGCGTGATGCTGGAACAAATACACATACATACATACATACAAACAAACAAATAAACAAACAAACCCCGTTTCAGCTTTATTAATATAGATTATTAAGACAGTGTGAAATAATAATGTACCAAAGCCATTGTTATTTTACTCTATAGTGTATTATTACAACACCGTAAAATAACAATGGCTTTGATACATTATTATTTTACACTGTCGTAATAATACACTACAGAAACCTTAATTTAAGACATTGTTATTATACACTGTTTTGTAATAATACACTATAGAAGACTTAATGAGCAGAAGTCATTCTTATATATACACATTAGGGTGGTCGTAAAAAGTAAAAAGTTCGATTTTTCAAAGTTCCCATCCAAATTTTTGTGTAGTTTGACGACAAAAATTTTTGTGAATTTTTTCAAATTTTTCTGAATGAATTAACCTGGCCCTGTGGGCGGTCAAAGTTTAACACGTGTTTTAAATGGGTTTTTGAACATTTACATATTTTTAAGTGTAGGTCTTAGTATTTTTAATATAAAAATCTAAAAATACATGGATTATGGGTTTTCGGGGTCGCTGAAAACGAATTTCATATTTTATTTATTTATTTACATATTCACAACGACAACATTTGTCACTAGTGATCGTGATGATGTGCTGTGGCAAGTGTGTCGCTGTACTGCTGAGGTACGTGACCGAAGAGGAGTCCAGGCTAGTCCTGGAGCAGGTCCCTCTGCCATGCCCGCTTTAGACGTCTTGGTGGATTTGTGGGGAGAGTGTTCGTGGATAATTGGAGAATAAGTGGATTGGCGTGATGATGGAGTTTGTCGTGAAAATTTTGATATCGTGTCTTGATAACAGAAGGTATAAATGGGATGTTGAGGTCATTATGTAATGTGAGGTTGGAAACGTAAAATGGGGCATTGGCAATGTGGCGTAGTATGATGGATTGTAATGACTGAAGGCGTTGTATGTTTGATTTTTTGGCTGATCCCCATATCTCGATTCCGTAAGTCCAGATGGGTTTTAGTATAGTGTTGTAAATGTGAAGTTTGTTTTCAAGCGATAATGTCGATCGTCGTCCGATGATTGATTTCAGTCGTCCAAATCGTCTTTTGAGGTCTGTGCGTTTCAGTCTGATATGAGTTGTCCAAGTTAAACGTCTGTCTAAATGAAGTCCTAGATATCGGACAGTGTCTGATGCAGGAATGGGCTGGTTGTTAATGTATACTGGTGGACAAGTGAATTTCATATTTAAAATTTTTTTTTGACAGTCACATTTCCCTAAAAACTCGTACAAAAATTGACGAAAATGATAAAAGTTTTCGAATCGATGATTCATTTTAATGAATTATTAATTTTTTAATATGAAATTCGTTTTCAGCGACCCCGAAAACCCATAATCCATGTATTTTTAGATTTTTATATTAAAAATACTAAGACCTACACTTAAAAATATGTAAATGTTCAAAAACCCCATTTAAAACACGTGTTAAACTTTGACCGCCCACAGGGCCAGGTTAATTCATTCAAAAAAATCTGAAAAAATTCACAACATTTTTTTTCGTCAAACTACACAAGAATTTGGATGGGGACTTTGAAAAATCGAACTTTTTACTTTTTACGACCACCCTAATACACATATCATACACATATGTATGTATATATAAGATTGGCCACTTCCCTACATCATGGACCACCGAAAGATCGACTTTCACCGTCAACTCGAAACTTTTTTTTTCTTTTTTTTTCGCAATTTTTTATATAATTTAGAAATAAGAAGGTTGTTTTCGCCGGAAATTATATTTCTTCCCCCCTAATTCGTAATGTGTATCCATAACCGTATAAGGTCGACACCTATTGATTTTCAGCCCAATCGGCCATAGTAGTGAATATATGTAATTTTATTTGTATATGCGAAACCCCATAAGGAGGGGGGTTTGTACAAAAACCCTAATAACTGCCTTTGTGACGACGTATCGACACGAAATTTTATATGAAAATCCAGGACGATACAAGTGTATGTATTAACAGGAAACTCAATAAAAAGATTCAGAAGTTACTCAATAAGACATCTATTAATTTTCAAACAAATCGATCTATTGGGAAAGCGAAAAATTAGTTGATTAATTGGCGCTGGGAAAGTACATAGCCGATGATTCACCGACTGTATGACCCTGTTGGAATTCGTTGACCGCAGAGTAATGAGGGATTTCCTTCACCCAGTTCTGGGTATACCATACCCCACTTCCTTGGAAGTCTCCCCACGTAAAAGGAAGAGTTAAATAAAACATGAATGAACGTCTCCTTCTTTATGTGTCATTCTTCAGTCTCATAGACAAATATAGATATATATATCTAAATTGTATACATTACTATTTCCTTCTATTATATGTACATACACATATTTATTATCTGTTATCAGTTAGAAGACCCGTGTGGACATCCCTCCCTAGCGATATAAACAATTTAACTACACCTCTTATCAAGTATTAGGGAAGTTATGTAATCAAGAAATTGTAGTTTCAGTTTTCTCTTTGTGTGAATCACCGGCAGTGTACATCCTCAGAATGAATTAATCAATTAATTTTTCGCTTCTACTCCAAAACTAGTCGACCGTTTGCGCTAATATGCCACAGTTGACTTATGCAGCGTAACAAAACAGTTATACATATATAGCCGAGCTATGTAGCTGTGCTACAAGTTTTTGAAAACAGCTATATAGCTGGAAATGAGTTTCCCATCGGTTGTCGGTAAGATCAAAGGGAACTATGCAGCTGAGCTATATACCTGGGCTGGAAGCGCATTTTTTGTTGTAGCACAGCTATATAGCTGTTGCCCGAAGACGCTCGTCAGTTGTGTGCTTGCCATCTGGAAGTAAACTGGTTGAGGTTTTCATCAAGTACATGCTGCTACAGCTACACAACGAAACGTTTTTAGTCATAGCTATATAGCTCAGCTCGGCTAAATAGCTGTTTTGCTACATAGAGTAAACGCGCATTACATAGCGGCTCCTGAATCTTCATATCGGCAGTTATTAGGGTTTTTGAATTGAGCGCCTTCCCCTGAACCCCCTCTTATCCTTCTGTCGATATCGCTGAACTTTGACAGGTAATGTCCTTCATTGGGTTTTGATTTTAAGTACCTATGAAATTTCATGTCGATACATTAATGTATTGAGCCCCCTCTCCTTCCCTTCATCCGATTCCGCTGATAATTGATGTGCCGTCCTTATGGGGTTTTAAATCTACATATGAAATTTTGTGTCGATACATTCAGTACAACGGCAGTTATTAGTTATCGTATTAAGCTTCCCCCCAATCCCTGTCCTTAGATTGATTTGTCTGAAAAAGAATTGGTGTCATCTTTAGAGAGTTCTGCATTCTCATATTAAATTTCATGTCGATACATTTAATCTTACGTGAGTTATCGTATTCACAGACACACAGAATGACAGACATTTTTCTTTTTATATTTGGAATCTATAGGTTGAGTAAACTCCGCATCTAATTTTTAACCGATTCCATAACTTCCCCTATACTTCGTTTAGCTGGGGAAGTAGCAAGGAAATAATATAAAATAACCTGTTATTTGAACACATTATTATTGGTAATAATGATGTGATGAATAATAATATAATTTGTTCCTATTTATTGTAATAAAGGGTACTCATGCTCTTCACCATTCCATTAATATACATTTTTTTTATATACGTAACTCATGTAATAGGTATTACTGCTCTTGACATAGTTAGGATGAGATTAAAGGCATAAGTCAAGTAATCATATGTTGAGCAAGGTCAAGAAAGTATTTAGAGGAAGGTGTCGCCCAAGGATTATCTTTAAGTCTCTTATTATTTTTCATTTTTAATATCTCTTTTTGAGGTATAAATTTTAGTTTAAAAATGATATAATGATAGAGGTATTTTCAATACCGAGTTTATAACTAATTTATTTTTATGTTGGGAAGTTGCGACAGAACAACATAAACGTTTTCTTGAAAAAATTCAGATAAAAATATCATTAGAATTAACGACTGGGTAATGAGGATTGTTGCAGAATTTATCTTGACAAATCTGATGAAAGTAGTTAGTTATTGTGACTTTAACCGCCTACTACCAGAGCACTCATTTGCAGCTCTGGCGGACATGAGCTCGATTCTACATTGGGAGTCCTAAATTTTGACTATCTAGGTGACTTTTAACGAGGTCCTGACATCGCACATGCTTCGGACTATCGCTTAATTTCTCATCCGAAGGACGGCGTGCTTAAGGTTTCTTTTCCTCCCAGATAAAAAAAAATAAGAGCCTCGGCCGGGTTTCAAACCCGCGATCTTGAGTTCAGTGGGCTACTAGCATGCTACCTCTGAGCTTCCGGTGGCCTCTTGATAGAAGAAGAATATATTTTAGAAACAATTTTCCTATACTTAGGGAAATACAAATATACAGTCGAGTATCCGAACGTCAGTTATATGAACGTGCAATTATCCGAACTGGCTTCATGGAAAAAAAAATCAAATTAGTTTTCCATGAGGGAAGCCTAATTAATTGTTAGAGAGTGTTGTTAGCTGTATAAGGGATATGTGTATGTAATTTGTTCATTGGATTTTTCCACTGAATCCTTTTCCATTCATTACCAGTCAATGCTCTCAGTTTCAAATCATTCATTGTGAGGTGTACATTGAATTAGTTAATATCAGGCATTAGCTATCAAGTTCGGTGTTGGTAAATCAACGATAACGGGAATAAAAAATAATTCTGATTCAATCACTAGGTATGCAGTTAATCTTGACAGTGAGGAGGGCAGTTCATATCGTAAAACTAGGAAAAAACCGAAATCAGAATTGTTGGAAGATGCTTTATTCACTTGGTTTTTACAAAAATGGGCTTCTGGGCTTGGTGGTGACTCTTCATTCATCGCAAGTTCTGGGTTACTGAAAAATTTCGATTATCCGAATTTTTGATTATCCGAACCACCCCACACAACATTAGTTCGGATAATCAACGCTCTACTGTATATATATATTTTTATATATACTAGTGATAGAAACCTGGATAGCCTTAAAAATGAAGATTTCTGAATAGAGCTACTAGGAGGAGCTCCTCAAAATTCACACTAATCAGGTATTAGCCTAGATAATTAACATATATTTGGAAAGAGGATTATCTTATCTTCAGCTATTAATGGAAAATTTGCTAATCTTTGGACATGAGAGGGTGAAAGAATATCAAGGGAATAATTATGCAACTATTTATAAATCCCACCATTAAAATGTACTGTCATAGAGTTGACACAAAATAGGTCTTGGCTACAAAACCAGAATCAGCAGAGGAAGACTTTTCGTCGCTCTGGTGGGGATTGGCTCAACTTTTCTATGCCTGCCCAGGTAGATAGGGTACTTTTAAAAATTCGAACAGGTTCTTCAATATAATAGCAAAGAAATGTCAACATTCGCAGTTTTTGTATTAAGCTTCCCCACCACTAATCCCCCTTCACTTTGGGATATATAATGTATACATATACATTATATATGTATGTATATATAATTTCGTGTTCATACATTCATTCTGTCGGGGGAGTTATCGTGTTCACAGACACATTCGAAGACAAGAATCGTTTTTTATTTTCGGAATCATAATGGGAAAACAACTTAGAATTTCTCAATCATATAAAAAAAATTGAAATAAATGCCTTTGGATTTGACGCTGAAAGCCGATCTTTCGACGGAAGTGAGCAAAATAATATTTGTTGTAGTACTTCGTCAATTACCTTCTCATTACAACTCCTAACGATACCCACTGTCTGGATTTCTGTAAACTCCATCTTGTCCTTTGCTCTGATAGTTTCATTATGAAGGTCAGGAACAAATAGTCCGATGGCATTAGAAAGAGGAAGTCGTCCTTCCGGTTGAAGCAAGCCAGGTTCTTGATTGGAAGGATCACAAGAAGGAGAAGACAATTACTGGGATTGGCAGGTTCTTGAAGGAGCCAATAGGATCAATGTCCTTACTTTTCTTTCTTCCTCTTGTTATCAAGTGTAGACTGCAGTTGGAAGAGATTGGAGAATGGAAGTCGTCCTTCCGGTTGAAGCAAGCCAAGTTCCTGATTGGAAGGATCATGGGAAGAATCAGGAAGGAGAGGTCAATTGCCGGGATTGGCAGGTTCAATGCGGAGACAATGGGAGCAATGTCAGTCAGCAAGGTTGCACTCTCTGATTTTCTGGTTTCTTTTATCTTCAGACTTTTGCAACTCCATACACAGACAATTCGTACAGTTGCTGTTTTGAAGAGAAAGCAAAAATACTTACATGTTTTGAAAACGAAGTGAGGATTTTTTAAAGCACTCGTTCGCTTTTTAGTTTTTTGGAATCCTCTAAATTCTTCTTTATTTAACTTTTTTTTAAATGGCAAGCCACAATACTGAAGCTTTTCAGCTATTTTTAATCATAATGTGGGACATCACAGCATTATTTTGCAGTTGGTGCAACGCTAAATTACATATACAAAGTTTTGCCTCTTGTACCTTGTGTGGTTTATCTCTAAAAATATGTGATTTATAACAATACTTATAATGGATTTTTGCCTAGTAATCTGGTTATACCTTTATTATTATTATTATTATTATCAACATTTATCATGTCCAACATCACCCGTCCGTTGTGATTGAAAGCTGAGGATCAAAGTAGGGCTTAAGCGAGGCTACCAACGTCCGGGTAATCTATGGCGATCTACGGTCGTCCGCAGTTAGTCAGATCGCTTTCTTTCGCTCCTGCCAGGAACCATCACCAGTCCCAGTTATGATCCGAACCTGCGAATCAACTCCCCCCTGGCCAGGTCATATAGAGGACTATGGGTTCTGCACTCTCAAGGCTCCTACAGTTCGTGTTGTTCTTCCTCTTAAAGAAGAAGAATTTGAAGTTTCAATTTCCAAGACCTGATAATATCTGGGACGTCCAGTGGACATCTGGAAAGTGTGCTTACGTCGTTCGGCCATCCGAACTTCATGACCAACGTTCTTGCCATGTTCCTACTATCCATTCTTAGACAATGACTTGCAATGCTCACATAACGATTCCTTGGCAAAAATTAAGGAGACATCTAATAAAACTGTTTTTTGTAACTCGTATACTTTCAAAGAAAAACCGCTGATTAGAAGGCGACTCCAAATTTGACTTCTGTGTTATCTTTATAAGGCATAAGAAATATAAGGATTTTGTTCAATAGCCTACAAAATCCTAAAAAAGCTTCTATCGATAAGAACTTGCTTTAACATTATGGGATTTTGAATTTGAGTTTCATTGATTCATATGTCTTAATCAATAAGTTACTGCATCACATAGAATTCCAGCGAAGAAACCTTGAAAAGTCTGTCATACAAGTTCCCAGAATGACTATTGTTACAGAACAAAAACTGATTCTATGAACTCATAGAACGGAAAAAGGTCTTTATTCATCTTTGGTCATTATTAGATTTTTAGTTCTTAAAATATTGTCATACACCAATAAAAAAATTGGCCTTGAAATTTGCAAGAACAAAAAAAAAAATGTACTGGCTATGGGTTAATCAATTACGTTTTCGCTCTTCCTCCAAAGCCAATCGACCGTTTGGGCTAAAACTCAACATTTGACTCACATAGTGGATTGTGGTTCCTCATAGTAAATTTTATGTCGATACATTCATTACATCGGCAGTTATTGGGAATTTTTAGTTGAGCCCCTCTGACCCCCCTCCTATTTGGATGGTTCTGCTGAAAGTTAATAGGTTAGACAGTTATTATGACTCATGCCCGGGCTTTAACTCATATCGCCTACTACCAGAATGGTCTTTCGTCGCTCTGGTTAACATGAGCCCGACTCCACTGTGCGAGTACTAATTTTACCTACCTAGGTTTAGTTACCTAGAATCGGGGTCTTTAACGAGTACCTCACATCGTACGGGCTCAGGGCCGTCGCCCAACACACCATAGACACAGCGATCGGAAATTTAACAACAATTATTTCTGAAAAGAACTAACTTTTCGATAGGGTTAACCGTTTTCGGGTAAATCAAGAAAACGTCTAAAAATATGAGTTTCAAAACAACATTTCAGGACTGTTTTCGGCATCTATCTTGCAAACCGGGCATCTTGTGAGTGATATTTCATATTAAATGTGTGTCTCAGTTTTCTCTGGAAATGTACTAAAGCCTCGAAGTAATGCGATCAATTTTCATCCGATATCGGCCAATATCTAATCAGATCTAAGTTAACACATGTGACACATTCATTTCAAATTTCAACTTCATAGATAGGTACATTAGTTTTTGAGTTCGAACACTCACACATACCAAACATATTCTTTATATTTTTATTATACACAGACAGACATTGGTCATAACGTGTTCGTGACAAAGAGGGGTTTCCAACACTCCCGAAGAATGATTTTCCGTGCCTGACATGGGGCAGACTCACAGACACTCTCAACCGCATCGAAGTAACTCAAGCTTTCAAAAACGCGATTTTTTTCAAAAACTTTTTTATTTCCTCTTCGTCTATATCGACGATCCCACAGCCTGATCCGATTTCGCTCGGATTTTTTCCATGGACGAATATATGAACGATAATTAAGATGTGACATGGAGCCTGCCTGGTAGCTATCCAGTTTAGGTTATGATACCTTCCAGGTAGTTATCCAGCTCAGGTTATGATGCCTTCCAGGTACCTATCCAGCTCAGATTATACCTTCCTTTTGTTCTTGTTTGTTGTTATTTTGTGTGTCCTGCCCGGGCTTTAACTAAAAGGACATAGCGCCTACTACCAGAGAGTTCTTTCGTCGTAAATGTTTCCTACCCAGGTTTAGATACGTAGTCTTTAACGAGTACCTGACATGGCACAGGCTCGGGACAGTTACCTAACGTCCAATCCGAAGGACAGCGCTCAAGGCTGATATTGGGATCAAATTCATGATTATTCAGACGCGAGGGTGTTTTTAAATTTGTCCTTTAAGAGTTATAACTACAATACTATATTTAAAAGATAAATCAATGTCTTAAAGGTTGACGAAGCCTCATGCAAAGTGTAAATGGTTTTTTGAAAACTGTATAAATACTGTACATTTTCGACACTGTTTATATCAATTTCAATTTTAATCTAGCACTTTTTCTGCGGTAGGTTGAAACTCACTCAAAATGTCTTCAAGAACAAAATAGATTTTCCGAAATTCTGGAGTTTTTGAAAAGAGGGCATGTCCAAAATCGCACAAATACTAAATTTCATACAAATCGAATAGAATTGTTTACAATAAAAACGGATATGTTTATGGAATTTTTAGAGGACCCATTTTCAACTCTTTTTTTTTTTTTTTTTTTTGGAAAACTGCTGAATTCGTTTCTTTAGAGACGGGTTATGTATATTATTCTTTAAGAAATCATTAATTTTTCATTCAATTATATATTAGATAACCAACTCGAAAAATAAGAATGAAGACTGTTGCTTTGTAAACAAAAACAAGGGTGATGAAGTGAACTTGACCCAGTGAGAGGTAAGTGAGATCCAGGGACGACTGATGTCTATCTTCCTGGCCATACCAGGTCAATGTCAAACCGAATACCTGCCTCCATCTAGGACCATTACCTCACAGAACTGCAAGAGATTACAGATGAGGGGTCTATAATCCCTTAAGCTAGAAGACCCATTAAATATTTTGTAATTGTTAAATAGTTTTAATCCAGATTGACCTATTCTATTAGTTGCTTAGGAATTTTCCTATGATAGGAATCTGTTACAGGGAGGAATAGATAATTAAAATACACAAATTCTTTGTCAAACTTCACTATATATTCTCAAATACTCAACTAGTTTCGCCGTGTTAAGGCATTATCAAGAGTCACTTATAAACTGACAGAATTGGTTGACAGGGTAGAAGGTACAGTTATGGAGGGGGGGGGGGGGGGGGGGGGGTTTAGGTAGTGACGAGTTTTTGTTATTCTATACATTCCAATAAACAGATATTTACAAGATAATAATAAATATAAAAATAAAATATATATATAAAATCTAATAAAGCGAATCTAACAGTAGAGTTTATATATATATTTTATTATTAGATTTATATATATTTTTTATTTTTATATTTATTATTATCTTGTAAATATCTGTTTATTGGAATGTATAGAGTAACAAAAACAAGGGATTCCCCGTCATTACCTAAAAAAAACCTCCATAACTGTACCTTCTACCCTGTTTATCTATTCCTAGAATGGAGCTTCACAAAGTAAATCTGGAAACCATAAATTATTAACTGTTACAGGGAGAGATTCTGTTCTTGACAATGGGACAACAAAATTGAAATGTTCTTCTAGTGGGAGAGTTTATTTGAATTCTTGTGAAAGAACTGTAAATGTTAGTAAAATATTGCGTACATCAGTTGAACACTTTAGCAAACTATAAGAACATTGGGGCATCTACTAGAGCTCCGGACATTCGGGGATTCAGGGAAACGAGGAAGCAGACAGGAGGAAGGTAGGTTTAAGTAAGCCCTTCATGAGATCAGAGCCAGTACTAGGAATATCTCGGGAGGCATAGCGCTCCCAGACCAACATGTGGACTAGATACCACTTAGAGAAATAACCACATGCAGACAGTCGATAATGTTCCTGAGTTCCAAGGTGTTGGGGGATGTGATCCTGAGACCTGTGACAGATGTGGAGAAGAAGGCGAGACGGCACCTTACTCCCTCGGTGGATATGCTCCGACGAGATTCCACATTTTTAGAGATCTGATCATAGAAGAAGATATTAGAAGATTAGTTTATTCATGAAGGACTGTATCTTCACAGAAGGAAGCTCCAGGTAAGACAAGAAGGAAGCCGGGCGCTACCAGAGAAGCATTAAAAAACTGAATGCTTGGTGTGAGAGGTCTTCTAGTCTGATTTGGCTGAAGATAAATAATATATATCTTCTCGACAAACGTAAACAGATTTAATAGATCCTCCAAAACGAGTTCAGAAATGTGAAATGACCTGTGATGGTTAGTCCTTCTCGGTCTGCCTCCACTGCTAATCAGAGGCTGGGCAAAGCTTATCTCCCATTACGGCGACCACCCGCGCCCTCTCGTCCTCATTTAATTGTAGGAAGATGATACCATTGCGTGGACGTTCCAGGGGTGTGTTTTGTTATTATGTACATATTATTTATTTATATAATATGTACATATTTATTATTTTGTACATTTTTATTTCCTTTATTATTATGTATTCATTCTAAACCACTCACCACTACTGTCATCCTATATTAATACGGCAACTGATAAAAACTAAACTACACCTATAATAGTAGTAACCTGTGAAGAGCTCGTCCTTCCTGCTCCTGAGTTGGGAGTAGGCGAGGTCATTAATCAAACAAGCAAACAAATAACAAACGAACAAACCATGACGCAGTAACAAACACTATAGCGTGGTGGGTTATGACGAAGGATGAAGATGGAAATCTGATTACACTGGTAGATAAATGAATCTCATCAAATTGGTATGGTTATAATGCTATAAATCTGATAGGAGCCACTTGGGGCGCTCATTATGAAGACACGCTTTGGTCTGAAGGTCTTCAGATACCAATGTCCTCACCAGAAAAAAATAATTAAACATTCTCACAGTCTGCAGTATCTAAATGTTCATTATAAGCCAATCAGTGATAATGCATTGTAAAGGACTGGTCACTCTGGACGGAAAGGAAAAGAAATTTTACTGATCGAATCCGAATTATAGAGAGGGGAAGTTCCTCAGTGTCATCGATGTCAAAAATATGGTGATACAAAGGGCTATTGTGGCTACCCTGTCAGGTGCGTGAAGTGTGGTGGACAGCACGCCACCGAAGTCTCTAGAGCTCCCGGCCCAATGCGCTCTTTGTGATAGTAGCATTCCGCCATCTACAGAGGCTGCTCGGTCCATACCGACTTGAAGCGGCTGAGGAACTCCGCCAGCGTCTACCGTAGCAAGTCAACACAACCCTCTGTCCCGCAGCTTGCCTGTTTCCCAGCCCTGGCCTCAGGACACCAGAGAACAACAGCTCACCCAATACCCCCTTCACTGCCCTGCCTGCACCAGCAGGTCTCTCCTATGCCCATTCGGCTGGGGCCAGGACTCAGCCGTCCCTAACTTCAGCTTTCATTCCTCATCCCCGCCCTACAGCCTTCATCCCTCATTCCCGGCCCTTCAGCCTTCATCTCTCACCCCCGAACTTCATCCTTCATTCCTCATCCCCGCACTTCAGCCTTCATCCCTCATCCCCGCACTTTAGCCATCATCCCTCATTCCCGCCCTTCAGCCTTCATCCCTCATCCCCACCCTTCAGCCTTCATCCCTCATTCCCGCCCTTCAGCCTTCATCTTTCATCCCCCGAACTTCATCCTTCATTCCTCATCCCCGCACGTCAGCCTTTATCTCTCATCCCCCGAACTTCATCCTTCATTCCTCATATCCGCTTCTCATCCCCTCCCTTCAGCCTTCATTTTTGTTGTATTTTAATTTATTTTTGTAGTCTGGTTTTAGTTTTTTAAACAATTTTTATTTTTATTAGAGAGTTTTTAAATAAGGGACGACATGACCTTGTAGTTGAAACCTAGGTATGAGTCACAATAACTAACCAACCATATTCAGGGCTAATAACTAACCAATAAGAAACTTAATAAGATGATTCACGGCTCCCTAAATGAAACCCTTATAATAATCCTGTTATTCCGGAACGGTTAGATATCCTAAGTGTACATTTTTATTATGTGAACAAATTCCATTGTAAATATCAGCCCACGACATATTTTTTATTTTTTTATTATAATTTTATTTGAATGTGTGTTTGTGGATCAAAAAAAAAAAAAAAAAAAACTGTTTCTATTATAACCGAAGGACATTATATATGTATCGCTGTAAGCTGTAAAGAAAAAATAAATAAATACATTGATTTTATATAATTCCTGAAACAATAAATTATAAAATATACACTTTTTTATATATCTTTTTTTTCCAATTATTTTTATTCACTAATTAAGTCTAAAATATAAAAATTTCCGTGATTGCGCCAAACGTAGCAATCAGTAGTCAACATAATGGCCGTTCAATTATTTTTTTTAAACACAATATCGACAGCTACATCAGATATCAATACTTTTTTTTTCTTTATTTATGCAAAATCAATATAGGTATATTGTTTTTTATAAAAACGACAAATTTTTAACATTTGATTAAACTTCAAAAAGGAAGGTAAACCGCTTGACAATATAAATAAATAACCATAAATCCATGAATACTAATCCATAAATTACCATTATTTTTAACCCCCGACCAAAAAAAAAAAAAAAAAATGGAATTATGCGTTTTATCTGTAAATTTATTAGTTGGTTTGAAAATTTCCTTCAAATAGATCGAAATAAATCGATCCGAGCAAATCGAGAGGGAGTGCGCCGGTATATCAAGATCGCGGGTTCGAAACCTGGCCGAGGCACTTTGGTTTTTTATCTGGAAGGTTAAAGACTACTACAGATAACTAAACGAGGGTAGGCCACATTTAGGACTCCCACTAATAGACGATATGACCACAAAGTTAAAGCCCGGGCATGTGACCTGAATTTCAGTTAAATTTGTCACTTGAGTCTCGAAGGTTTCGTTCTTCATTGATTGTGCCAACAATCCGAAGAAGAATTTTGTTTTTCAATAAAAATGGAGTTTCCTCTCTTAAGGTCGATTCTAATGATATCCTGATCAGTTTCTTGACTGTAGTTAGTTATTGTGACTCATGCCCGGGCTTTAACTACAAGGTCATATTGCCTACTACCCGAGAGCTCTTTGGTCACTCTGGTGAACATGAGCCCGAATCTACTGTGAAAGTCCTAAATTTTGCTTACCCTAATTTTACTCACCTGGGGGAGGGGGTCTTTAACGAGTATCTGACATCGCACAGGCTCGGAATCATCGCTTAACGTCCAATACGAAGGACGGCGTGCTCAAGGTTTATTCACCTCTCAGATATAAAACCTAAGGGCCCCGACGTTCTTGAATGAGTGTGGTTAACTAGTTAACAAACTATTAAAGAACATTTTCCATATTTCCTCCCTCGCTTCCATCTTCCTCCCCCCAACCCTCACTGAAAAAAAGAATATTATTTTAAAGTATTTTTGTAAATAAAAGATATTTGTAGAATATCATGGATTTATTCTTTTCCCGAAGAATAGAATCGGTCAGAAATTCGATGTTGAGTTTTTCACCAAAATTTCATGTTTTCCGAATCTGCTTCCAAAATTGAAAAAAAAAACCCATAAAATGAATGTTTCAACACGAAATTTTATACGTAAATACAGAACCATACGTAGGACCCATCATTTCTCGTGAAATGGGCCGAATGGGGGGAGGGGTCAGAGGGGGTGCTCAACCCAAAAACCTTAATAACTGCCGATTTATAAATGTATCGTACACGAAATATAATATGAGGATTTAGAAGCCCCTATTTAAGTCAAATATTGATTTTTAATCAAAATGATCGATTGGTTTTATAGTAAGAGTGAAATCATAACTTTTTAAATCGAGTCAGGGAAGTACAATATATTATATTGTTGGTGATTGGTGAAGGCTTTTCTACAACTTTGTGCGGTCTCTCATTTATAATCATAATCATTTCAATAGTTTTCAAGATGTCATCAGTGTTGACGTTAAGTTGACCTTTGAACAATGCAAAATGTCTTAATTTATGAAATAAGACGGAGAACACGATAACAATTCTGAGGTCACAGGGAATAAATTGATAAGTCTAAATTCGTAACTTTTCAGGGCAGCACTTTTTTACTTTTGCATTAATCGTGTAAATCCAGTTTTTTGAATAAATAAATTATGCATCATTATTAATCATATACCTTCTAAATCTATAAGAGTGAATGAAAATGAATATTGTTAATCCTTTCTTGGATTTTCCCTTAGTAACTTAATCATTCTCCATCACTCACCTAATTATTAACCATACTTTTTGAAATACTCGTGAATCTTCTCTCTAAAGTTGAGCAAGTTGATTTAACCGAAAACACCCTCTTCACTTGGAATAGTCTGCCGTAGTGAATAAATGGTTAAATGCAGTTATCTCGTAGAATGACTCCTCAAAGAAGTAGATGAAGTTGATTTAACCGAGAACATGCACAATTTTACGAGATACCAAGAAACCCACAACTTTATAATTCCGAAAGTGTTAGAGTTCTGAGCTCCCAACTTCTTCACAGTGCGCATTTGGCTTGGGAGATCACAGGACACTTAACTCATTTTGGCCATTTTACGACTTAACAACTTATTCCCTGTAACCATAGAATTGACCTATTACGTAACGTCTCTTGTACTTTACACAGCTGGGGAAGTAACAAATAAAGAAATACTGACGAGAAAATAATCATAGTTGTTAATTATCTTAAATTAATAGCTTTATAAAAAGAAGGGAGATAAATAATTTTAATAATTAGATAAAACGCGTTTTTTTTTTTTATAAGGAGATACATTGCGGGCAATAAGATAGTTATTTCAAATATCTGACTCACTTTTCAAAGTATCTTGATAATGTTAGACTGTTGAGAAAAAAAAAAATGATTCATTTAATTGCGTGAGCAATTCATATTGGTATGTTTCTACTCTCCCTCTGAGTAATGCAAATTGTAGAATTCAGTTATATTTTTTCTTATTTTTGCTAGTAATAATAGTCGTGTGAGTATTGAGGCGGGGCCAAACCTCACCCTGAAAATTTGATTTTTCTTTTTATTCAAATGCAAAAAAAAAATAAAAAAATAGAATTTTGCAAGAGATGTCTTCCAAGGTTTGTATGAATTGTCTCAGCTCCCGTACTGCTTTATACACGGATTCTTGATAAATAATATTATTAATAACTTTATTTGCATTAGATTATTAAATCGTTGCAAGGTTCCTTCTCGCATAATAAATATATAAAAATAAAAAGTAATAATAACAAGAGAAATACTAATAATTACGTAAAAATAATAATACAAAGAAAAAAGTCCCTGAATCACCTGTTATATAAAAATTCTCATTTCCTTTTGACCGATTTCGCGGAAAATTAATATGTATCATACTTATGGTATTTAGAATTTAAATATAAACTTTCATATCGATACCTTTATTTATCTACAGTTATTGATATTTTTGTGTTGAGCTCCCCTCTGATCATCCCTTTTTTTTGACCGAATTGACTGAAAATCCATAGAAATATAAAATATCATGTCAATACATTTAATCTATCGGAAGTTATCGTGTTCACAAACACAGACAGTCAGAATTATTTTTTTCATCTTTGGAATTAAGGGGTAGGAAAACTCCGTTGAAATTTCGTTGAAAACTCCGCTTCGAATTTCTGACCGATTACATAACTTGCCCTATACCTTGTATAGCTGGGGAAGTAAACATTGGTGAGGTTTCGAGTTGGAAGAGCAGAGCAAGGCGGCTGAAGGAAGATGGTGGCGGTCTTCCTGGTGGTGTGAGTGGTAAGCTTGGCAGATCTCCTGAGCAGCCTCCGTCTCATGTCTATCCTTCAGTCTGATGTCTCCGTTCTTCATAAAGGAGAGTATTTTCCCATTATCCATTCCTGGATAATGCCCTTGCAACTTGTCTGTACTGGCCACGCTTCTCTTCTTCAAGGGCTAGGGGCATGGACTCATCAATATCTGCTCCTAAATACATAGGTATTGCTTCAACAGAAGCACCTGTAGCGCAGCTGTTGAGACAGTTCGTTCCTTGTACCTCTTAAAAGGGCTGCTCTCTGGGCCTGAACCAGAATTGTCAGCTGCCGCTTCGTGGGGCGATGCCAACAGTCTATTTACTCCGGTGTACATTGGCTTATATGCAGAAGAGCGTGCGGCATTGAAAGTGGCTTTTCTAACACTGCCCTTAAAGGTCAACCAAGATGACAGCTGATGTAGAGAGATGAGGAGCCCTTAAGTAGGAGGGGACCTTTCCCTATAAAGATATAATTGAAACACTGTCAGGCATCCAGAAACTTTTAGAGGATAGTAATTTGTCTGTCCTGTCCGGATGGAAAGATGAGAAGACACCCTTATTCTTCCTCAGTTGTAAGAAGTACAGAGGAAGTAACCTAATCGATCAATAATTCGATGTTCATTGGAATTCGATGTTTTTTGACCGCCTGTTTTCAAAAAAAAAAAAAAGATCTGTCTATGTGTATGCGTGTGTAACGTTAACTCTCGATATATCTACAGAATCCCTTATTTTCGAAAATCAAATTTCGGAGCTTGAAAAAATATAAATATAGCTTACCATTACGAAAAAAAGTTTAAATTGGGGCGTAGCCATCCAAGGGGTAGGAGGAGGCTATTGAGCCTATATCATTGGATGGATTTAAAGTCAGAATAAAAATAGTTGAAAGTAGTGTTTGTTTCATGTTTGTAACTGCAATGGTCTGGTTAAAAATAGGATGATGCAGTTGGACTACCCTGTATATGATAAATTTTTCAAAATAAATTAGATTTAGAATATTGAAAATTCAATAAGTTACAGTCAAGCGAGGGCGCCGGCAATTTGGAGATAGAGTGCTTATTGATCTCAAGATCGGGGGTTCAATACCCGGCCGAGTCTCTTAGGTTTTTTATCTAGAAGGTGAGTAAACCTTGAGCACGCTGACCTTCGGATGGGAGTTAAGCGATGGTACAGAGCCTGTCCGATGTCAGGTATCCCCAGGTGAATAAATCTAAGTAGACAACATTTAGAACTCCTATAGTAGTGTCGGGCTCCTGTCCACCAGAGTGACGACTTAGTAGTAGGCGATAAGACCTCGTTGTTAAAGCCCGGCCATGAGGCAATAACTAACTAGTTAGTCAAGTTTCCGACTCGTGAAGCCTTGAGGCGGGGCCCCAAAGTGCATGAATGACGACAACGTCCACCAGAAGTGCTATTTAGGTGTAATGGATTGAGGACTTTGGCGGTGACCCTGAAAGGCCAGCGGAGAGTGGACACGGAGGTGTGTGGCATGAGGGCAGTATGCCAGGACACACCTCCAGTAGTAGTATGTCCGACCTTGATCAGGGTCCGCGCTACCACCGGTTCACCTTAGCAACAACCTGTGTAAGTCAGAGGGCGTGTTCCTAGTTTATGTAACCCCTGGGGGCAAGTGGCGGGACCTTGTCTTCGGCACTCATTCACACTAAGGCAGTTTGCAATCCCGGCTCAATTGTAACCGCAATTAGGATCTAGAAAGTCCAGGGGTTAGGAACTCGAACATCCTGGGACGAAGAATAACAGCATTTTCTGGACACATAAACAAACTGATGGCAGGTGGCGGATCTCTCTGTCACAGGGGTTCATTCCCGGCTGAATTCCAAAATTTCCCTGATTCCAAATAAGTAAAAAGAAAACAATTCCTGTGTATCTATGAACAGTATAACTCTCGATAAAATGAATATATCCACTAGAATGAATTGTTAAAGAGGCATTCCAAACTATCCGTGGAGAATAAACTATCTACAAGATCTTCCATAACAATCCTGTCGCTCGATCCTTGTCATCACGTTCCCACCCTGACGATCCTCCCAGAAGACTGAGGCGGTCCTGGCCGAGAGACCTGCTACGATAAAATAGCGTCCTGGGAGTACTGGTAGTGACCGGCCTCTTCCCTCATTGTCGCCTCTCTTCAGCTCTTCTGTCCCTCTCGGTCTGCCTCCACTGCTAGTCCGAGGCTAGGCAGACTCCAGTGACCTCCTCTACCTCCATTGAGTTGTAGGAATGAGGTGAGTACCAAGCGGGGGGTCTCTGAGCTGAAGAGTTGTTTTTCTTATGATTTATCATATTATTTTGTGCATACTTTTCTTTATTTTGTTTTATCATTTCTTCATGTATTTTACTTTTTTCTATTGTAATTATTATATTGTTTATATTTATTAATTTGTATATATCGTACTTTATATTATTATTCTTGTTTTTCTTATTATTATTTTATTTTTTCTTGTTTTTTTATTATTTTGATTCTTTTTTTTTTTATACTCATCAAATTTACTTATGGTTCTATTTTAAGTGATTGTAAATATACCAAAAAAAAAAATAATGAATCCAGAACCCAATAAAGAAGACACCTAACAATTTTCAACAAAATCGATCGAAGGAAAGAGTGACTCAACTAAAAAACACTAATAACAGTGCTAACGAATGTATCAGCCCGAAATTTAGTTTGAGAAGAAGTCGAGAGTTGAGAACCTATCAATGGGTAAATTGATTTCAGATGAAGAGCAGAAAGAGTTGATTCTTAAAGCTGGGGATGTACCTACATTGCTGAAGATTATCCAACGACTTTTTTATTTTTGTTGCTAATGTAATCTGTCCCGACGTAGTTCCTCAGAGAAGACAGGTACTGTTCAAGTAAAGAACCGATCCCGAAAACTAGGGTACACACGAACGAAGAGATGGACGCTATACTTTCTGAATATTTAATCTCTTTAGCGGTCATCGACTTAAAGAACCCTAAAAACGGATAACAAATTATCTCCTCATATAATTACCAATTAATTATTTTATAACGAAACCATATACTAAAATACGCCATTAGCTCCTGGCTTATTTGTATAATTTATCTGATTAACCTTAATCTTAACTACTAGGCCATGTAAAGAATCTTGACTAATATTTACATGGATATGTGATAAAACGTGGAGAGTATTTACTGAAAATGCGTTAATATCATTTTATTATTATGTAGTAGTGGAAAAAAAAGGAAGTATAAAAAGTGCATAATACATTTTTCGGGTGCATACAGAGATGGAGGACGCCCCAGGAAGCAAAAATACTCAAGACGGTAATGGTATAACTGGTTAGTCCTCATAAGTAATTCTTAGGATTATTGTACATATTTTTCTCCAGGCTATACTTCCACCGAGTTTTCACCGGAATTTCATATTTTTCGACTCTCTGATTCGACCACCTTTTGATTTTCTGCGAATTCTGCAGAAGGGAAGGATCAAAGGAAAGAGGCTCGACTCAAAAATTTTAATAACTGCCGATATAAAAGTAGTCTTCTTATGTGTTCCAGGCCACATTGGTGTAGATGGGAACGAAGAAGCTGACAGGGGAGCTAAAGCAGCTATGGCTGAAGCGTGTACAGAGACATTAGGTGTTCGGCCTGATGATCTGATGAAGCAAATCAAGATGGCTGCCCTAGAACGTTGGGGTAATGAATGGTCAGAGCAAGACACACAACTGAAACATCTAAAGCCAAACCTAAGACCGATAAACTTTTCCGTTGAACTCTCCCGACGAGAAAAAATTGTGTTGAGAAGAGTGGCCATTGGCCATACGAGAGTGACTCATGGGCACCTCCTGGTGAGGAACAGACCTCCAAGGTGGAGAGTTGCTGACGGTGAGACATGTCATTGAAGATTGTCAGAAGCTGGCCAAGTATTGGGACAATAACAGCATGCCTGCAACCCTCCAATACATATTTAGCGAGAGAACACCTAGATTCCGGAACTTAATTGAATTTCTGAAAGAGATACATATATTCATGCATATTTAGAAATAATTGTTGAAATTCATTGAGTGATGGTTTACTGAAGGACAGGCGGTGCGATGGGAAGCGCTCTGGCCCCCTAGAGAGGCTTGCTATCCTTTGTGACAACACCCCCTATACTTGGTGCTAGGCTGGCTGGTTGTCCAACCCTCCACCTTTACCTACCATCCAAGAGGACCTCTCCTTCCTAGATTCGACGCTATCTCTGGAGAGTGTCCGTCAGTTCTCACCATACTTTCCATCGTTACCGCTAATCCTATTTTGGAAACGCTAATGGCCACAGCAGCCGATGCGTAAAAAAAAAAAAAAAACTCCCGATATAATGAATTTATCAACGCGAAATTTAGTATGAGGATTCAGAAGTTCTTGTGTAAGTGAACTATTGATAAATTGGTCGATTGGGATTAGAGAAAAGGAAACATTTAGTTGATTAATCCTGGTGGGGAAGTGCATTGTCGATGATTCACCGACGGATTTTTTAAAATTTATTTTGTCTATAATTATGAGGTCCTCTTTTCTGAATGAGGACGACAAAGAAAAAACCTTTATTTGGGCGGACATTCAGGACATCACTGAGTAGTTTGTGATTCGGTACGTCAATAGTAATGATATGTCTGAACAAAGCCGTTGCTACCATGACATAGGCTGGTCCCTTCTGGAAGGGTCTGCACCACCTGAGTAAAGATTGTGGTTCCTTCTGGAAGGGTCTGCACCCTTGTAGGTATTGTAGTTCCTTCTAGAAAGATCTGCAGGGGTATGCGTCCTTGGTTACTGAGCTCAAGATTGCGGGTTTGGGCACCACTGAGACCCTTTGTTTGTTTTATCTGGGAGGTAAAATAAACTTAAGAGCGCCGACCTTCGGATGGGACGTTAAGCGATGGTCCCGAGCCTGTATGAAATCAGGTACTAGTTAAAGACCACTCCCAAGGTGAATAAAAACTTAGAATAGGCAAAATTTAGGACTCCCTTAGTAGAGTCGGGCTCATGTCCACCAGAGTGACGAATGAGCTCTCTGGTAGTAGGCGATATGATCTTGTAGTTAAAGCCCGGGCATGAGTCATAATGATTATCTAACTAGAGGGATCTGCACCACGTAGTGTAGGCATTGTAAGCACCGCTTTGGATAATAATGTATCGACACAATATTTAGTATGAGGTGTAGTGTACTTTTTGAAACGATTCACCGGATACTTTTTTTTTTAAATTTTATGTTACTGCGGATCGGAAAATTTAACATCGCAAAACTAAGCAGTGAATTTCTGATAGATTACATAATTTTCTTCATACTTCTTATAGCTGTAAAACGTAGAAGAGGAGATAGTAATAAATAAAAGGACGAACTTGTATTAAAAATTGTTAATCTTGCTATAATGTTATTAGATTTTTTCTGGGAGTTAGACATAACGAGAAACTAAATGGTTCATCATAATAATTTTGACTGTGATTGCATAATTGCACTTTGATTGTCAACAATTATTAGTTATTAGGACTGTCATGGCACATCAACACGAATCATCGACATCGTGTGAAATCTTTGTGTTCCTTCGCCAATGTCTGCTTTCCTTATGAATTGGCACCATTAGAGTACTCCCAATAGAATGAATGTACCGGCACGAAATTTTATGTGTGTATTCAAAACCCCAAAAGGACGACAACTAATAATTTTAAGTGAAATTGGCACAAGTGTGATCCGAAGAGGGGGTCTCAAATTGAAATATTAGCGCAGACGATTGATTGGTTTTGGAGGGGGAGCGAAAAGTTAATTGATTAATCCGTTCTGGGGTTGTACGTGGTCTGTGTGATTCACCGGCGACTTTTTTATTTTTTATTTATATTTGGAAAACGTGAAAATCCAGTCAAAATTTGACACCAAAATGACCAATTATGTCATAAAAAAAAAATGCCGTAATCTATTTAAATTACAGTAATCACAATTAATTGGAACGTTGCAGCAACCACAAAAAAAAAAAAAACAACTCGTTGGTGATCGAAACGAGACTGACTGACGCAACCCCGGAGGCTCAACGAGTAATACAAGCGCTCCTCGTTTTCTGTTCGGATGGCAAGTACTTCTTAAGTACACCATCATTAGAGTCGACCTTGCATAGAGAACCTTCTGTGAACTTTCCAGAGGCAACCAACCCATTCACAAAGATCCTTCTACCGAACAACACGGCTTATGCAAAGGACAGTCTAGATTGCGGGATTGAAATAGAAAGCAATCCAGGTAAGGCAGATCCAGGTTTTGATAACGAGGTTAAAGAAAATTGGGGAGGAACATCAGCACCAGAGAATTCTATCTGTGTGTATGTGTGAGTGGATAGCTCCCAATGGGATCACTGTATCGATGCGAAGTTTTATATGTGCGTCCACAATTATCTACTCACAAAATCTTCTTATGAATCTTAGGGGTCATTCATAAATTACGTAAGGCATTTAGCTCAATATTACTAATTCTTACTATAGAGGAGGGGGTAAAGAATTTGATCTTATGTAAGTTTTTGAATTTAAAATCTGCTACTTTCGCGCTAAGAAATGGCGCTATTGGATAGCGCCATCTGTACTTAGTTCTCAAATTCAGTATTGAATCCTACAGAAATCATATGGCCTCAGTCATTTTAGTATCATTTATTTATTATACCTGACATGTCTGGATATTTACATCCACTATTATTTAAAGCTTGGGTACAAGCTGCTCACTCTGTCTTTTATTTTATCAATACGATCATTTCTTACGAAAATTTCTTATCAAGGGGTAGGGGGTAGTTGAAATCTTATAATATCTTGCAATAGAGGGGGGGGGGGGCAAATTAGCTTTAAAAAAGCCTTACGTAATTTATGAATGGCCCCTTACGTCATATTATTGGAATTATGAGTGTTTGCTTATAGTCAGACTTATTTTATACAAAATAAAAAAGTTGTAGGAGAATCATCGACTATGTACTTCCCCAGCATGGATTAATCAAAATTAAGTTGTCGCTCTTCCTCCAAAACCACTCGACCTCTTGGGTCCAGAAACAGTAGTTGACTTACATAGGGGCTTCTAAATCCTCTTACTAAATTTTGTGTCGATATATTCAATACATCGACAGTTATTGGAGTATTTGTGTCAGGAGCCCTTCCCTAATCCCCCTCCCATTTTGTTGAATTCGCTGAAAACGGCGTCGAAAAAGCTAATTTGCCCCCCCCATTACAACGGCAGTTATTGGAGTTTTTCTGTTAAGTTCCTCCCTTAATCCACCCTTTCCTTGGGCCGATTTGACTGAAAACTATTAGGTGTTGTCCTTATGGTCTTTAAGTCTAAGATATAAAATTTCGTTTTTATACATTCATTCTATCGGGAGATATCGTGTTTATAGACACACACAGATATTTTTTTTCACTTTTGGATTTAGGGGGTCGAAAAACATGATATTCGGTTGAAAACTCAAGGAATTTCTGACCTATAACTTCCCCTATACTTCATATAGCTTAAAAATAAAAAAAAATAAAAATTCGTAAATTTTTTTTAACTTTTATATTGTCTAATTCTACAAAAATATATAAATAAAGTGTACCAGTTTCGGCTTACGCCATCGTCAGCGCAAAGTTCATCTATGTAAACATATATAAGACCAGATCAAGGAGGGGGGAGGGGAAGGCCGAGGTAACCCATTTTTAGTAACAAATTTTTACGTATATAAAATGATAAAATTGAAGTTGCAGAAATCATGAAAGCCCTTTAAAGAAATTTAAAACTCTAATAAAAAATACTAAAAAAAATTGACATTTGAATAGATTTAATTGAAATAAAGGTACGGTAATTATGACATGGTAATATAAATATTAGTTATATAATGTGAAAAAATATGTATAAAAAAGCATATTAAAAAATGTCACAATTAAAAAAAAAAGTTAGTGTTTTGTTAGATTATTGCGATATTTTGTGTTAACTATGTTTGTAAAAATATATCGTATTATCGATATTTAAGTAAAATATAAATGAATTAAAGTTAAAAAAATTCGTCGATGAATCTCTGGCCCTGTACCTCCCCAGCTCAACTTGAACGCCCCCTATTGCTTCCCCAGCTAGACGAGTAATAGGGGAAGTTATGCAATCGGGCTAAAATTCCATGCGGAATTTTCAACGGCATTTTCCAAATCTAAAATGGGGCCGTAAAACCCTAATAATGGTCGATGTAATCAATCAACATAAAATTTAGAGTATCGGTAGCTCAGTGGTATGCGTGCTTGCCTTCTGAGCTCAGGAAAGTGGGTTCGAAACCCGGCCGAGGCCCATAGTTTATTTTATCTGGGAGGTAAAATAAACTTAAGCATGCTGTCCTTCGGATGGAACGTTAAGCGATGGTCCCGAGCCTGTACGATGTCAGGTACTCGTTAAAGACCCCTGCCCTAGGTGAATAAAAATTTAGGGTAGGGAAAATTCATTTCGTTGATGGAGTACCCTCTCCTCAATGTAAGACTGTCAAAGCAATTCTTCTGAGTTCTCTGCCGAGACATTAGGGCTTCCTTTACCTGCAATACGTAAATTAGAACATTAGAACATCTTCTAAGTTGAGAAACGCGGACATATTGTGGAAACTTGTAATAAATAAATAAAACAAACTTATTTTTTGAAATATTGTCTATTCCACTAAAGATATATATACATATATAACTACCGGTTTCGGCTTTATACCATCGTCAGGTCTAGTTATGAACTAAGTCAGTTCATAACTAGACCTGAATATGGTATAAAGCAGAATAGCCGATATCAGAAACTGACTTAGTTCATAACTAGACCTGACGATGGTATAAAGCCGAAACCGGTAGTTATATATGTATATATATCTTTAGTGGAATAGACAATATTTCAAAAAATAAGTTTGTTTTATTTATTTATTAGAACATCTTTATTTAATTACCGTATTTACAATGCCTTAGTGCCCTCCATATCTCAACACCTGTCCTTTTCTTTCGTATGTTAACATATGTCCTTTTCTATCATATGACACGCCCTTTTCCCGGTCCTTCGATTTCTGAGTTTGCAATAATGTTTTTTTTTTTGTTTTGTTTTTTCAGAAAATATAAGGAATCGGTGCCACAAGCACCATCAATAATCTACGTATTTGTTAGGGCGCCGGTAGCCCAGTGGTATGCGTGCTTGTCTTCTGAGCTTCTTAGTTTATTTTACCTGGGAGGTAAAATAAACTTAAGCACGCTGTCCTTCGGATGGGACGTTAAGCGATGGATCCGAGCCTGTACGACGTTAAAGACCCCTGGCCTAGGTGAATAAAAATTTAGGGCAGGCAAAATTTAGGACTCCCACAGTGGAGTCGGGCTCATGTCCACCAGAATGACGAAAGTGCGCTCTGGTAGTAGGCGATATGACCTCGTAGTTAAAGCCCGGGTATGAATCATAATAACCAAATAACTAACATGAAATTTGGTATGAGGATGTGTCAGTCCTATTAAGTCTAACATTTCTACGCCAGGAAACGTACTAAATTAAGTAAAAAATAAATATTGCTGCTTCCATAAAGATATATAAGAAATCTCAATTTTAAAAACCAACTTTTTTGAATATATATATATAATTTACGGGCTTAAAAATTCCTGATCCCCCCGCGCATAGGTGCAGAGCTCTAGCTATGCTACTGTGAGATTATCTCAGCACTCAAGTATGCACAGATTCTTGTTATGTAATCAAATATAACCTCATAAATTATTCCATAAAAAAGGTAAATAAAAAAAAAGTAAACATGCCTACCTACCTATACTCGTATATCGGTTTGAATACCACATAGCTTGAAGAGAAACAGGAAGAATTCTTTCTTTTTTCTTATTCCAAATGAAACGCAATAATTTTTTTTACACTTGTCCTTGAGAGGAGATAAAAATGCAATAATTTGAGATAGTATGCATGTTTCATATAATGTGTTCCATATCCTTTTCTCCATGATGGATCAGCTTTGTTCTTTACTTTCTTATATCTTTATTTATAATAAGGAAGTATTGTAATCGTGTGAAAATCTGAGATCGAGTTTTCAACGGATTTTCACGTTTCAAGCTCCCCTGAAAATTGGACGAATATTAAGTACACTTTACTCCGGGGCTTAAGTATATTTTGGAAAGTTACCGTTTATATTTATTGTACGCGCCAAGGCCGATTTTATTGGAATCAGGGTAGAGCGTACGGATGGGGGGTTTGTGAACAGTGGACTGTATAATGGAAACATGACTTATGTATAAAACACTTACCCTTTTTCCCGGCTGAGCCGCCTTCGCCCAGGGGCATCTAACAAAACACAAATTGCTGCCCAGCGTTTGTTATTCTATTAAATACCTTGATACCTGGACGGAAGTCTGGAAGGTCAGGCTGGAGCAGGCAAACTAGGGGCCTCAGTGGAGGCAACGGGAGTACAGAATGCTGGGGCAGTGTAGGCAACAGTACGAAGGGGCCTCGGGGGAAGACAACTTATGGAGACAACTAATGGAGCCTTGTAGGCAACGGGGAGCAGAACTAGAACTACCTTAGAACTACTAATCCTCACCTGGTCAAGAAGTGGGAGGGGCACACTAAGTCTAAAATAAACAATGCCATCTCTGGACCACACTTGGAACTGAGGTGGCCCAGAATCGGCGGGGTAGCTCAAGCTACTGGCCTGAACATTTATGACCTAATCAAAAATCTTTTCAAATAAAAGTTCTTGTGAAAACTGATAGACACATTTCAGGTCGCTCCGTTAGCGAAAACCGTCCTGAAATGTCGTTTAGAAACACATTTTTTTACGTTTGATGATTTACGCAAAAACGATTAGTTACTACCAAAAAAAAATGTGATGAGGCCAGGACTTTCTTATATCAAACACTTTTTAACATATGACTCTCTCTCCTGTACTCCCCAGTACCAGGGTGCAATACAAGGCGCAAACCCACCTTAGCAGGGAAGTGGTATTCAAAGCCCCATTTCCTGGACTTGCTGTCCGTGGAACCTCTATCCTCAACCAGGGGGACATGTTCAGTGACGTAAGCTACGCCACCTGCCCAATCGATATAACAAGCCCGATTCTACTGAGGGAGTCCTAAATTTTCCTCCCACAAGCTTCAGTAATGGTAGGGCCAACGAGTAGCTGATATCGCACACAAAGGACGACGTGCTCAATAGTTTTTCACCTCCCTGTTAAAATGATAGACAGACAGATATTAAAATATATTTAGAAATAATTATAAACTTTTTTCCACCGCTTAGACATAAAAACAAAATAAAATATAATTTTAGTACGAAAAAAAAATTATTGAAACAAGTGTATCCAGTTAAAGTGAGGGAGTTTCCCGGTGAATGAACTTGCAGAATTGAATTGACGTCAAGAGAGCACGACTGGGTGACTAACAAAGACAAAAGTACAAAACAGGTTCTGTCCAGATCTACAGGATGTCAGGATCTCTTCCAGGATCATACCAATGTAGGTCAGGGAAGGCTCCGGGGGGGGGGGGGGGGGGGGCAATGCATCCCTTTCCAATAATAAGAATTCATAAAAACTTTATAGTTGTCTTAACTCATACTGGATAGTGAGCAGAAATTAGATTATCTCTCCTTCCCGAGAGCAGCTATAGCCAGAGTTCTTTCGATTTTGATGTGAGACCTGGACCCTGATCTTGAAAAGCGTTTGCAGACGTTTCAGTATAAGGTAATGAAGAAAATAGCTGGACCAGTTAAGTTAAGAGTAGGGAAATCCAAGTGTGGTGGATCAGGACACTCCTTATTGAGGGACATTTGGCAATACTCGACCGTAGAAGCAGAGTGAAATCATAGAGCTTACAGCTGAGAAGCCAGATCACAAGGAAGACCACGACTGAGATGGACTCCAAGCTCTTTTTTTTTAAGAAGAAGGACAGCCCGAACTGCTCGTGCGGCGGCATCGAGACTGCAGAACATGTAGTTCTCGAATGCCCGCTGTACGACGGGCCTAGGATGGAGTTGATATGCCGGACAGGATCGTACTTGGGACTGAACCCGCGGAAGCTGATGAGTGAGGCTGACTACCAGGAGTTCGGACGATTCATCGCCTCCTGGCGAAAGGGAAAGAAGGCATTTTAACATGGTTTCGGGGATGACCGCTGGGTGCTGGTAACATGGCCCACCTGCGACTATCCTCGGCTCAATGCAGCCAACAACATAAGTGCCTTTTACCGAGTTCTCTTGGGAATCGCCGATAAGGTAGGTTGGAGGACCCAACCGACTGCTCCGGCGATTGGCGGGGTTCTACAGCCAGCAGTTGAAGCAAATAAATGAATTTAAAACCTATAATATGACCTAAATGCTTAGGAATTTATTCCTTCAGGAGCCGGTACACCCAAAAAAAAAAAAAAAAAAAAAAAAAAAAAAAACTGAGATGGACTGACCTAGTGAAGAAGGATGCGTGTGTTGAACTGTCCACCAATGGCACACGGCAGATCGAAGTGAATGAGGCTGGGATGGGCCACACGGCCTGATTGGTATTAACAATCAACCAATTAATCATTTGGCGCCGGTAGCTCAATGGTATGCATGCTTGCCTTTTGAGCTCAAGATCGTGGGTTCGAAACCCGACCGAGGCCCTTAGTTTATTTTATTTGGGAGGTAAAATAAACTTAAGCACGCCGTCCTTCGGATGGGACGTTAAGCGATGGTCCCGAGCCTGTACGATGTAAGGTACTCGTTAAAGACCCCTACCCTAGGTGAATAAAAATTATGGGTAGGCAAAATTTAGGACTCCAATAGAAGAGTCGGGCTCATGTCCACAAGAGTGACGAAAGAGCGCTCTGGTAGAAGGCGATATAACCTCGTAGATAAAGCCCGGGTATGAGTCATAAAAGCTAACCTAACCTTGGTATTAACAATAATAATAAAAATAAGAGTTAGGCCTCCGTCTCTGGTCCTCAGTTAAATTTGCCTGAAAATTAATATGTATCTTCCTCATTCGGTTTTGGTTTTACATTAAACATTTTATGTCAATACATTTATTATTTTGACAGTTACTGGGATATTTGTATTAAGCCCCCCTCCCCCCCCCCCCCCCCCACCTCTATGGCTGAATATTGGGGGTGTTGTCCCTAAAGGATTTCGGATTTACATATAAAATTTCGCGGCCATACATTCATTACTTCGCCCCTCAACCTCCCCTTTGGCCAATTTGAATGAAAACTAATATGTGTTGTTCTAATAAAGTGCTGCGTAAAAACTTAAATTATGTGTCGATATATTCATTCTTTCGGGAGTTGTATACATAAACACAAACAGACAGGACAATTATAATTTTTTATATTGGGAAATGTGTTCGATAAGTACGAAATTTCAGTAAAAACTCAACATAGAATTTCTGACCGACTCTTGTCTTATTTGAAAATCATTAAATTTCATTTAATCATATACAATTTTCAGGGTTTTTTAAATGAAGAAGACAAAAAGACGAAACCCTTATAACATGTGGATGACGTCAGTCAGTCCCCTTTTTTTCATTTTTTAAAAATAACTCTCATTCTTAAATTAGCCAAGATTCTTGAGGCTGGATCGGGATACTGTAAAGGTCTTCTAAAAAAGACCAGACCATCTGCTTGTTATGGACGTTTACATAACGTGTCTGGAGACTGTCACACATTCCCCAATCTTATTATATACCAAATCAGACGAATTATGAGATTTAACAGTCTCATTTAATTCAAAAGAAAAATGTTTTCCGTGAATCATTGGCTATGTACTTCCCCAGCATGAATTATTCAATTAAGTTTTCACTCTCCCTCCAAAACTAATCGACCTCTTGGCCCCAAAAGCAGTAGTTGACATACTTAGGGGCTTCCGAATCCTTATATTAAATTTTGTGTCAATATATTCGATACATCGACAGTTATCAGAGTTTTTGTGTAAGGCCTCCCCTCTAATCCCCCCCCCCCCCCCCCTTTCTCTTTGGCCGATTTGGCTGAATATCAATAAGTGTCGTCTTTTCTCACCGATTACATAACTCCCTTTATACTTCGTTTTAGCTGAGGAAGTAAAAAACAATAAAGATAAACAACAGAACAATAAGAGATAAAGTCCTTTGTATTTTTAGAAAATATGAAAAAAGAAATGAAATAAAATATACAAAAATAAAACATAAGCAAATAAAATATCTGTTGTCAAGTATGAGATTAATAATTAAACTTAGAGGTGAACTGTTGCATCTAAGCTATACACCTATCAACCAACATACCTCCGAAGATATGTACTTTGTATGCCCAATGTGCTACAGCCCCTGTAAAGAAGATCTACATCACTTCCTCATTACCTGCCCCAAATTTGAGGATTTAAAAAATAAAATATTTAAAAACAACATAGATACTTCATTTATGTTGGAATTATTAAATGGTAAAGATTGGCAACTATTGGTAAAATATTGCAAAAAGGCTTGCAATCCCAGAAACTGTAAATTAAATAAAGAAATAGGAACAAAGTTATATATATATTATTTTATTTTTATTTGATTTTAGAAAGAAAAATTTGTTGTGATTAAGTTTATAAGATAATATTTAGTAAATCTAGACTTGTGTTTATTAGGTTGGATTTTCTAGGATGATGGTGGATACTTTTTCAGCCATTTCTTCCAGAGGTCTCTTCAACTTGATTTGACATTATTTCGGGACATCTTCATGTCCCTTTTTCGGGTCACAATATATCTTACTTTAGGCGTTATTGGGAAATCAATCCAAGTCCCTCTACCGGCACATGCTTTGTTTGATCCCCATTGTTATTATTTTTATAATTTCACGCGTTACACTTAACAATTAATACAGTAAATGAAGAGCCATTTTTCTGACTCATGCCTGGTCTTTAACTACGAGGTCATATCGCCTACTACCAGAGCTCTTCCTTCGCTCCGGTAGACGTGAGCCCGACTCTACTGTTGTGTACCTAAATTTTCCTTTATTTACATTTTTGTGTTCACATACACACATTTTTGTTTACACCAGCCTAGTAGCCGTGAGCCAGGGACCTTCTTATTGGACCGTCTAGAAGGAACATGGTACGTTTTCCCTTTTGACGTAACACGTAATGTTAACTGATCAGTTTTGCTAAACACTCCGAGGTACACGCAGGGGAGCTCTTATTGGGCCTATGTCCCGCTAAGTCTGTGCCACGTTTGTACCACGTTTGTACCACGTTTGTACCCCCATCGAAAGTATCTCAAGGTTAACAAAACTTATCAATAAGTAGGTGACATTCCACAAAGCCGGTGTAAAGTCTGGGCCACGGCTAGGGATCTATCGATACAAGTAAAGTATCGATACTTTATCCGATACAAGCACTTTTGGTATCGATACTTTTCTTTCGATACCAAGTAGGTATCGAATAGATATTACTTGTATCGATTCAAAGTACTCGTTTCAAATTTCAACAATTAAAAAAAATTATATAAATTTTTCAATTCCTCAAAATCGTTCACCGTTTAATTTCTTACAATTTTCTTTTATTTGTTGTTGCAGTAAAATACTGAACTCAAATTCCGGTCTACGCACAAATGATACTCGTATATATCGATGGTGATAACGTCATGAGTGATGTCATCACGCAGTCTGCTTGATGTTTCCTTATTTCTTACCTTATTTACATCAAATGGTTTATCGTTTATGAAGGTATACGCTTGTTGAATTTTGAAGAGAACCATGAACATGATTACGATTTCATTATTTTATTTTATTTTTAAATTCCATTTTGTCAATCACATATTATAATGCCGCGTCCTACGGCGAAAGTGTGGATTTATTACACTAAGAACGTTTCGATCTGAGCGACTTGCAAAAAGTGTTTTAAAATAGTGAAATATTGTCGAAATACGAATAGTCTCCAGTAGTTTTATATCCTTAATAAAAATAAATTGTATGTTTATTCTATAAGGCTTATTATTATTTTCAGTATGTTTTTAATAATATAATTTTATCTTAATCGATTTGATTTATTTGTTTCTTATGCCCACTACAATATCTCATTTACCTATACCTTTCAAATTGTATTGTGTTTTTTATTATTATTATATAGGTATATATATATATTATACATGGTTTAAAATAATTATAACGAAGTACTCGATGCGAAACGATTTTTATTTAAATTTATATGTATTTATAAATTTTTTAAAATTAATTATAACGAACTACTCGATTCAATCGATACATATATATATATAGTAGGTATCGATACTTTTTATTCGATAATTGAGTAGTATCGAAAGTTTTATTAGATACTACTCATAAGTAAAAGTATCGATACTTTGTGGTATCACACACCACAAAGTATCGATAGAACCCTAGCTAAGGCCTTATACCCCGATCCGCGAGTACAAACACAAACATACAGACAGACACTTCTTTTTAATTTTTGAATTCAGGAGGTCGGTAAACAGGAAATTCTGTTGAAAACTCCACATCGAGTTTTTCACCGATTACATAACTTCCCCTATACTTGTTTGAGCTGGGGAAGTGTATCCTTATCAGTGGGTAGCTAACAATGATGTTGAGTCAACTTCAGTAACCTGTTTTATTTACATTAAACAGTAGTTTTATGATATAATAAAAGCCAAATAAATTCAGATTGTCTGGGAATTAATCCAGGTTTAATGTTTGTTTACCTTTTTGATCCTTTTCTTCACAATAAATGATAATTCAATGTGTGAAGATATTGTGTCATTTTACTGTGCGCATTTCGCTCTTTCTTTCTACGTTATACGTTTTAATTAAAGATTTCATTTTTTTTCAAATTTTAGACTGTTGAATCAAGAATTTATTCAAATTTACTTCGATGAGTTTAAGCTTCTCGGAGTGCAACGCAAACGCCTCGAAACAACAACGAAGTATGGAGTCAAAGAAGTGTACATGAGTGCACAGTGTAAAGTTGGTTTCAAAAATTTCGCCGTAGTAAATTTAGTCTTGCAGAAGCCTAGTTTCGGAAGTAAAAAAAATCGATAAATGGGTGGTCCTACACGAATTGAAGGAAAGGCAAACAAATTGACGTTACGAGGCCTGCTCTGTGCTTCTTTGGCGCAACAAAAATGTTCCTTTCCTTATGATGAAATGTGAATACTGTCCGAGGACGTTCTGCGCAGAACGAAGCACCAATACACTTTTTGAAAACAAATCATTCAGTACAACCTCTTAAATTCATGCTAAACCATTACTGCAGAAAGGTATTCTCACCGAATCGAAGAAATGCATCAACAATTTCAACATTTACGTCCCCTCTCAAAAATTGAACGAACTGGGCTACGAAACTGTCTCACTCCGCTTACAGGCTCTGTCGCCAACTGAATACCATTTTTTCAAATCTCTAGATCACTTTTTGCTACAAAAAATCTTCAAGAACCAAGGAGTTGCAAAAAACGCCTTCGAGGAGTCCTAGCTAATAAAGAAGCGTGTTTCTCGTTGACATTTATTGTGCTGTTAAAGTCAAAGATTTAAGACATGAATTAACTTCTGAACAACCTTACCAACATATTATAACTTTGATATAAGTATCGTATCTTCATCTTTAATCTTATTTGAACGTATGCAAATGATAAACATCACGAAGAAGGAATGAAAACATTAAGCGACAAATATCACGTGATTACTAGGCGACGATATTTTAACACTCATGAATCGATTACTTACTTTAATTTCCGGTCTAATTCTTCTTTTAACTCCCGACGAGATTATTTCAAAGAATGTTTAATTGTTTTTATTTTTTGGAGGGGGACCAGACTCAAATAAAATCATTATTAGGTCTACTGAAACGACATCTAGAAAGGGCGAGGCCGCCGGTAGCCCAGAGGTAGTTGCTGAGCTCAAGATCGTGGGTTCAAAACCCAGCCGAGGCTCTTAGGCCTTTTTTTTATTTGGAAGATGGAAACACCTTGAGCAAGCCGTCCCTCGGATGGGACGTTAAGCGATGGTCCCGAACAATGTCAGGTAGTAGGTGAGAAAAAATTAAGGGCAGGTAAAATTTAAGATTCTCATGGTAGAGTCGGGCTCATGTCCACCAGAGCGATGAAAGAGCACTCTGGTAGTAGACGATATGTCCGCGTAGTTAAAGCCCGAGCATGAGTCACAATAACTAACTACGCAAGCGATTTCAACTTCTCCTCAACCGCAAACTGAGTGTCCTCAAGACAACAGCTTGTTATCAGAGCTATCTGGTGTTCAGCTCTGGAGTTCTGCCAGGCGCATCATCACCAAGTGTTTTTGTTAACTAGTTTGTTACCAAGCTTTACCTTTTATTTATTGTATACATTTTTAAACATTTCTTGTTTTTTCTCATAACTTTAAAATGTACCATTAGTGCGCTGACAGTCTTTCTGCATATAGTTTTTTGTACATAATCTTTAGAATGTGCCCTTATGTGTTTGCCCGTAAGGCCCAGCTTCAATGCTACACGAATGCAGTTAAACATGAAGCAAAAACCATTTATGACAACTTACCTGGATTTCAATACATCATTAAACCTCCTCCTGCCTCTTGGGGGGATCTATTCTATATTTAGACTTCCCTTGACTATAAGTGGGGGGGGGGGGGGCTACGTCTCTTCCCAAACTTTTTTATGTCTAATAGTACGCTATGATCTACTTCCTCAGCTTTACGAAGTACAGGGGAAGTTATGAAATCTTTTTTAAAAAAATCCACTGATTCCAGATATATGAAAGAAGAATTCTGAGTGACTGTGAGCACGGTAACTCCCCATAGAACGAATTTATCGACACGAACGTTTATATGTGAATCCAGAACCATGTAACGAAGATACCTGTTAATTTTCAGCCATATTGTCCAAAGGAATGGGGG
The DNA here is from genome assembly GCA_963662175.1 of Aradus depressus. NCBI lineage: Eukaryota > Metazoa > Arthropoda > Insecta > Hemiptera > Aradidae > Aradus > Aradus depressus. The sequence continues at coordinate 7,483,068 of OY759216.1, forward strand.
GGATTAGGGGGGGAGCTTACCACAATAACTCTAAAAAATGTTACATGTGTGATTTGGACCGCCATAAGGACAACACATCGAATCGGCAGAAGAGAAGAGGGGATCAGACGTGGATCAACTCAAAAACCCTCAAAACTGCCGATGTAATGAGTGCATGGATACAAAATTTAGTGCATGGACGTATAAGTCAACTATTGAGTTTTAGTTCAAACGGTGAATTGACTGGAGGGAGAGCGAAAACGTAATTGATTAATAATTAATCAGAATTATTCTTGCTGGGGAAATACATAGCCGGTTTTTCACCGACAACTTTATCTTTTCAAATTTTGAATACGATTTTTTGAAGGAAAAGTTACAGGAAAATAATTGATGAGCCCTTACGCCTAGCCCTAGAGGAAGAGATGCGCGGACAGTCCAGAATTGGATTGTGGAAAAATGGCAACAACGTTGGTCACGATGCCCGGATGGCCGAACGACGTACGCATACTTCCCTGACGCCTTGACTCAACATGAGTACAGCCTAATCACTGGACGTCTCAAATATTATGAGGTAATGGTGATTTCAACTTCAAGCTGTTCTTCTTTCACAGGAAGAACACCCTGAACTGTTCGTGCGGCGGTACCGAGACTGCAGAACATGTGGTCCTCGAATGTCCGCTGTATGACGAAGCTAGGGTGGAGTTGATTCATGGGACAAGATCGTATTTGAGACTGAATCTACGGCAGATGGTGACGGAATCAGACTACCCGATGTTCTGCCGATTCGTCGGCTCCTGGCGGGAGCAGAAACAGGCAATGTAAGATAGTAACCCCTTGATCCCCGAGCTTTGACTGACGTTGACTGGGTGATGTTGCTGCAATGCAAGGTGCATCCTCTTTTAAAATAAAAAAAAAAATAAAAAAAAAAATAATAATAGTGATGGGATACGTATTCCTGGAGATATACAGGGGGACCCAAATTTTAACACGATTTTTATCTCACATTTTACTGAATTTAAATCGGCCATTCGACATTTTTTATCAATATTATTTTTATGATATTTCTCTTTCTAGTTCCAGGGATTGAAAAGCTTTCTAAGGGGTGGATTTGTAACTCGTCAGGATGAATAATAGGGTTTCGCATTGCATTTGTGCAACCCTGTATACGGAAGAGAGTGGATTGACCAACTATTTAATGGTTTACCTTGTGATTGGTCCGTTTCTTATTTCTGGTGAAGTTTGGCTGATTGAAATCTACCAAATCCTTGGAATGAAGGCATTCTTCTGGTCAATACAAGCCCCTAGAGTTGATTCTGGTGTCGTCTCACCTTGTCCGAGTAGGTCTGATGTAAACTATATAATTACTGTGGTTTGGTTGGATGAGGAGTGTTGTGAAGGTTTGAGGAAGTCCTAAAGAGGACAAGGTTTACCCTCCAATCAGATTTATCTAGGAGACCGCTGCCGCACTCCGTCACTCGCTTGGAACATTCCCCTGACATACTCTACATTTATGGTAACCAACTATTGCACTCCAATTTGTCCCAATTGCATTGCCAATAAAACATATTTTTGGTTCAATATTAATTGGCCATTGACTTGTTCACTACTTTTTTTGAAATAAGTCGGCCGCGGACAAGAAATTTGGATAGTTTGACACAAAATCCAGTCCTTTTAATTCAAACTCCTGAGAACAATTTTCGATGCACTGTTCTATAATTCCTAACCTCACCCTTCATAATGACCTTAAAATTCTATTTGTCAACGACCTCATCCTTTTGTCTAATAAAATAATCCAATCCTCCCCAGACATACAAAGTTGTATAATCCCTCAGAAATTTGATGTTGTTTCATCGGAATTTTAATCCTGTTAATTTTCAAACCCCCTCATTATAAAAACTGGAAAAAAAAAAGGTTCTGTCTGGGTGACTGTATCCTGTATGTGTGTGTGTGTGTGTGTGAACATGATAACTCCCGATGGAATTAATATAAATATATATATCGTCACGAAATTCATTACGCGTATCCAAAACCACATAAACACGACGTCTGTTTATTTTCAGCCAAATCGGCCAAAGGATTAGGAGATAGACGATCAGAGGGGGGGGGGGGGGAGGGGGAGGGGGAGTGCTATTTAAAAACCCCAATAACTGCCTATGTAATGAAGATATTGAAATAATAATTAAAAATTAAATTAAAATCACCAAAAAGGACGGCATCTATTAATTTTACACAAAATTGGCCGAAGGGAAAAGGGCACCAAAGGAGAGTGAAATGAATTTTTTCGGCACAAAATTTAGTATGAGGACTCTGTGAGTCAAATAAGTCAAATATTTATTTTGAGCTCAAACGGATGATTGGTTTTAGAGGTAGAGCAAAAACTTAATCGATTAATTCGTGCTGGGGAAGTACATTGTCGGTGATTTTGCATTATTATTATTACTATTTTGATGTATTTAACTTATTGTGTTTATGTTTAGGTTTTATGACTCATGCCCGGGCTTTAACTACGAGGTCATATTGCCTGCTACCAGAGCGCTCTTTGATCACTCTGGTGGACATGAGCCCGACTCTACTGTAGGAGTCCTAAATTTTGCCTACCCTAAATTTTTATTCACCTAGGGTAGGGGTCTTTAACGAGTACCTGACATCGTACAGGCTCGGGACCATCGCTTAACGTCCCATCCGAAGGACGGCGTGCTTAAATTTATTTTACCTCCCCTATTGTGTTTATATATATTATTTATTAAATATTTTTCACCATTTTATAGAGTAGAAATATTTTTATTTATATTTATTATTATTATTTTTTTCTATTCTTATATATCCCTGTACATATTGCCATTTATTATGTTACATTATTTTACTATCTATCAACGCCATCAAATTTTCTTATGGTTTTTTTTACCGTTTAATATTTACCGTTTTATTTTTACCTGATTCCAAAAATGAAAAGAAAAAGAACATTTCTGTCTGTGTGTGTATCTGTATCTCCCGATTGAATGAACTTGTCGACACACAATTTTATATGTTTATTCAAAACCCTGTAAGGACGACACCTATTGATTTTCAGAAAAATCGGCCAAAGAGAATAGGGTATTAAGGGGAGGCTTAACACAAAAACTCTAATAATATCCAACAACATTTAGTGTGATAACTCAGAAGCCCTTATGTCCAAACGGTCAATTGGTTTTGGAGGGAGAGCGAAAACTTAATTGATTGATTAGTTTATTAATTTACCGACGACTTTTTGTTGTTATTGAGCAGGGGTCGGCAACCTTTTTGCGAATTTGTGTGTTCAAGTCGATTCCTAATACGATGCTAACGGTATTGTTCGATTAAGACTAAATTCAGGTTTTAAAATTCGCTCCAGCAAACCTGGACTGTCAAACCGGTTCGACCGAGTGTCTCATTCGCATAAAGATGGTCCTCTGCCAAAAGAAAACTTCCCATCTCTTTGACTAATTAATACAGTAATTAATCTCATTATCAATAAGGAAATGTTCACCCTTTAGCGGTATCTGATCAACGGTATCGAGTTGCGAAGATCTAAACGTATCGCTAACTATACCCGCAAGGGACCTTGACAAGGTGAACAGCACAAAGGAACTATCAGGCGAATAATAACAAACTGAACAAGTAACAGCTCGCCCGGTTAGTAAATTTAAACAGGTTAGTATCCTTATCTGCCCTGTTAGTAACTTTACACAAGTTATTATCCTTATCTGCCCGGTTAGTAACTTTACCAGTTTTCTTTATTTTTAATCTTTAAGTTGCCATTCTAAACATCAAGGATTAGTTTGCACTAATATAAATTATAATACAAAAACGAGGCTTCGTGAAAAAAACTTTCAAATTCACATTTGCACGCTCCCCGGAAATTGTCTTTACGTCACAAAACATGATTGAAGAATTATTAATTTACAGCAGAAAGGTCAGACTAGAAATATAGTCTATTTTGTGTAATTCATTATTTTTGTCCAGGAAATTAACCATTAATGAGACAAGGAGACCTTGAACCATTAAGGAAGCTGTCAATTTAGGTCTATGGGGCTTTCCAGTCTAGTTAGTTTGTAAATGATTTTCTAATACAAGGGTACTGACACAAGGGCCTCCAAAGTTGGGCAATATCGGAGTTGTCCCGGGCTGCCCCTCCACCAATGTCAGAGAGGGAGTTGAGTGAGGATCGAATGTTGATATCGAGAACAAATATCGATATTTTCAAATAGTGCCTCGATATGATGTGACTATTACAGGACTTTCTAATGCTAACCACGTTTACAGATGCACTCTACTATCTCCTCTTTCATTTCTTACTGGCCTTACTGAGTATATGAAAGTATGTAGTGTGTTGATCTCAGCGGTTTTATTAGTTTCATTAAACACCGTAATACTAAGTGTGACTTTCATATATACAGTAATACTATGTACAAAAGTGGTTGGTATAAGAAATTCCTGAAATGGCCACATCACATACACATTTTTTATTATTTTTTTAAATCCTTTTTGATGAAGCGCTAGAAAGAGTCGCTTCAGATTGAATCTTTAAATAAATTCCTCAAATGTTTTCCAGTCTCTGCTTATCTATGTGATATAAACTATTTGGTCTCACCCGACTTCTCCGACAGTAATAATAAAAGATTTTAAATAAAGATATCCTATATACATTTTTACAAAACCACAAGTATTGTTTAGTGACAAATTGTAAGAATATATCGACCCGGACCAACGTCATTTCTTCTTTCAAGTCCTATTGCAATTAAAATTAGTTATATATACTTTATTATTCCCTTATAAACGAACAATCAGGCAATAATTTATCTGAAGAATGTCATAGGACTCTTGAACGAGCCATGTGTCCTTTGAAGATTCCCGTAAGTTGCCGAAGCTCGCTCCTCTGGGGATTAAGGATCCCAGTTCCCAGCACATTGTACTCCTCATCCAGGAACTTTTTTAAAAGTTAAAAAAAAAAAAAAAAATTTAACTCCTCATCGACTTTTTTTTTCTCTCAAGAACTCCAGTGCAGATAGTTCTGCACGCATACTAGTCGAGGCCCCACGCGAACTAGGTAGCTCAAAGCGTTGAAAGTGGCAGTTGTTCTTTTTTTTTTAATTTATTTTTAATTTTATTTATATTTATTTTTTTACAATTGTTATCATTTTGTTTTCTTTCTCTTTTCTATATTTCGCACATTATGACCTGAGGATGCGACGTGAGAACGTCCCGAAATGTCGTCCTGACGAAACATTTCCGGAAATGTTATAAAAAATTATTATCATAATTTTAAATAAATAAAAAATGTATCATTGTATATATATTTTTTTTTTTGACCTTATGTTCGATGCATATTAGCCATGTCACTGTTTTATCTAATTATTTAGGGAGGGAGTTATATCTACGAAATAAAACTCACTCCCCGACGGGATTAGAACCCGCAAACCATGGTGAGACAATGCAACCAAAGCCCTACGCTCTAGCCCGCACGGCCACCATGGCCCCCTGTATTTATTAATATTATTATTTTTGAACTCATATTTTCATTTATTTATTTCATTTTATTTTGTACTATTATTGTTAATTCTAATCAATGTTTGTCAGACTCTAGAGTTAATATCTGTTTATGTATCAATATTATAAGCTATCTTAATGTATACATTATTGTAAGTCGTATCCTATTACCATGTTATGGTTTAGCGGAAATAAATATTATTATTATTATTATGATTATTCATTGGCTCCAAGATGAGGCGTCACGTTGAGGCCCGGACCGTTGAATGGGCCATCCGCATCCCAAGGTGATCGTTGCCGAGCTCTCAATGCGGCGTCAGAGCGTTTTGATTGCCAGGGGGTGTTGGGCGTCGGTTCTTCTTTTCCAGCAAAGCCGAGTCCATCATGACCATCACGACGAAGGCGATTGTCTTATATTCTCGGTTCTCAAGATCACGGAACAGTCCTTTAAAGAGTATGCTCCAGAGCCCTAGGGACAGCTTCTATTGACGTCCTGGACTGGGCTTCGTTCTTCGACTGGACGTTCCGAGTCCTGGCTCTGGTCCCATGAATTAGGTGTATGATTGGCGACACTGACAACCATCATATTACTTCTAGTCCACTTTCCGCTGTTAAATGCTTCCATATTGTCTGAAGGTTAGTAACACTTCCGGGTACCGCAGCTGGCTGCTAGAGATCGGATAGTCCGAGGAATGTTCTGTTCGACCTTAGCTTTGGTATGTCATGAGCACAGATTGCCAAGAATTTCAAATACCAACCCTTTTCCCGACGCTCTTCTTGCCCTTCTTCAGCTTACTTGGAAACCTACCTATAATCTTAAAAATTATAATTTTGACATTTTGGGTGTCATGTTTTTAAAGCGAACTCATGCGACAAATGTTGTTAGAAAGGAAACAAAAGCCTTGAGAAAGGTTTACTCATTAAAAAGCCTTACAAATCTCACAAATACTTCCAAGTTCAATATTCAGGTTTAGAATTTAATTTATGCGAATACATTTAGACAGTAAACTTCATCCATTGACATTTATTTACATCAGACGTTATTTATTTTTTCCAATTAAAATTTAAAAGCTTTTATTATTATTAAAAGAGAATAAAAGTCAATGTTAATTTGTGGGAACAGTTTTTAAATGGGCTGGTTACAATCGATGCCAAGAAGGATTTCCAAAAACCGGTTTAATAAAAAAATGTGATTATTAAGACAACTATCATTTCCGTGAATGTTGGTTTTTATTGGTAATATTTTCTTACATAGTATTGTTAAAAATGTTTAATGTCAATTTTACAACTATCATCAGGAAAATATTTTCAACTGATGGTGTCATTTATTGAAGAACCAAAATGTTCACTTACTAATTATAAAAAGGGTTCTTCCAAAAGAAAGGGCTAATTGTAAGAAATAAATTATTTTTTTTTTGTTTTTTTTGACTTCTGAGCTCAAGAACGTGGGTTCGTAACCCGATAACACGACAGAGGCCCTTACTTTATTTTATCTGGGAGGTAAAATATACTTAAGCACGCCGTCCTTCGGATAAGACGTTAAGCGATGGTCCCGAGCCTGTACGATGTCAGGTACTCGTTAAACAACCCCTATGCTATGTGAATAAAAATTTAGGGTGGGCAAAATTTATGACTTCCACAGTAGAGTCGGGCTCATGTCCACCAGAGTGGTGAAAGAGCGCTCTGGTAGTAGGCGATATGACCTCGTAATTAAAGCCCGGGCATGAGTCATAAAACCTAACCTAATATATACAACAAGCAAATTTGATAAAGAGTAAAATATGGTATTGACACTCCCTAGGAACTGAGTAGCACTTATTTATAAATATGGTAGGAGGGCATGGACTAGAAGATAACTGCAGGAATTAAGGGATGAAAATAACTTGTACCTGGATTTAGCTACCTCGATGACGAGAGGGGAACGCTGAGGTCTTGTTGGAAACAGAGTAAGGAGCATTGTATGAAGGGATTGGATGCGATGAAAATCGGAAACTTCGGTAGAATCAAAGAGCTCAGTCGCTTGTCGACTAGAAGTCCTAGATAGCGGACATCGTTTTTTGAAGGAACGGGATTATTTTTAAGGTATATTGTAGGGCAGGTATATTTGCGATGGAGACTAAAGACGATTTGAGCTGCCTTCTTGACGTTCATCTTCACTTTTTTTTTTTCAGGATTGAAGGGATATCAGGTGTTCTTGGAGGTGTCTGGATATGACTTCGTCGGGATGAGGAGAAAGGATAGCAGTGTTAGGTTTAAAGTTTGAAAAAAGGGGTTTATATGGTAAATCCGGTTTATCCATGACCATAAGGTATCTGCTTGTATGTATCTCCATTTTCTGTGATCATAAATTATAGTAATAATAATAATATTTATTTCCGTAAAACCATAACAAGATAATAGGATACGTCATATAACAATTATGATAGCTTATACTTTAGATACATAAATAGCTATAAACTCTGTATATATAGATATAATATACAAGATGGTGAAAACTCGCCTACTAACTTGAGGTCGTGATTCGATCCACCCGTCAGGATTTATGGTAATTATGGAACGTTTTTCTCAGCATAATTGCGATGATATGACATATTATTATATGAAAATTAATATCTGACTGCAAGTAGTATATACTTATAGGGTGTGAAACTAAAAAAAAGTTGTTACTCCTCTTCATAGTATAAACGACATTACATTACAAGGTCATGGTTAAGTTTCAAGCCGCCTAGTGTACAAGGTATACAATGCGATTACTGAAATATAACATCCGACATTGTTCAATGAAAAGGGACCGAGAATGAATCCCTGTGGAACACCCTCTACAATTAAAATTAGCTATTTATTTATTAAAGTTTCTAAAGGGCGCCAGTAGCTCAGAGGTGGCGTTCTAGTCAAAATCGCGTGTTCGGAACCCGGCCTTTGTTCTTAGCTTTTTTATCTGGGCGGTAAAAAATAATTTGAGCAAACGGTCCTTCGGATGGGACATTACTATGTCTGGTACTCGTTGAAGACCTAGGGTTAGGTCTTTGGAGAATAAAAATGTAGCGTAGGCAAAAATTAAAACTACCACAATAGAGGGTCATATCCACCAGGATGCCAAAGAGTTCTCTGGTTGTATATGACCTTCTAGCCCGGGCATGAGTCACAATAACCAACCTAACCAGATTAATTGTATGCTGGTTATAAATCTATTTGAAAGAGATAGTTTATCTTTTGTTTCTTTACATAAATGCATTCATTACGTGAAACATGAAATGCAGTCATGTATCATTGTTTATCACATAAACACATGTTAGTTATATAGATGTACATATGTACAAGAAACAGGTTATCGTTAATACCATCCAGTTCATGGTCACGTGGTCTACGTGACACCGTTCACGATCACTCAACTTTCCGATCGACCTTCCTTTTTCATTTTTTGACGCATAACACTTCGGCATTTTTCCGATATTTTTTTTCTTTTCAGAAATTTAGTTCATTTGCGTAGAAAGGATTCAGATGTGTCTTCATATTCGTTACAAGTGTTCTGTCTCAGGTAACTCGTATATAAAACATAAATAAAAACAAAGAACGTTATGAAGAATATTATATATAATATTTTTTTAAGCCATGGTGGCCGTGCGGGCTAGAGCGTAGGGCTTTGGTCGCATGGTCTCACCATGGTTTGCAGGTTTGAATCCCGTCCGGCAGTGAGTTTTATTTCGTAGATAGAACTCCCTCCCGGGGCCATGGATGTGTCCTAAATAATTAGATAACACTGTGACATGGCTAATATGCATCGTAAATAAGACGAAAAAAAAATTTTTTTAAATAAAATATTTTTTTATACTCAGGCGCTAGGCCAGAATTCCAAAGGCCAGCTTAGGAATACCATAATTAAGCTAATGTACCTACTTATATAGTTTAAGTTTGAAAAATTTGGCTCTCAAAAGAAATTTCAATCGTTGAACTGTTGATATATGGCTCTGTTGACTAATGAGTTTGCCGCGGTGCACTGCCCTAGGTGAAACTGGGTAGGCAAAATTTAGGACTCTCAGAGTAGAGTCGGGCTCATGTCCATCAGAGCGACGAAAGAGTGATCTGGTAGTAGGCAACATGACCTTGTAGTTAAAACACAGGCATGAGTCACAAAAGACAAAGACACTATGTTCATATACTCAACACACCTGGTGGGAGATCTCAGTGGTGAGGTGGATAGCACGTCTTCCCACATACCTAACGTGAGTCTGTGGCCACTTCGTTTTATATCTCTTTGGAACAAGGTGGCAACTAGTAGATAGCACTTCGCTAACCACCATTTCAGTTAATGCGACCAACAATTAAAATTAAATGGGATAAACGCGAAATACCCGACATTAAGCACACTTGGCTCTAAATTTTTTTTGATGATTTAGTAGAGACTGTGATAGAGGTAAGAAGAAGAAATAATTTTTTTTTTTTTTTTAACAATTTTAATGGGAAATAGGTTTTTCATATCGGAAAAGATAATAAACGAGCTCACATCAAAAAGAAAAATAATAAATAGATAATATTTAAATAATAATAATAGATAAACGATGACTAATTAAAGGTATTAAGAGAAAATAACTTGTAAATGGACTAATGTCATCTTTATTCTAATTACTAACGACCCTGTACTAACAAAGGAAACATCGATTAGAATAGTTGTCTATAATTATCGTATACAATTTATAATTATCCTAGGGCATAAAACTATAAACAAGGTCAAGTTCCAGCCTCTGTTTATTTATAGCGATCAGTTAACGTTAAAAAAATAAATAATAAAAGTATATAATTAGAGGAGCAGTTATCAATGTATAATTATAATTATTATCATGAGGATAGTGTCATCATCAATGGCGTAGGTTGTGAATAAGGTGACGAATAACTGTCGATATAATGAATGTAACAGCACAACATTTAATACGAGGATGTAAGTCAAATATTGATTCTTAGACCAAAAGATCGATTGGTTTTCGAGGGAGAGTAAAACTTAGTTGTTTAATTTGTGCCGGGGAAGTACATATTCGGTGATTCTCCGACTTTTTTATTTTTTTTCGCATTTGGAAAAAATTTATAAAATTCTACAAGGTGACACAAAAAAAAATTTTTTTATTAAAATTAGGAAAATTAACTTAATTAATGTTAACCACAATAAATTACCACAAAATTAGGCTAAAAAGTAGGTAATACAAAAACTTATTTTTGAAATATTGTCTACTCCACAAAACACCTGACAATGATGAAACCGGTGTTTTTATGTATAAGTAATACATTTATGGAATAGTCAGTATTTAAACAATTAATTAATTTTTTTTTTTTTTATTTTTTTTTTATTTTATTTACAACTACATATATACAATATATAATAAGTAAATGTGATACATAATAAATAAATGTCTTGGAATTTGAAGGAGAAATCATTCAATAATGACACTCCATTGTCTTGTTAATACGGATAAGAGAAATTAAAATATACAACAAAAAATAAAAAATAAATAGTTAAATGATAAAGAAACATGAAACGTTTGTAGATGATTAGTGACTTCAATGCACTAGTAGGTCTCGAGGCCACTGCCGCCTCAGTCTCCGAACATGAACATTAGGAAGGGTTCTTGTGGCAAGTCTGCGGACTAAAGGATTAGGGTGAAAGGAAAGGGTAGAGTGGAATTTTCTGTAGCGGGATTTAATTACATCCCTCACAAAGGGAATCTGCAGATCATTGTGAAGGATGGCATTTGAGACGTAGAATGGAGCGTTTGTGATTTTACGAAGGATACGGGATTGTAAGGTTTGGATTCTATAAGAATTCGAAGGTTTAGTTGAGCCCCAGAGTTCAGCTCCATACGTCCATATTGGCTTCAGTAATTGATTGTAAATGAGTCTTTTATTACTTAATGTAAGTTTCGATCTGTTGTCTAAAAGTCGTAATAATTATTTATTTATTACCAATGTTCACAATATGTCAACGTTTCTCAATTTATAAGTTGTTAAAAATTGATTCTATAAATAAAAAAGAAAATTGTCTCAACGCCCAGAATTTAGTAGGCAATCAATAAATTGTTAAATATGTAAATAAATATATTTTTTCTTTAGTTTAATTAATTTATTAATTCCATTCGTCCCTTCTTCTGAACGTTCATAGTGACCAGAGAAAGTGTCCCGAAATATTGTCAAAAAATAAAAAAGAAGACACCTCTGGAAGAAATGCCGGGAAAAATCAATTATTAATTTGTAACAATATTCACGAAATAAAATTTAAAAAATCATAAAGAAAAACCATGACTATGTAAGTCAACTGTAGATATACAGTAGTATAATGTATATGTACAATGTAAGTCAACTGTAGATATACAGTAGTATAATATATATGTACTATGTAAGTCAACTGTAGATATACAGTAGTATAATATATATGTACTATGTAAGTCAATTGTAGATATACAGTAGTATAATTCGGACTGGGGAACTACATTGCTGGTGATTCACCGACCCCCTTTTTTTCACCATAAAGCTATGAGGAAAGCCTTCATTTTTATGGTTAACATTTTTTCCCCCACTCCCTAAGGTAATACACTCTACCCCTCTATAACCGCTGCCTTCATAAATCGGATCTAATGAAATGAAAAAAAAAAAAAAGAAAAAGATTTTATTTCTGCCAGCGGGGGAGGCTGGAAGCTGCTTAGACCAGTCTTAACTTTCCAATATTGGCAAGGAAGTCATCACTCAACAAAGTATCAGATAATATAAAGTTGTCTCTGAATCATCGTCAATGTACTTCCCCAGCCTGAATTAATCAAATAAGTTATTGCTCTCCCTCTGAAAACAATAAACGATTGATTGATTTATAGTACCCAGGTACTTTTGAATCACTGTACTAAATTTCGTGTTAGATCGACAGTTATTATGGTTTTTGAGTTGAGCACTCCCTCCTTCAGATACTCTATTCCTTTCGGCCGATTTTGTTAAAATTCTAATTTGGTTCTGGATCGATAAGACTTGCATTAGTTTGAAAAAAGTAATCCTGGTCATATTACATAAGCATAAAATGTAATTTCTCCAATTTTTGCCTTTAATTGAATGTATTTATCTAATCACTCACGAGGGCACCGGTAGCTCAGTGGTATGCGTGCTTGCCTTCTGAGCTCAAGAACGTGGGTTCGTAACCCGGCCGAGGCCCTTAGTTTATTTTATCTGGGAGGTAAAATAAACTTAAGTACGCCGTCCTTCGGGTGGGACGTTAAGCGATGGTCCCGAGCCTGTACGATGTCAGGTAGGTACTCGTTGAGACCCCTGCTATATATAGGTGAATAAAAATTTAGGACTCCCACAGTAGAGTCGAGCTCATGTCCACCAGAGTGACAAAAAAAACGCTCCGGTAGTAGGCGTTATGACTTCGTAGTTAAAGCCCGGGCATGAGTCATAATAACTAACTAAACTAACATTAATCACTCATCGCGAAGATTATTTTCTTCCAAACCTGATAAACTAATAGCTTTAGGTGACGATAAAAATATGTTAAATTAATTGAAGTGTATGTAATTGGTCCCCAAGTGAAACATTTTTCTATAATTGGGCCCTATTTTTCTCTTTTATCCTTTAAGACACATAAATTTTTCTCTCTCTCTCTCTCTCTTTGAGACACATTAAAACATTTATCTTTCTCTTTTATGTACTTTCTCTCTATAAGACACTTAAAAACACTTCTCCTTATATCTCTCTTCAAGTCATTGACACACACCTCTTATTTTCTATCTCTTTAAGACACTTTAAAGCATTTCTCTCTTAATCTCTTCTTCTTTTCATTTCAATACATTTCTCTCTTTAATATGAAGATGGCTGATGTAGTGAGAAGTGATTATTTCACAGGTTGTCAAATTAGATGTAGTCTGACCTCTCACAGATTTTTATTATTAGTATTAGCTAGCCGGCTTTCGAGGTTCTCCTCATCATCAGGCACTCTGATTCTTAGATAAAATAAATTTTTTGAAATTTGAATGAAAATTAAAATATTTTAGTAAATAACATTTAAATTTTTTTTATTATAAAAATAAACAAATAAAACTATCTAAAAACTTTAACTACTTCAAATTTCATGGATGGGGACAGATAAGTCATTCCTGTCCCCCCATCTGAGTAACAATTGAGATGATTTTTTATATAGTTTTATTCATTTATTTTTATTATACAATTTTTTTAATTTTATTTACTAAAATATTTTAATTTTCATTCAAATTTCAAAAAAAAATATTTTATCAGACTGCCTGATAATGAGGGCAACCTCGAAAGCCGGCTAGCTAATACTAATAAAAATCTGTGAGAGTTCAGACTACATCTTATTTTACAACTTTTGAAACTCTCTTTCTTTTCCTCTCTTTAAGACAAATTAAATTACTTCTTTTTAAGGCACTTACTTTCTTCACTTAAAGACACTTCTCTCTTGAGAGTTTCTTCTTTCTCTCTTTAAGACACTTCTCTCCCTTTATCTATCTATAAGATACTTTAGAGCACTTCTCTCGTAATTTCTTCCTCCTTCTCTCTTTGTTATAACCTACTTATATACCTGATTTGGACGATTCTGGCCCAATTATAGATTTCTATAATCCGGCCCAGTTAGATACTTTGCAGGAATCACCCAATCCTCTAATCCGATTAGTATCCTCATGCTCTTAAGCTGACTGGAGCAGCTTTGGGACCAGATTGGACAACTCCCGTCCATTGTTGCTGTGTAACAATGCAGTCTAGAACATTAGTCGTCGAGATGTCGTCCTTGTGGTCAGCCGTTTATATCTCATGGCATTGCATTGTATAAACAAAATACATTCCTCTGAATCATCTTAAGTCCAGCCCTCAACTAACTTAAGAGTATTACCTATGGAATATACTGTAATTTAACGAAACTCGGTCCTACTGTTTAATGTATTTTGATATTCAATAGCCTTCTTTCCTTCATTTCTTCTGTTGTTGTTGTTTAAAAAAAAACAAAAAAACAATATATTTCTGTTTTCAGTGCACGAAGCACTCTCACAGCAAACAAAAATTTAATAAAAAAAAAAAAAAAGATAAATAGTTAAGTATAAAGTGTGCTGGTAAAGGCGAGGTTTTAGCCTTCTGTTTTGGGTTGGTTGGCCCAATCGATAAAATTCAGCACCCGTTACCAAAGATAGCCTTTCGTGGTGAGACATGGTAATTTTTTTCAAGAAGTCTGAGATATCTGGAAGGCCGGTTTCTCGAGGAATTTGGATGTTCAGGACGAACCAGGGTGCGGTTACTGCCAAACGGCAAACTTGTTTTAAAATGTTCGAAGTTTTTGTATTGTCTTAAATGAGGTTCATTTTTTAATTATAAGTAACAAAAATTATGTACAATTAATAATAATAATAATAATTTTTTGACGTGACTACGTCTAATAAATCGATGCGACGGGCCGCATGTTCGAAAAAGTGTGACGTCATGTCACGTTCCCCAAGAGAGAAGGCGACACGAGCGAGGGAGAGAGGCATGATCTCGAGGCTCGAGCGTTCGGCTCGAGGCTCGAGCGTTCGGCTCTCCCTCGAGGCTCTCCCTCTAAACCTCAATAAGTTTACACTCTCCCTCTAAACCTCAATAAGTTTACACTCTCCCTCTAAAACTCAATAAGTTTCCACTCTCCCTCCTAACCTTAATAAGTTTCCACTCTCCCTCTAAACCCCAATAAGTTTCCGCTCTCCCTCTAAACCTCAATAAGTTTCCGCTCTCCCTCTAAACCTCAATAACCCCCCCCCCCCCTCCCCTAATTTTTTGATCTCAATTTTTGTCCTTTGAATCACTACCAATCTACTTCCCCATCTAAATAAGTTTCCGCTCTCACTCTAAACCTCAATAAGTTTCCGCTCTTCCTCTAAACCTCAATAAGTTCCCCTCCCCCTCTAAACCTCAATAAGTTTCCGCTCTCCCTCTAAACCCTGCTTTACATTTTTATCTCACCCCTCGCCTGTGCCCCTATATTTTTTTTAATTAGCTACTAGTAACAATTTTTATATTTTTAAAGACTGATTTCGTGACCTTGAACAGGCACTTTCGTGATCTAACATGTCGAACCCTGCATTCGTGTAGCCTACCATATCATGTCCTAGCATGATCATCATCATCATTGTATTCAGTATTATTTTAAACTGAAGTATAATGATGGAATAATCGCCTACCTACAATTTTGAGCATGCCGTCCTTCAGTGCCTTGAAAAGTATTGCATTTAAAAATATAACTCAAAGCTCGTCATATTGAGTATGTTGTCCGATTGGAGTAATATGATGGAAAAATCGCCTACCTACACTTTTGAGCATGCCGTCCTTCGGTGCCTTGAAAAGTATTGCATTTAAAAATATAATTCAAAGCTCGTCATATTGAGTATGTTGTCCGATTGGAGTAATATGATGGAAAAATCGCCTACCTACACTTTTGAGCATGCCGTCCTTCGGTGCCTTGAAAAGTATTGCATTTAAAAATATAATTCAAAGCTCGTCATATTCAGTATTATTTTAAACTGGAGTAATATGATGGAAAAAATATTTATCTTCAATTCCGAGCACGCTGTCCTTTGGTGTTATTTGTGAATTCTTGTTTTTTTTATTTCAACAATCATTTATTGTTACTTCCACTTCTTTTGTGTATTATACTACTGTGATGTTATGACGTAGTCACGTCAACCTACCGGCCGTAAACCGACTTTACAGACAACCAATTTTTTTTATTGTTTAAAGGGATCACCCCTATACATGGAGTTAGTGATCATTACTTTTACAATATTAACATAATGACACATATAAAACAATACACATATAAAACAATAATGACACATATAAAGGAACCTTTAACAAACTAAATAAAAAACATAAATAAATAAAATAAGTAATTATAAATTAATAATAATAATAATAATGTAAAAAAGACAGTAAATATGGAGTAGGGTTGTAGATATTGAATACCAATATAATATATAAGTTGAAATACATTATTCGTTAACAATGAATGCTCTAAGTTTCAGAGTGCTGATCAAATAATACAAAATATTTGATATATCATTCTTATTAGGGGCCAGATCGGTCTATACTGATACTCTGAGGCAGGAAGTGGCTTCCAATGGGGGAGTATATCGGACAGGATATTAACAGGAGGTATACGTCTTCCAATTCATTTTTATTGCAGATTATACAAAGTTCCTGGGGATTAAGAGTGTATACGTTATTTTTGTTGTTTATTATGTACAATTATATTATGTACTTTGTTTATATTTTATCAAAGTAGAATCACATTACAAATAATGATTATAATAGAGGATTAAGAGCAGCTTGCCTAAAAACGTTATAGTGTAAACATTGACGTAGCTTTCTATTAATTCTGCCTTTTTACCTCTTAATGGCGCATTTCTGCTTCTCAATTTTTCTTTTAATTCATTAAATGTTAAATTTTGTATAGATTTTTGGGACATTGTTAATGTTTTATGTTTGACTATTTTACTTTGAATCTAGCTATAGCATACATACGTTCACTAGGTTACTTTCTTGGTGCTGCCATCGACTTTAGTTTGCCGTGAACCTTCCTTATTTTCTTTCTCCCTTCAAAACCAATCGATCGTTTGGGAGAAAAATCAATAGTTGACACACTAAATTTTATGTCGATACATTCATTACATCGGAAGTTAGAGTTTTCGTGTTAAGCCTTCCCTCTAATCCTCCCCGCCCCACTCCCTTTGGTCGATTTGACTGAAAATCAATAGGTGTCATCCCAAAGGGATATAATCATTCTATCAGGAATGTTGATAGACACATACAGATAGATATACCGATTTTTTTTCTTTTAGTGGTAAACTAATTGTTTCTTTAACATCTATTGAACATTGATTTACAATGATCACTCATTAACGTGTCTTATCTACTGTGAACAGACAGTAACTTTAACAATGAATGTGTGTGAAAAGGTAGGTAGAGCTCAAAGATAGCGTGCGACGCCTATTCAATTTCAGCTAAATCGACCATAGAGAAGGGGAAATTAGGGGAGAAGGCTCAAGACAAAAACTCTAATAACTGCCGTTTTAATAAATATATTGACACAAAATTTTTTATGTAAATTCAAAACCCCAAATGGATGACACCTATTAATTTTCTGCTGAATCGGATAAGAGGAGGGGGCTCTACTCAAAAACCCTAATAACTGCCGATGTAATGAATGTATTGAAACAAAATTTAGTGTGAGGATTCAGAAGTCCATATTCAAGTCATCAATTGATTTTCAGCCCAAATGGTGGATTGGTTCTGGAGGGAGAGCGAACATTTACTTGATGATTTCATTACTGGGGAAGTTCACTGCTGATGTTTCACCACCACTTTCTCTTTGGTTTCTACACAACATTCAAACTAAAATAAAATAGGTCCAGTCAACAGTTGTGGTAAGCCACTTGAGTTGGGATTTCCTCAATGGTGGAAAATTTCGGATGGAACACAATTCATTGAACATTTCTTCCAAGAAAATTGACGTCTAAGTCTAATTTTCTTCTGAGGTGACCTCTAATCGTTGGGGAGGCCCCTATGTGATTTCGTTAAGGTGCACTTATAACAATTAACTTGACAATTCATCGAATTCAGGAAAGTTATGAGAGAAGAGAATCATGCTCTAAGAAATTCAAGAAACAAATAGATAGTTACTTGAGGTCGATATTCTTGAAAGTTTTTCTCTGGAGATAATTGAAGTATAGGGAAAGTTATGTAATCTGTCACAAATTTGATGTTGAGTTTTCAAAGGAATTTCATGTTTTCGGAGCCCCTGATTTCAAAAATGAAAACAAAAAAATCGTTATATATGTTGTGTGTTTATTCCATAACTCGTGTATAAGTATACCCCTATAGGTATACTCAGCTAACCAAGGGCGTAGCCAGAGGGGGGGGGGGGAGGCACTGGCCAGAGCAAAAAACCAATAAAAAATTAAATAAACTAAAAAAATTTTAGATTAAAAATTCCGTCTTAATGGTCTCTGCATTCTAAGCGTGCACAGAAAGTTGCTGGAGAACGATCGAGATCACTTCAAAGTGGAAGTTCTTTCACGATTTTCGGAGGATAAACGAAAATTGTGCTTTACTTAAATGTATATGTACAAAACAAGTCATATTATATTTATTTAAATATATATGAATTCGATCATTTCATTTCCTCGCTCAAAATCTTCATTTATGTTATACTTTATACTCTTAAAGCTGATTTTACGTTTATTTAATTTCATTTAATTCTAAAAGCACAGAAACCACAGCGTGCATTTGCTGCTGCTGCGCTTTGCATTGCATTGCTGCTCATGTAAAGTCAGCTTAAGTATTACAGTCAGTGGTTACCTCAGGGGGAGATTCTAGGGGTCCGGGTCTCGCAAATTAATAACAAAAAGTCTGCAACGCTAACCACGGAAACTGCGGGCTGTGCCCCCGGGAGTCTATACCCCCCCTCCCTGTAGCCTAACTTTGCCCCCTCCTGCTCAAAATCCTGGCTACCCCCCTGCAGGTATCAGACAGTGGGTAGGAAAAATTTAGGGCTCCGACAGTAGAGTCAGGCTCATGTCCACCAGAGCTGGGATGTGACCTCGTAGTTAAGCCCCTGGCATTAGTCACAATAACTATTATAAAATTAGGAATAATAATAATGAGAAAAATGAGTTATACTATAAATATGGTGAAATTTCAAAATGGAGGTGAATTTTATACAAATAATAATTGAAAAATGAATAATGTAAATAAAAAAACAAAAACTTACAATTAGATACTTACTAACAATTAGTTAATTTATGTCACTATGTTATCTAATTATTTACGACATCCATGGCCCCGGGAGGGAGTTCTATCTATGAAATAAAACTCACTCCCGGACGGGATTCTCACCATGGTTTGCGGGTTCGAATCCCGTCCGGGAGTGAGTTTTATTTCATAGATAGAACTCCCCCCCGGGGCCATGGATGTCGTAAATAACTAGTAAATTACACAGTGACATGGCTAATATGCATTGTTCATAAGGCCAGAAAAAAAAAAAAAAGTTAATTTATACTAAGAGGAAATAAGTGATTGTAGCTCTGAAAGTAATTTCCGAATGTGACAGTATCTAGAAGCAACCAATAGTGACGTGACAGTAACTTCGAACCCGATGCTATCTATCTTTGCCAAATCAAAACTTTTATTAAAAATTAATAATAATCCCTTTGGATTTAATTTCCCGAAGTATAGGGGAAGTTAATGAATCGAAAATTCGATGCGAAGTTTTCAACAGAATTTCATTTTTTCTGACCTCCAGATTCCAAATTAAAAAAAAAAAAAAAAAAAAAAGCTGATCAAATGAATGTATCGGCACAAAATTTAGTATAAAGCTTTATGAGCATCTAAGTAAGTCAACAACTGAATATTAGCGCAAACGGTCGACTGATTTTGGAGGAGGAGCAAACATTTAATTAATTAATTCGTTCTGGGGAAGTACATTGCCGGTGATTCATCGACAACTTTTTATTATTCCCTTAAATCATGCTAAATTTATGTCATCAAAAAAACTTGAAAGAAGAGTTTTAGAAAAAAAATGCTCAAACAAAAAACCACTGAACCTGTTTACATCTATGAGAGAACATGGATATTCTAAAGGAACAAGTGATATCTTGTTTTATTGGCAAAATCCAGAGATACCACCATATAAATATTTGTAAATACTGCTATTTATAGGAGATTATATTTTAAATTATATATCTCTCTATTAAACAAAAACATTGGCACCTAACATCACTTTCGGATATAGAAGACAGACATCCAATGAGAGACATTAACATATCTTAAATATTCAAGAATGAATATCTTAAGTAGCAGATTTATTCGGACATTTATTATTATCATTTTTCTATTATAGTTAGTTATATAACTTATATATAGTTAGTTATTATGACTCATTCTCAGGCTATAACTACGAAGTCATACCGCCTACTACTAGAGCGCTCTTGTAATCGTCGCTCTGGTGAATATGAACTCGAGTCTAATGTGGGATTCTTAATTTTTGACTATATAGGTTTATTAGTTTTTCAGCACAGAGGTCATTAAAGAGTATTGACAACGCATAGGCTCGGGCCTCGTGAAGGACGGCGTTCTCAATCTGTTGTCCTATATTTTATTTATAACAATATTTTACGTTTTTAGAGAACACAACCAAGTGATTTTCATATCAGACAAAACAATACAATTTTTCAAATCTTCCAGTTATACTGCTGAGTTTCTTTTTACTTCCCTCAGCCAGACGGAGTACAGGGGAAGTTATGAAATCGGTCAAAAATTCGATGAGTTTTCAACGGAATTTCATGATTTACGACCCCTTAACACAAAAACTCTAATAACTGCTGTTGTACTGAATGTATACACACGAAATTTCATAAAAGCTTTCAGCTTAAGCCCTCAAATGTAACGTCTCATTGATAGATAAAGATTGATAATTTGATAAGTATAGTGAAGGATTTTTGATATATAATTGATAATATATGCTGTATAATTTGTAATGCCAAGGAAGGTCATTCCGCCATTTTTTGCAAATTAATTGGGCCTATTCTCATGTATCTGTCTTGATTCCTGGAGAGTGGAGAATATTCAACGTGTTGTCCTCCGGAAGGAGTTCCGCCACGCCCTCTCTCCCCCTCGCCTTGAACCTCGTCTCCTTTCTGTGGCCCTGACGTATCAGGATACTCTGGCATAGAGCCCATGCTAATCCTGCAGAAGAGCTAATACGAACTATAATTTCAAAGTATTTTATTATTAATAATAGCAGGTTAGCCGATTAAGCTATGTAAATAACTGTATCTACATGGTTAGTCATGTAACTGGGCTTACAAGAAAGCAATGTGTAAATTTTCATAAAAATTTGAACAAGCATTTAAGAGTTTGCAGTAGTCTAATATTTTGGGGCCCCTCAGTCAATTCTTCCTTCAAAATTTGGATATACCATGTTGTCTATGCTTCAACTGGTCGTACAGAGATGCTAAATCAGAAATTCCATGAAACTCTAATATATGTGCTAGAAAAACTAGGCCAAATTAATCAATTTCAAATATTTCTAGAACCAATCGACCATTTTGGCAAAAAATCAATAGTTGACTAACATAGAGACTTCTGAATCCTAATATTAAATTTCGTTACATTCATAAATCGACAATTATTTGAGTTTTGTGTTAAGGCATTCATAATCTCCCCCTTCCATTTGAACTGAAAATCAATATTTGTCGTGCTTATGTGCTTCTGGATACACGTAAAAAATTAAGCGTCGATATATTCCCGTTCTATCGGCAGATATTGCGTATACAGACAAACATACAGGATGGAAATGTTTTTGTCATTTTTGAATCACGGGGTTAGAAAACATAAAATTCCATCGATAACTCAACATCGAATTTCCTATCGATTATATAACTTGTCCCATATCAGGCGCGGTAGAAATACAGTCGTCGGTGAATCATATCTGTAATTTGGTTGAAAATCAATAGGTGTCTTATCAGTTACTTCTGCAGAGGACGCCGGTAGCTCAGTGGTATGCGTGCTTGCATTCTGAGCTCTAGATCGTGGGTTTTAAACCCGACCGAGGCCCTTAGTTTATTTTATCTGGGAGGTAAAATAAACTTAAGCACCACCGTCCTTCGGATGGGACGTTAAGCGATGGTTCCGAGCCTGTATGATGTCAGGTACTCGTTAAACATCCCTGGCACTAGGTGAATAAACATTTAGGGTTGGCAAAATTTAGGACTCCCACAGTAGAGTCGGGCTCATGTCCACCAGAGTTACGAAAGAGCGCTGTGGTAGTAGGCGATATGACCTCGTTTAAAGCCCGGGCATGAGTCATAATAACTAATTAACTAAGTTACTTCTGAATCATATAAAAGTTCGTGACAATACATAGCCACAAACTGCCGACCTCAAAATCATTGAAAATGGCAACTTATTTCTAAAATCATTTACTATAAAGTTACTAACCGAGCGGATAACGTTACTACCCTTTTTAAAGTTACTATTCGGTTTATAGTTATTAACCTCTTTTATGTTACTCCCGGCGAGGCAGAGTAACATGCTAGTAAATAAATAATTTTAAAAGCATATATAGTAGAGTCCCGCTAATCCGGACTAGATGGGACCGGATCCCGTCCGGATCATCGAAAGTCCGGATTAAACTGAATTTGCTTTAAATGCCACGATGAATATTTTAAAATATTTTTTCAAGTATTAGCGTATATATTTAGCTTCCTTGTCGGCACTTTTTCATCGTAGCCAACTGAGTAAGTCAAGTCAAACCTTCTCAGTTGAATTATTTTCGTACTTACCGCTCGCTAAATTAAATTTTTAGTTTACTAAATTTTAATTAGTTTTTTAAAAATCCCGTCGGGATAATCGGTGTCCGGATAAGCGGGACTAATGTATTATCAAACAATTAGTTTAGTCTTGTGTGGCCATTGTAAATAAAATTATTTGAAATCTCAACTTAAAGTTGACAATAGACACCAAAGATTATTGTATATAATTGTTAGAAGCACATCTAATTCGCGAATCTTCAAGTTAATTTATTTATTGTGTAACATCAAAAAAATTGTAAATCAGACAATAAAGTTAGTACAAGAAGAAGAAGAACTTGGTTGCCTTCATGGCACATTACCTCATGAATAAGACAAGACGTAAGTTCTTCAAGACCAATCGTATTTTAGGTACGAAAAAAAAGGCAAATACATAAAATTAATTATAATAGCTAAAGAAAAATGACATTGGATTTACCCATCAATATTGGAATAGTCACTTCCATGAAAAGATATTCCAGGCATTTCTATAGAAAACAAAAAAAATAAAATGTCAATTTTTTACACATTCTTAGCTTGTAAATATTGGTCGAAAAGGATAAAATGTACGATGGACTAAAAAATGTTAAAAAAATTTTTTATCTATCCGCTGAAAATTAATTGGTGTCGTTCTTATATGACTTTAAATTTACTAGCTTAAAATATGAGAAGAAAACATACAACTGTCTTTTTATAACTAATTTGAAAAAAGACAGTTCAAAAGAAACGACACTACTTACATTTTAAAAAGTCAATTCACAACCAAATACTAGAGAATTGGATTAAATAAACATAGAAATAAATTATTTACGATTATTTACATCTTGTTATCAGATACACTGACTGTAAAAATACATAAAACAGCTGACTGACTCACTCAATCTCTCATATCTAGTGTATATAGAATTTACTTGAATCCAGAACAATCCATGAATTCCTATTGCTCAAATTTCACTGAACTGGAACGTCTAAAAGGAAATAGTCGATGTAAAACAATCTTTTATTTTATATTGCTGTTTTTCAGAAAAGAAAAATATATAAGAAAATGTTATTCAATTAATTTATACAGTTTTTTTCTTTAGGATTTTTTTTATTTTGTGAATATTGTCACAAATGAATAATTATATTTGTTTTCAATTATGAAATAATATTCCAAATAATAAATCAAGTTTTATTTGATAAATATGGTTATTTCAACAACCCACAGTAATAATTCTTGTAATTTTCACATCAAAACAGAAAATTGAAATAAATAAATAAATTAAATTACTGAAAAAACCAATTTAATTACATATTTCACAATTTGTTGATTCCCTACTAAATTCTGAGACAATTCATTTTTTTTTATATAGGTACTTAATTAATTTCTAACAACTTTGACATATTGAGAAAACTGTTAATAAATAAAACAATGAGGGCACCGGTAGCGCAGAAGTGCTTGCCTACTGAGCTCAAGATCGCGGGTTCGAAAACTGGCCGAGGCCCATTTGGTTTTATCTGGAAAGTAAAAAAAAACTGGAGCACACCGTCCTTCGAATGATCCCCAGCCTGTTCGATGTCAGATACTCGTTAAAGACCCTTACCCCTAGGTCAATAAACCTGGGTAGGCAAAATTTAGGATTACCACAGTAGAGTCGAGCTCATGTCCACCAGAGCGACGAAAGAGCGCTCTGGTAGCAGGAGATATGACCTATTAGTTAAAGCCCGGGCTAGTTTATAGACTAAATTAAAACAAACTTATTTTTTGAAATATTGTCTAGTTTATTCGAAATAAAAATATATACATAAACTACCCGGTTTCGCCATCATTTTCAGGTTTAGTCATAAACGCAGACAAGTCTGCGGAGGGAAAATCATTCATATAAGTACATCAGGTAAGTAAGGAAGGTGTTGGACTTTTAACTAGGACATCCATGTCTTTAAATATAAAATTACTGCTAACTCTCAAACGCTTGTTCATATTTTCATGAAATTTTCAATGCTTCCTTAAAAGCCCAGTTACACGACTAACCACATAAAGTTACAGGGCCGGCTAACCTGCTATTATTAATAATAAAATACAAGTTAATAATAAAATATACATGACCTTAGAGATATGTTGATAGTCTAGACACTTGTTGGGGGGAGCATTCTTGTATAGGCGGAGAAATTTCAATCCTCCAAGGACATCCACGCACTCACCTCTCACGTGAATTGCCTACTGACAGCAATTTTTCAATAATTTATCCATAATTTTTGTCAAAGTTTTATTGAATAGTGAATTAGGTGCAATGAATGTCCAGCTCTACGTCTCGCTGAAGAGTTATTAACTTTGGTTTATTGGTCATGGGGGTGCATTATTAATGCATAACAGGGAATGTATAAATGCATTTTATCTCAACACATTCCATCTCTTTGACATTCTAACAGAGACTTGCTCTTGTAAATGCAGGGGAAAAAAAAAGGCTTCCGCGAATCAATGTACTTCCCCAGCACGAACCAATCAACAAAGTTTCTACTCTCCCTCTGAAACTATTGTACCGAATGAAAATGAAAATCAATAAAAATCGCGTTCGCCTACTCTAATCCCCCCTCTTTCTCTCTAGCCAACTTGGCTGAAAATTAATTGAGATTCTGGGTACACATATAAAGTTTCATGTCGATATACTCCTTCTTTCAGGAATTATTGTGTTCATAGAAAAACACACATTCTATTTCTTTTTTAATTTTTGAAATCTGGGTTCGAAAAACGGCGGCCAGCCGGAGTTACTTTGGCCTCCAGTCACAATTTAAATCCCGGCTGCTTCCCAGGGACACGAAGGTGCTGCTTTACAAGACGCTTGTGAGGCCAGTGCTGACATACGGATCGGAGACGTGGCGGAAGATAGGCGTCTTGACATCTTCGAAAGGAGAATACTCCGCAGGATCTTCGGCCCCACCCAGGAGGAGGGCGTCTGGCGCAACCAGGAGTTGTACGCACTCTATACAGAGCCAAAATTGTCGCACTTGATTAGAGTTGCCAGACTACGTTGGGCTGGACACGTAAGACGGATGGAAGAGGACCTTAAACCCAGGAAACTCGTTAATGTGACACCGGAGGATAGGAGAAGAGTGGGACGACCCAGAAGAAGATGGCTGGAGACCGTGAGTAGAGATGCAAGACGGTTTGGTGCGGTGGGCTGGTGGTGACAGGCCCAGGAAAGAGCTGATGATGATGCTAGGTTCGAAAAACATAAAAATGCTATGAAAACTCAATATCAAATTTCTGTCCGATTCCTTAAGTTCCGCTATACTTTGCACAGCTGGGGAAGTGAAAAAGAATTAAAATACTTAACGAACTTCATCTTTCAGACTCATCTAGTGTTGTTATTTTTTTTTCAATTTATGTGATAAAGTTCACCAAATCTGAATTTACGAAGTAACAAATACCAAAAAGTCGTTGGCAAAACTAAGAACTAATAAAGTAAGTTTTCTCTCTCCCTCAATAACAATCTGGAAATTAATACTTATCATGCTTATAGGGTTTTGAATGTAAATATTGAATACCTATCGTGTCGATGCATTCATCATATTTTTACATATTTGCCAGGGGGGGGGGGGGGGGGGGGGGGTAGTAGGAAAACATGAGAACCCAACATCGAATTTCCGACCAATTACATAATTTTCTCTATGCTTCAGAGCTGGGGAAGTAAATACAAAGCTTATCTTCTCAATTCAGGCGAAACCGTTTAGGTTACGTAATCAAAAGTATAGAAATTACTTATAAAAATAAATAACATTAGTAGAATGGTTTATTAGTAATCTCATACATAAATATTCGTAGTAACAATAATAAAAGTAACGAATATCAATAAACTATTTTGCTAATGTAATCCCTGTTAACCACGGCCTCCTATATCTAATAATGATCGAACTAATTAGACAAGCTTGGATAGATCTATTGAATAACTATTTTTTTTCCAAATCTAGGTATACTTTTTATTTTATTTTATTTAAATTATTTCAGTTTTTGTTAGAAAAAATCATTAGCCTTCATACTTGAGTTAATAAACTAATTTTCAAAGACAATTCATTATCAAAAATGCTCTGGTTTTATTTGTAAAAAAAGAAAATTGGATTAAGCAAAGATAACTTTTTAAAAAGTTGACAATATATCTAAGGCAATATACAATTCTCCAACATGAATATATCAATCATCTTTTTCACTTTCGATCCAAAACAAATGTACCGTACGGGGTAATAATCGATAGTTGACTTACATAGGCACCGGTAGCTCAGTGGTATGCGTGCTTGCCCTCTGAGCTCAAGGTCGTGGGTTCTAAACCCAGCCGAGGTCCTTAGTTTATTTTAACTGGGAGGTAAAATAAACTTAAGCACGCCGTCTTTCGGATAGGTCGTCAAGCATGTACGATGTCAAGTACTCGTTAAAGACCCCTGCCCTAGGTGAATAAAAAATTAGGATAGGCAAAATTTAGGACTTCTTTAGAAGAGTCGGGCTCATGTCCACCAGAGTGACGAAAGAGCGCTCTGGTAGTAGGCGATATGATTTCGTAGATAAAGCCCGGGCATGAGTCATAATAACTAACTCCTGAATTCTCATACTAAAGTTCTCGGGCGATTATAACAAATCAGTTTACTCCCTAAAATCACAATATCTCTCTCTCTCTTACTAACGTTGGTGTCGATATATTTAATAGTTATTAGGGTTAAGTCCCCCCCTCCAAACCCTCCTTTGGCCAATTGGGCTGAAAATCAATTTGTGTTGTCCTTATAGGGTTCTAGATACGCCATCTTATGTCACTAGATTCATTCTATTGGGAGCTTTCGTGTTCACAGACATACACACCTACACACAGACATTTTTTTTTTTTTTAAATTCGTCATATTTTGAATCATGGGTTCGGAAAACATGATAATCCAGTGAAAAATCAACATTCAATTTCTCACAGATTACATGGCTTTTCTTATACGTCCAATGGATGAGGAAGTACAAAATTATGGTGAATCACCGACTGTGTACATCCCCGACAAGAATTAATCAATGATTTTTTCGCTCTTCTTCTAAAGCCAATCGACCGTTTGTACTAAAACTCATGGCAGTTATTAAAGATTTTGAATTTAGCCCCTTCCAGGACCTTTCCTTCCCTTCGTCCGAAATCGTTTAAATTCGGCAGGTTTAGTCCACATTGAGTTTTCACCTTCTATCGGCAGTAGTCAGTGTTTTTGTGTAAAGCCTCCCCCTTATTCCCCCTCCCCCATTCCCTTCGGACGATTTGACTGAAAATCAATAGGTGTCGTCGTTAGAGGGTTCTGGATTCACATATAACATTTCATGTTGATACATGCATTATAAGTTAAAATTAAGTGAGTTATCTTGTTTACAGACAGACACGGAGTGAGACAGAAATTTTCATATTCGGGTTCAGAAAGTCGGAAAACATGAAATTCCATTGTGAACTCAGCATCGAAAATTGGACCGATTACATAACTTGCCCTATACTTACTTCGTATAGCTCAAGAAGTAAAACTAACCTAGCGTAATCGGGATTAAAGTTGAATAATCGCCAGTGAATCATAATGTTGACACAAGTAAACATGTGTATGTTGATAAATGTTACATATCATTAATTTAGCTCTTTTTCAAGGAAGTTGTGAACGGCAAATAAATCATTACTGTGTAGCGGTACAATCATTCCGTTCACTTCAATAACATTCGTCTTGGCAATAAAAATATAAAGAGGTAAATAAACAGGAGCGAACCTTCACAACTGGTTACCTTGCCGAAACACCAGTTGTTCGAACCATTCAGCGCCTCCCAGATCCGCTTCGGCAAACTGCTCATATCCAATTCAAGAGACGGCCGCCTTTTCAATAATAAAAAATAAAATATATATGTTGTGTTATTACAGGTCATTCGTCATTTGTTCTCCATTCATTGCTTGTTCACCATTCGTTATAAAACAAGATGCGACTTGTCCATCTTTGTATATTTATTCACTAAGTTACTTCACTACCTAACAGCTGTTTTTATACAAATAATAATAATTGATGTTATAATATATTAATGATCCTAATGTGTGTACATTTTTTACACCACATTTGATTGAATTAAAACCAGTGAACCGTTAGCGCTAATATTCAATATTTGACTTACACAGCGGCTCCTAAATCCTCAAACTAAAATTTAGTACATTTAATGTTGTGTCAATAAATTCATTATAACGGCAGTTATTCACTTTTTGAGTTAAGCTTCTCTCTAATCCAGTTTTCCCTTTGGCCGATTTGGCTGAAAATAGGGGTTGTCAAAGTGGGGTTCTGGTCACACAGATATAATTTCGTATAGATACATTCATTCTATCGGCCATTCAATAATTATTAGCGAAATTGTCAGACAGTCGGTTTTTATTGGAAAATTATCGTAGCCTCCTATCTAATTGCATTCAGGGTGAGTCCAAACAGAATATCAATAAAATAAATTTTTAAATGCTGTCTTTATTCGAGAGATTCCATGTTTCAGCTTCCGAGACCCATCAAAATAAGATATAATCATTGTAACGGAATCTTTACACACCCTAGCTTGTCTAGTTTATTTATGATAAAATTCCATTTGACATTATCACGGAAACAAAAAAAAAATTGTCATTAGAATCAACATTTTATTTTATATTATAAAAGAGAAGATAAGAGTGAAAGATAGAACCGGTTTGGCACAGGTTAGTCCTCAGGTCTGGTCTGTGTTACCTTTATCTATCGGTAAAGGTAACAGCATGTAACTGAATTAACGGCTAGTTAATTAAACTAACATTTACTTGACAATATCATGGCTATTTGAAAGTATAAGGGAGACCGGGAGCTAGTCGGCATAAGGGGTAAGTTGGCATTCCTTTGTCAGCTCTAATGAGGACTTATGGAGGTGTCTGTTTTGGTAAAATTCACCTGTCATAATCGTGCGAAAATCCAAATTCGAGATTTAAACGGATTTCCACATTTCAAGGTATCTGAATACGTTTTGACAATTTTTTTTTTTGTGTGTGTGTATGTGATTGGAAAGTTGTGAGCACTCTGAGGGAAAAACGATTGTAGCTATGAACTTGAAATACGGAATGTAGGGTTCACAATATGCTAGATCTGATTAGTTCCCAGATTGTAAAATAAGATATAGTCTGACTTCTCACAGATTTTTATTTGTATTCGATAGCCGGCTTTCGAGGTTGCCCTTGTAGCAGTATGGAGGATCTAATAGCGACGTCTAGGAAACACTAAAGATAAATAAACAAGGAGAACCTCCTCACCATGGTTACCCATCAAACCCCCGTTCAGTTCGGATCCAGGCATGCTACTCGTGTACACGCCATCGAAATTCGATTTGTTTTTCGCCTTTTTTTTCGATCGACATGTAAAAAGGAGAGTGAGGTAACCTGGTGTAGAGAGATATTTTGTAGTGAGTGCATTGGTGAATTATATTGCTGTATAACTCTGGACTGGCGTAAATAGACATTATTCATATATATTTTTATTTTTTTTATTAATCAGGAGATGGAAAGTTATTATATTTTATTTATTTTATTGTTTGCCTCATTAGGTACCTGTCTGAAATATTAATAATTTAGTCAAGGTTAAGAGTCGTAAAAGTGGTGACCCCAACTCTAGAGTTGTGACTCAGATGGGGACAGGACTAACTTATCTGTCCCCATCCATGAAATTTTAAATTATTAAAGTTGTTAGTTTTTTAGATGGTTTTATTTATAAATATAAATTTATAGTTTATTTTTCTTATAAGTGTTTAAATTTTATTTACTAAAAACTTTATTTTATCAGACTGCCTGATGATGAGGGCAACCTCGAAAGCCGGCTAGCAAATATAAATAAAAATCTGTGAGGTCAGACTATATCTAATTTTACAACTTGTGAAATAATCACACTACATCAGCCATCTTCATATTAGATCTGATTAGATTTTGGCCGAAATCGGACGAAAATTGATACCACTTTACTTTGGGGCCTAAGTACACTTTACAAGATATCGCTTATGTTTATGACCTAACCAAAAACCTTTTCAGCTAATAGTTTTAGAGAAAACTGAGATACATGTTTTATATGAAATAGGATTTCTCGCAGATGTCCGGTTTCTGAGCGCCTGAAGCAGTCTGAGCTCATCCTCAGCACATCAGCCAGCCATCTCTTCTCCGCCGCCGTAATACCCTAGAGCATGTATGGGCAACCTTTGACATGTTGCGGGCCAAACTTTAGTGTGCAAATACGTTCGCGGGCCGCGTAGATGGTTCAAAATAAAATAACGTCGGACTTTAAAGTAGTGTTCATAATTTTTAGCGATAGATATCAGACATGAAATAATAAGACAATGTTATTATAATACAATTTATTAAAATAACAAAATAAAATGAAAAAAAATAGGTACAATATTATAATTAAATCGTGAAATTTGGAATTATTACAAACTATGAAAGTTAAGTAGCGACACCGAAATCAATGAGACACTTGAGCTTGATTTTGGGAAACTAATCCATTGATGTTTGGATTAATTCCACTGATACGAAGACGTAAAGAATTTTCCAAATTATCTTCAGTGAGCCTTGTACGATGTTTTGATTTATTAACTTTCATCATTGAAAAGAACTGTTCGCATTTATAAGTACTGCCAAACGCACAAATCAATCTTCTTCTTCTAAGCTGCGGAAAATGGTCTTCTTCGAGGTAGGTATTTTTTGTAGAAATCGCACAACTCCACGTCTTCAAATTTAGATTTTAGAAGTGAGTTTTCTTGAATCTCGATGAACTCCATTTGCAAGTTTATTGGAGCATTTTGTACATTACTTTTTGTTGGATTAGCAAATAAATTGAAACAATCTTTCATGTTTTTGAAATCGCCAAATCTGTTCGAAAATTGCTTCGACAGTAACTTGAGTTCATCAGCATATTTAGCATAAGCAATATTTTCATGCGCAGAGAGCGTGGTGAAATGGTACCTGTTACCAGACAGCATCTGTGAGTGTAAGTAGTGTAATATATATATATTTTTTTTAATTTTTTTTTTTTTTTTTTTTTTCGGGTGCTCCTGACCCCTTAGGGGGGTCGGTCACATCACCCTATGTTCTCCCGGCTTCTTACGCCGAGTGATCTCGGGATCTTATCGGGGGTTCTGTTCTGCCTGTGTCCCGGAGCCGGGGGCACCCGCCGCACGCCTGTCGGTGGTCGGTGGGGCCCCCGGCACCGGGTTAGTAGGCTTTCTTGATTCTCCGCCAGGAGGAGACGAACCGACCAAAAGCCAGGTAGCCAGCCTCTGTCATCAGTCCCGGCAGGTCCAGTCCCAGGTACGATCCTGTCTGGCGAATCAGCGCCGCCCTGGGCACGTCGTATAGCGGGCATTCGAGAACTACGTGTTCCGCAGTCTCGACGCCGCCACACGAGCAGGCTGGGCTGTTCTTCTTCTTAAAGAAGAAGAGCTTGGCGCTGAAGTCGCCGTGACCTGATAGCATCTGTGACGTCCAATGGTCTGGTTGTACCCATGGAGAGTCAAGGCGCGTCTGGACGTCTGGGAAATAGGTGAAGGTTGTACGGCCATCTGTCGATTGCGCCCAACGCTGTTGCCATCTTTCTACGATCCATTCCTGGACAATGCCCCTCAGGCGATCTGGTCTCGCCCGTCCTTGCATCTCCCTTTCCAGGGCTTGACGCAAGGCCATGTCCGTGTCTGCCTCTATTGGTAAGCCGCGTCTACAGAAGTACGAGGCGACGGCCCCATCCAAGACAAGGTCTATGGGTGGGGCCCCCGCCAGCACCTGCAGCGCAGCCGTGGAGACTGTACGGTAGGCTTTGGTAATCCTGAGGAGGGCTGCTCTTTGAGCTTGAAGTAGCAACGTACGCCGTCGCTTGGTGGGGTGAACCCACCATCCGGCAGCGGCGTACCTTGCTTCTGCCTCGAAAACCCCGGTGTAAATAGTTTTACACGCGGAGTAGCCGAGACCCCACGTCGCTCGGGCTAGGTAGCTCAGAGCGTTAAAGGTAGCTGTTGTCCTATCCTTGATGGCAATAGCGTGGGGCGTGACGTTGAATCCCGGCCCAATCCCCACACCCAGGTACGTGATCACGGCCGGAAATTCAACGCGTCGGTCGTGTACTGCAAGAACCAGGGGGTGGCGGGCGTCAGTTTTTCCTCTCATCAGCATAGCCGCTGTCTTGCTGGGAGAGAGGGTTAACTTGTTCAGTCGGCACCAAGTGTCAGTAGAGTCGATCGCGGCTTGGGCTCGGGCAGTCAGAGTGGCACGACTATCAGCGTGCACCGTGACCACTAGGTCGTCAACATAGGCTATTGCCCTGTGTCCACGAGTCTCGAGGTCACGAAGCAGTCCATCAAAGAGTATGTTCCAGAGTGTTGGTCCGAGGACCGAGCCCTGGGGACACCCTCTGGTGATGTTCACTGTAGTGCTGGTGAATTGCTGTCTCACCGTCGCAGAGCGCTCGCTGAGGAAGCTGGAGATGAGCCCGAATAGGTTCCTAGGTATTCCCACAGACCGTAGTCGCAAGAGAATGGCAGGCCACCAGGCGCAGTCGAAGGCCGCGGCTACATCGAAGAAGATGCAGAGAGAGTATTTCCCTCTGACCTCCTCGACATCCGCCCTTAGCATCCTCAACGCATCCTCAGTGGATCTGCCCTTCATGCATCCGAATTGTCTGTGCGAAACAAAGGCCTGTACCCGGGCCCGAATTCCCGACAGGATCAGAGTCTCCAACACCTTGCCGGAGACTGGGAGTAGGCTGATCGGTCTGTAGCTACCCGCCAAGGAGAGGTCCCTGTCCCCAGGCTTGACAAACGTGCACACAAGTGCCTGTTTCCAAGCACTCGGGAAGTGGTATGTCCTTAGGCAGGAGTTGACCAGATGAAGGAGATCCGCCTTTATGGCCGGGAATGCCTTCTTGATCATGGCGGCATCTATGAGATCTATCCCAGGGGCGCCGCCATTCCTCTGCCTCCCTACCGCCAAGCTTAGATCTAATTCATCCCAGTCCGGGGCGTCCTCTGTATCCGGCAAGGCACGGGCAGTCTCTCTTATAATTACCTGGGCGGGGGTATCCTCCATCGGGTCGTCCGCCGGAAAGGCCACCCCCAAGTACATCCTTCCTGCCTCCTCCAGGGACAAGGCGTAAACGTCCCCGTCCCTGATGGAGGCCACCGGGGCGACCGGCCTCAGCCTCCCGGTGGCGACTCGGTAAGGGATCCCCCACGGGTTTCTGACACTCTCCTCCTCTATGAAATTCCTCCAACTTACCTTCTTCGCAGTGGCGATGCTTCGGTTGTAGGCATTATTCAGTTGTCGGTACTCTTCCCGTCTTAACATCTTCAGAAGCGGGTTCCCGCACCGTTGGTACCTACGCCTGGCGCGGTATACAACCTTCTTAGCGAGGGTAAGCTCCTCACTCCACCAGGGAACCTTTTTGAGCCTGTTTACCTTCCTGGGGATGGTTTCGTCGGCAGCTCGGAGTAATATGCTACCGAGCTGTGCAACTCCCTCCTCGATCTGGTCAACATGGTCAAAGCTCCCGAGGCCTTCCCAATCCTCGTCGCAGGAGTAGGTAGCAACGGCGGTCACAAAGGCGTCCGAAATGGCCTTGCGTGTGGCAAAGCGCGGGTCTCTAGGCCTGACCGCTGGAAGACCCGGGTCAAAGAGCTGAACATCTATGACGCAATGGTCGCTAGATGTGACTTCTCTGACACGCCATCCTCCCACGGCCTGGCCTAGTCCGCCGGACACAAGTGTGACATCTATATGGGATTCTCCCATTGCACCACGAAATGTGGGCGGGGAGTCCGGGTCGTTGACAATGCGAAGATCATGGCGGGCTATCACATCCAGTAACCTGCCACCCCGGCGATCGGTGCGAGCCGATCCCCAGGCGACTGACCAGGAGTTAACATCCGCCAAGATGATCACGTTGCCCCCCTCGAGTTCATCAAGTATATGATCCAAGTGGCCTAATTGTCGTTCTATGTCCTCAGAAGGCGGAAAGTACCCGCTGATGACATAGCAGCTCACGTTTGCATGCCTGACACAGGCCACCACCATATGGCTGGTGGACAGATGGTGGAGTGCCATCACGTCCACCTGGGGGTCAGTCACAACCAGTGCGGCCATAGGCCGCTGGTTGTCCCTTGCCCCCACCATGATCCTGTGGCCGGTGCCTAGGCCAGCCACGGAGCCTCTAACGCAATACGGCTCCTGGAGAGCAAGAATCTGGATGTTCTCCTGGGATACCATGTGCCGTACTTCCGCAGCCACGACTCTGCGCCTATTCATGTTGTGTTGCCACACATGAAGACCGTCCCGCTGCCTACCGGCCATAGTCCGTGCGAGCGACTAGGGCCTCTATCGCCCGGATATATGTCGGGCAAGTATCACTGTTTGCACTGTGATTTGCGGCGGACTTTCCTGTGCTGCAATTGCAACATTTCGGCGGCTTAGTTTTTCTGTTCGGGCACGCGGTGTCGCTGTGGTTCTCCACTGAACACCACGCGCACCTCTCCTTCGCCTTGCAGTATTTGGCGATGTGACCGAAGCCTTGGCACTTATTGCACCGTGTGACATCCAAACAGTCCCTGACTCTACATGGATACCACTTACCTAGTGTGATGGTCCCTGCAGAGACGAGCTCTCTCCGCACGTCAGACGGGGCTTCTGCTACCCAGTTTATGGTCGGGCCGCCCTTTGGGGGGCCTTTCCTATAAACTGGGGTGACCCCCTTGTACAGTGGGTTCACAGTTTGGAGCCTCCTAGAGAGGTCCTCCCCCGACCAGCTGGCAGGGACGTCGAAAAGGACGACCCTGGGTCTTCTTCTGTTGAGTGCCTCGGCCCGCAGGCCCGCTGCCTGAAGAGCCGGAGCGCCCAACAGGGACTCCAGCTCGGCCGGGGTGGACACCTGTAGGAGAAGCCCCCCTCTCCTGGCGGGTTTGGCAGAAGTCACCGTGATCCCGAGGTCACTCGGGTCCACCTGCTCCAGGGCCGCCTCCAACCTCCTGCCGTCATTCTCCTGCTGAAAGTTGACGACAGCCCTGTAGCTGGCGGCTGGGCGGACCCTTCCCTCGGCTGTCAGCTCCTTCATCAGCCGGCTGACGACGTCCGCTTTCGTCCTCTGGGGGGGCGCCGACCTGGGTAGGGGCTGCGGGGCTGCAGGTGGAGTTGCTGGAGTCGACCTCTTCTGCCGCTTCCTCTTCGTCACAGTGGTCCAGGCCGTTGCCATCGGATACTCGGCGTCGGTGAGGGGTGGAGGGGGCGAGAGAGGGAGGGGGACTCCGTCCATCTTCATCCTTCGGCTGCCCACGGAGGGGATGGTGGGGGCCTTGGAGGGGTGGGCCACGGTCCTCGGCCCGCCCGCTCCTGTACTAGGTGTAGGGGGGGGAGGGGCGGTAGCTTCCGCTCTCGAAACTGTGTCTGAGGCGGATGTGTTGGAGGCTTGTGGAGAAGAGCGTCCATCTGGGCCTCGCGGTGTCTGCGACGCTCTGGGCCAATTAGCTTCACCCAATTTCTTGACCATGGCATCCGCTATGTCATCGGGACTCAGCTTCTTTATGATGGCATGGGCGGTGGACTCTCTGGCTTCGGCAACGGCACATCTGCCTGTTACCTCGGCCAACAATTCTTGAAGTCGCCGCACTGCGTTGGTAATAGTTGCTTGAGCGGCCTTGGCCACCTTGGCCTGTAGAAGCGCCGAAACAACTATTTGGTGCAAGTTGTGAGCCTCCGCTGTGGGCGTGGAGGGAGGGTCGTCTGAATCGGTTCCGGGTGAAAGCCTCGCCCGTTTCTTGCCTGATTTTATTGATTTCTGTTCTGTTTTGATCTCGGGAGTGCGGGCTGTGAGCAGCGGGTTGGACCTCGTTGAGCTCCCTCCCCCGTTGTTTCTTATCTCCAACAAAAGGGGGACACTGGTTAATGTCGGGGTAAGGGTCTCAGGCTGGGCCACTCCAGGTACGAGAGAGGACGGCCCTGCGAGATCACGCAGGCGAGTCATTTTTATTCTTTATTTACATAACTTGGTTGAACTAATCACAGTGATCACTTATAGAATATAATTTCAAGTTGATATAAAAAAAAATAACGTTTACTAATGCTAAATGAAAAGTTTTTTTTTTTTTTTTGAAAAAGGTTAGATTATTATATTTTTTTTAATTGGGTTTTTCAAAATGTCTCGCGGGCCGGACCAAATCTTACAGCGGGCCTTATCCTGCCCGCGGGCCGGTTGTTGCCCACATATGCCCTAGAGTATTCTCCGCGGGATTCGTCTATGGCCCATCCTCTCTACATGTCCCGACCATGCCGGAGTGCCCTGTGTCAGGATGTACACTATGTCCGGTTAACTGTAGAGATCCTTTATATTCAGAATGGTCCAACGTCTGTCGGCCTGAACTCTCGAATTCTCTTTACAGCATCCCCCACTCCCTAAATCTCAGGATTCTTTCCTCTTCTTTCGTCAGAACCCACGTTTCACCGGCGTACGTCATCACAGGTCTGAGAATTATTTCATAGACCACCAGTTTAGCCTTCCTTCAAAACTTAGATAAACCTTGAACAAATGATACTTTACGAATTCTTCTCAAAATCAGTATATAGGTACACTCTTCCTTAAACATTGCTATTTGGACCTTGAAGGTTGTTGGGTTTGGGTACAGGTTAAATGAGAACTTCGAGTAGAACAAGAGATATATTTATTTGGACAACACCCTTATTACAAAACGGCGTGGTAACGAACACAAAGTCAGTTGTTCAATAATAAGTCCCATACCGCGTGGGAACTACACAAGTCACTCACTTACTGTGCTTGGTAACAGACGACTCACTTTATACCCGCGTGGTAATAAACAACTCACTTCCGCATGGTAACTAACGACTCACCTTATACCCGCGTGGTAATAAGGACGAATCCATTCCGCACACCGCGTGCTGGCTCGACCCAGACTCTCAGTCCACCCCGCGTGGCGACCAACTGGTCCCTCTCGTTGTTAAGAGACGACTCACTTTATACCCGCGTGGTAACAGCCAACTCAACCAACTCAGTCCACCCCGCGTGGTGCCCAACTGCTTACTACTCATGTAGTTCAAGAGTCCCGCCGACTCCTATCGATTGTCTCGGCGTGTTCCCGAATTCACCCACACTCAACTCGCGACTTAACAAAGGTTGAATAATTATGATGTCGCGAACACATTCATGCCGTCCGGGTATAAAGAAATATGCAGACATTACAAAAAGAAGAATAACATTAAACCAAAAATGAAATAAAAAAAAAATTTGCATATCAGTTGGAATGGCTCTAGCAACGCAAAAGCCAATACTGAAATGAGTTGTTAATTGGTGGAGTTAGCAATGTTATAAAAATATGCAGGCATATTAAATTACAAAAAAATGCTGGATCTTTCCATGTCTGAAAGAATCAGGTTATGAAGTCAATGCAAAATCCTTCTTTTTGACAAAAATAAAATCACCCGGGAGTATTTCTCTGACGGAAGTCGTTCTGTTAAATGTGTGAAAAAATAAAAAGAATAACGAATAACTTTTTTTTGTCAGTTAAAAATTTGAAAATAAGCTATTGAGACAAGGTCATTTTTTTTTTTAAAGTTAGCATAAGAGGACACTGACAAGGGGCTCGTTAGTTAAATGTGGAAGGTGTCCTGTTTTATTTGATTTTACCAAAATAATGGAATATTTAAGTTGTGTTATGTTTAGTATTCTTTTTTCTCTATTTCTTATACTGGATCCGTAGGGGGACCTAAGATCCATATCACCAGGGTACCAGGAGCCTGCCCAGGTCCGGTTTAGCTGCACCTCTTCCACCTGCACGACTGTAGTTGGTGTCCTCCCAGGGTCGTCTTCTAGTTCTTCTTCCTTGAGACGTGGCATCCATGACTTTTCCATGATCAATAACCATTGATCATAATGGAATCAACATCTTTAATGCCCTTCCCTACTTGAAAATAACATGTACAATTAAAAGAAAATTTAATTCAACTAAAAATGTTTATGTATGAGAAAACCTTTCATTCGAAATTGTTCAAAAAAAAAATTCATACAAAAATCATGTTTTTTATGTAAAAATTTTCATACTTTACTTGAATTTTTATTTTCTTGAAATATCGTCCTAAGAAGATTAATCTCAAAGAAAATGAATATTAAATATTTTAATATAAAAAATATAGTATTTATTGTGTTTATTTATACATACTAGTTACATACCCGGCGTTGCCCGGGGAACTTTTACTTTTCTCCTAATAACTCTCATTCGAATCCTATTCAATTCTTCATGACAGTACATTCATGATATTATAATTTTTAATTATTCAAAAAGAATAAGGCTTATAGTCCTTCAACGGCAGACACCCTAGCTAGTAAGTGTTTAGGACCACTGGGCACAGTCAAATTACATCAAATTTCGTATTTAAAATTAAAATTCACTGAGGACATAACCAATCAAATCCCACATAGCCTATTAATCAATCGGGCTCGAAAGGATGTTACATGTGAAGTTTCATGCAAATCCGTCCAGCCGTTTGGGCGTGATGCTGGAACAAACCCACAAACACTCATTTCAGCTTTATTAATATAGACTAGCAGAAATACCCGGCGTTGCCCGGGGAACTTTGAATTTTCTCTCAATATCTCCTGTAAGTCTATTCAATCCTTCGACACCACATTCATGATGTCATAATTTTCGATTATTCATACGGAATAAGGCTTATAGTCCTTCAACTATAGTAACGCTAGTAAGTTTTTAAGACCCCTAGGCACCACAGCTAGTATGCGCCTTTCAACGGCGGAAACCCCAGCTAGTGAATACTTGGCATCG
The DNA here is from genome assembly GCA_963662175.1 of Aradus depressus. NCBI lineage: Eukaryota > Metazoa > Arthropoda > Insecta > Hemiptera > Aradidae > Aradus > Aradus depressus. Next base: position 7,522,731 of record OY759216.1, read on the forward strand.
CTGGGCACCACAGCTAGTAAGAAGTTAGGAACGCTGACGGCGGACCCCACATCTAGTACGTAGTTAGGAACGCTGGGCACCACAGCTAGTATGTGCCTTGCGACGGCGAACACCACATTTAGTACGTAGTTAGGAACGCTGGGCACCACGGCTAGTATGTTCCTTGCAACAGCGGACCCCACAGCGAATACATAGTTACTACTACATGTGAAATTCATGACAATCCGATTACCCTTTAATCAATCAGCATTTCTTTATGCTTTGCTCCCCCCCCCCCCCCCCCCCCCCCCTTTTAAATTATTGAAGATGTCACATAGTGTATTTTTCTATTTGGCCATCAAGAATACTACATAAAAAATTCCATGACAATCCGATCATCCGTAAATGATCTATCACTATCTTCAAATTTACGCCTACCCCACAACCCCCCTCCCGTTCAAAACTTTGGGACGCCACACACCTTTTTTTCCTTTTTGGCTTTTAAAAATACTACATGTGAAATTTCATGACAATTCGACCATTAGTTAATGAGTTAGCACTATTTATATACTTAGGCCCCCCTTACTACCCCCCCTCCCGATCAAAATTTTGGGACGCGACATAGCCTATTATTCAATCGGGCTCAAAAGAATGCTACATGTGAAGTTTCATAAAAATCCGTCCAGCCGTATGGGCGTGATGCTGGAACAAACATACAAACACACAAACCCACAAACCCCGTTTCAGCTTTATTATTATAGACAAACGTTCCGCTCAACATAGGGTACGTGACATCACCCAACACTCCTGCCAACTTCCTACTACCATCTCCAAAGCCCACTTATATTCCACATTTCTTCCTTGATAATGTTAGTAGAAACCAAACGGTAACTTATTTTATCATACATATGGAGTCTATCGAGCTCAGGATCGCCACTTAGAAATCTAGCCAAGGCACTTAGGTCAGATATTTTATTCGGGAAGATAAAAATAAATTTGAGCACGTCGTCCTTCGGATTAGACTTTAGGCTATGATCGAGGGCCTTTTTGTATGTCAGGTGCTCGATAATGAGTCCTATGTTATGTAACTAAACCTAGGTAGCTAAAATTTCACTTAGGTTCAAAAAACCTTGAGCACGTCGTCCTTCGGATAGGACTTTCCCGATATATCTAAATCTGTCTATCAGTTTTAACAAATATTAAATCTATAAACCGTTAAAAAGCAGGAAGTTTGAAGAATGGTATTTAGCCCGACGTTTTTCGAAAAACATTTTTATTTCAATTTTTGTGTAGGATTCAGATATCCCGGTTGTTCATCAGTTTTAACAAATATTAATACTAAAAACCGTTTAAAAGCGAGAAATTGGAAGAATGGAGTTTACCGAGCTCAGGATCGCCATTTCGAAATCTAGCCAAGTCACTTAGGTCAGATGTTTTAATCGGGAAGATAAAAATAAATTTGAGCACGTCGTCCTTCGGTTTGGACTTTAAGCTATGATCGAGGGCCTTTCCGTGTGTCGGGTACTCGATAATGAGTCGTATGTTACGTATCTAAACCTGGGTAGTTGAAATTTCATTTACGTTAAAAATAACTTGAGCACGTCGTCCTTCGGTTTGGACTCTAAGCTATGATCGAGGGCTTTTTCGTATGTCAGGTACTCGATAATGAGTCGTATGTTACGTATCTAAACCTGGGTAGCTGAAATTTCACTTAGGTTAAAAATAAATTTGAGCACCTCGTCCTTCGGATGGGACTTCCCCGATATATCTGAATCTGTATATCAGTTTTAACAAATATTAATACTAAAAACCGTTTAAAAGTGAGAAATTTGAAGAATGAAGTTTACCGAGCTCAGGATCGCCATTTAGAAATCTAGCCAAGTCACTTAGGTCAGATGTTTTAATCGGGAAGATAAAAATAACTTTGAGCACGTCGTCCTTCGGATGGGACTTTCCCGATACATCTGAATCTTTCTTTGGTTGACCATCTTCGTTTCTGGATGCTGCCTATCTACCAACATAGCTGTATTAATTTGCAACAGCGGACACCACAGCTAGTACGAAGTTAGGAACCCTGGGCACCACATCTAGTATGTGCCTTGCAACAGCGGACACCACTGCTAGTACGAAGTTAGGAACGCTGAGCACCACATCTAGTATGTGCCTTGCAACAGCGGACACCACAGCTAGTATGAAGTTAGGAACGCTGAGCACCACATCTAGTTTGTGCCTTGCAACAGCGGACACCACAGCTAGTACGAAGTTAGGAACGCTGGGCAACACAGCTAGTAAGTGTTTTGTAACAGCGGACCCCACAGCTAGTACGAAGTTAGGAACCCTGGGCACCACAGCTAGTATGTGCCTTGCAACAGCGGACCCCACAGCTAGTACGAAGTTAGGAACCCTGGGCACCACATCTAGTATGTGCAACAGCGGACACCACAGCTAGTACGAAGTTAGGAACGCTGGGCAACACAGCTAGTAAGTGCCTTGCAACAGCGGACACCACAGCTAGTACGAAGTTAGGAACGCTGGGCAACACAGCTAGTAAGTGCCTTGCAACAGCGGACCCCACAGCTAGTATGAAGTTAGGAACGCTGAGCACCACATCTAGTATGTGCCTTGCAACAGCGGACCCCACAGCTAGTACGAAGTTAGGAACGCTGAGCACCACATCTAGTATGTGCCTTGCAACAGCGGACACCACAGCTAGTACGAAGTTAGGAACCCTGGACACCACATCTAGTTTGTGCCTTGCAACAGCGGACCCCACAGCTAGTATGAAGTTAGGAACGCTGAGCACCACATCTAGTTTGTGCCTTGCAACAGCGGACACCACAGCTAGTACGAAGTTAGGAACGCTGGGCAACACAGCTAGTAAGTGTTTTGTAACAGCGGACCCCACAGCTAGTACGAAGTTAGGAACCCTGGGCACCACAGCTAGTATGTGCCTTGCAACAGCGGACCCCACAGCTAGTACGAAGTTAGGAACCCTGGGCACCACATCTAGTATGTGCCTTGCAACAGCGGACACCACAGCTAGTACGAAGTTAGGAACGCTGGGCAACGCAGCTAGTAAGTGCCTTGCAACAGCGGACACCACAGCTAGTACGAAGTTAGGAACGCTGGGCACCACATCTAGTATGTGCCTTGCAACAGCGGACCCCACAGCTAGTACGAAGTTAGGAACCCTGGGCACCACATCTAGTTTGTGCCTTGCAACAGCGGACCCCACAGCTAGTATGATGTTAGGAACGCTGAGCACCACATCTAGTTTGTGCCTTGCAACAGCGGACACCACAGCTAGTACGAAGTTAGGAACGCTGGGCAACACAGCTAGTAAGTGTTTTGTAACAGCGGACCCCACAGCTAGTACGAAGTTAGGAACCCTGGGCACCACATCTAGTATGTGCCTAGCAACAGCGGACACCACAGCTAGTACGAAGTTAGGAACGCTGGGCAACACAGCTAGTAAGTGCCTTGCAACAGCGGACCCCACAGCTAGTATGAAGTTAGGAACGCTGAGCACCACATCTAGTATGTGCCTTGCAACAGCGGACCCCACAGCTAGTACGAAGTTAGGAACGCTGAGCACCACATCTAGTTTGTGCCTTGCAACAGCGGACACCACAGCTAGTACGAAGTTAGGAACCCTGGGCACCACATCTAGTATGTGCCTTGCAACAGCGGACCCCACAGCTAGTACGAAGTTCGGAACGCTGGGCAACAAAGCTAGTAAGTGTCTTGTAACAGCGGACCCCATAGGTACTACATAGTTAGGAACGCTGGGCATCACAGCTAGTAAATGTCTTGCAACAGTGAACCCCACAGCGAATACATAGTTACTACTACTACATGTGAAATTCATGACAATCCGATTGCCCTTTAATCATTCATCATTATTTTTATGCTTAGCCCCCCCCCCCCCCCCTCCAAATTTTTAAGATGTCACATAGTGTATTTTTCTATTTGGCCATCAAGAATACTACATGTGAAATTCCATGACAATCCAATCATCCGTTAATGACCTATCACTATCTTCAAATACCCCCATAACCCCCCTCCCGTTCACAATTTTTTGATGTCAAACACCCTATTTTTCTATTTGGCCTTTATGAATACTACATGTGAAATTTCGTGACAATCCGATCATCCGTTAATGACTTATCACTATACTTATACTTAGGCCCCCATCAATCCATCCTCCCGTTCAAAATTTTGTGACTTATACACCCTATATTGGCTTTTAAGAATACTACATGTGAAATTCCATGACAATACGACCACCCGTTAATGAGCTACCACTATATTTATACTTAGCCCCCCCCCCCCACAACCCCCCCTCCCGTTCAAAACTTTGGGTCGCCACACACCTTTTTTTTTTACTACATGTGAAACTTCGTGACAATGCGACCACCCGTTAATGAGCTAGCTCTATATTTATACTTAGGCCCCCCACAACCCCCCCTCCCGTTCAAAACTTTGGGACGCCACACACCTTATTTTTTTATTTGGCCTTCAGGAATACTACATGGGAAATTTCGTGACAATGCGACCACCCGTTAATGAGCTAGCTCTATATTTATACTTAGGCCCCCCCACGACCCCCCCTCCCGTTCAAAACTTTGGGACGCCACACACCTTATTTTTTTATTTGGCCTTCAGGAATACTACATGGGAAATTTAATAATACTTAGCTTCGCTGGACGTCCTAGCCAGTGCGAACTTAAGAACGTTTGTGACCACAGCTAATATATGCCTTGCAACGCTGGGCATAACAGCTAGTACGTAGATAGGAACGCTGGGCACCACAGCTAGTACGTAGTTAGGAACGCTGGGCACCAGATGTAGTATATGCCTTGCAAGGGCGGACCCCGCAGCTAGTACGTAGTTAGAACCACTGGGCATCACAGCTAGTATGTGTTTTGCAACGGCGGACCCCACAGCTAGTACGTAGTTAGGAACGCTGGGCACCAGATGTAGTATATGCCTTGCAACGGCGGACCCCACAGCTAGTACGTAGTTAGAACCACTGGGCATCACAGCTAGTATGTGTTTTGCAACGGCGGACCCCACAGCTAGTACGTAGTTAGGAACGCTGGGCACCAGATGTAGTATATGCCTTGCAACGGCGGACCCCACAGCTAGTACGTAGTTAGAACCACTGGGCATCACAGCTAGTATGTGCCTCGCAACAGCGGACCCCACAGCTAGTATGTAGTTAAATACGCTGGGCATTACAGTTAGTAAGTGCTTTGCAACAGCGAACTTCACAGCTAGTACATAGTTAGGAACGCTGGGCACTACAGCTATTTAGTGCCTTGCAACAGCGGACCCCACAGCTAGTACGTAGTTAGAAACGCTGAGCATCACAGCTAGTATGTGTTCTGCAACGGCGGACCCCACCGCTAGTACCTAGTTAGAAACGCTGGGCATCACAGCTAGTATGTGTTTTGCAACGGCGGACCCCACAGCTAGTACGTAGTTAGAAACGCTGAGCATCACAGACAGTATATGTTCTGCAACGGCGGACCCCACCGCTAGTATCCAGTTAGAAACGCTGGGCATCACAGCTAGTATGTTTTTGCAACGGCGGACCCCACAGCTAGTACGTTTTTAGGAACGCTGGGCCCTACAGCTAGTAGGTGCCTTGCAACTGCGGACCCCACAGATAGTTTGTAGTTAGAACCACAGGGCATCACAGCTAGTAAGAGTTTTGCAACGGCGGACCCCACAGCTAGTACGTAGTTAAATACGCTGGGCCACACTGCTAGCGCCTTGCAACAGCGGACCCCACAGCTAGTATGTGCCTCGCAAACACGGACCCCACAGCTAGTACGAAGTTAGGAACGCTGCGCCCTACAGCTAGTAGGTGCCTTGCAACTGCGGACCCCACAGATAGTATGTAGTTAGAACCACAGGGCATCACAGCTAGTATGAGTTTTGCAACGGCGGACCCCACAGCTAGTACGTAGTTAAATACGCTGGGCCACACTGCTAGCGCCTTGCAACAGCGGACCCCACAGCTAGTATGTGCCTCGCAAACGCGGACCCCACAGCTTGTACGAAGTTAGGAACGCTGGTCATCACAGCTAGTAAGTGCCTTGCAACAGCGGACCCCACAGATAGTACGTTTATAGGAACGCTCGACCCTACAGCTAGTAGGTGCCTTGCAACTGCAGACTCCACAGATAGTATGTAGTTAGAACCACAGGGCATCACAGCTAGTATGTGTTTTGTAACGGCGCACCCCACAGCTAGTACGTAGTTAAATACGCTGGGCCACACTGCTAGCGCCTTGCAACAGCGGACCCCACAGCTAGTACGTAATTAGGAACGCTGGGCATCACATCTAGTAAATGTTTTGTAGGTGCCTTGCAACAGCGAACCCTACAGCTAGTACATAGTTAGGAACGCTGGGGCTGAGCACTACAGCTAGTAAGTGCCTTGCAACAGCGGACCCAACAGCTAGTACGATATTAGGAACGCTGGGCATCCAGTGAACCCCACAGCGAATACATAGTTACTACTACTACATGTGAAATTCATGACAATCCGATTACCCTTTAATCATTCAGCATTATTTTTATGCTTAGCCCCCCCCCCCCTCCCAAATTTTTAAGATGTCACACACCCTATTTTTCTATTTGCCCTTTATGAATACTACATGTGAAATTTCGTGACAATCCGATCATCCGTTAATGACCTATCACTATACTTATACTTAGGCCCCCATCAACCCACCCTCCCGTTCAAAATTTTGTGACATATACACCCTATATTTCTATTTGGCTTTTAAGAATACTACATGTGAAATTCCATGACAATACGACCAACCTTTAATGAGCTAGCACTATATTTATACTTAGGCCCCCCCCCTACAACCCCCCCTCCCGTACTAAATTTTGAGCCGTCACACCGCCTATTTTTTTATTTGGCCTTCAGGAATACTACATGTGAAATTTCGTGACAATTCGCCCATTAGTTAATGAGCTAGCACTATATTTATACTTAGGCCCTCCCCCCCCACAGCCCCCCCTCCCGTACTAAATTTTGAGCCGTCACACCGCCTATTTTTTTATTTGGCTTTCAGGAATACTACATGTGAAATTTCGTGACAATTCGACCATTAATTAATGAGTTAGCTCTATATTTATACTTAGGCCCCCCCACAACCCCCCCTCCCGTTCAAAACTTTGGGACGCCGCACACCTTTTTTTCCTATTTGGCTTCTAAAAATACTACATTTGAAATTTCATGACAATTCGCCCATTAGTTAATGAGTTAGCTCTATATTTATACTTAGGCCCCCCCCACAACCCCCCCTCCCATTTAAAACTTTGGGACGCCACATAGCCTATTATTCAATCGGGCTCAAAAGAATGCTACATGTGAAGTTTCATGAAGATCCGTCCAGCCGTTTGGGCGTGATGCTGGAACAAACATACAAACAAACAAACCCCGTTTCAGCTTTATTAATATAGATTAGAAATATTATATTTATGTATCCTCTATTAGTTATACATATAAAAAGCATTATTATTATTACTTTGGGGGCCATGGTGGCCGTGCGGGCTAGAGCGTAGGGCTTTGGTCGCATGGTCTCACTATTGTTTGCGGGTTCGAATCCCGTCCGGGAGTGAGTTCTATTTCGTAGATAGAACTTCCTCCCGGGGCCATGGATGTCTTAAATAATTATATATAACACATTGACATGGCTAATATGCATCGTACATAAAGCCAAAAAAAAAAAAAAAAAAAAAAAAAAAAAAAAAAAAAAAAAATTACTTTGAACCATGTGTTTATATTCTAAGATTTAATATCTGTGGATGTATAATATATAATTTGTTAGCTATTTTGTTGTAAGTTATAGTATGACGTATCGGGCATGAGATATAATAACTAACTAATTAATATACGAGATAATAGTAACAATAATAACGATATTTAGTTCCATTAAACCATAACATGATTTGGCGTTATTATAATTTTTTTTTTTCCGAGGGCTTATGGTATCACCGTGGCCAGAGTACGCCTATTGTATGCCCTATGTGTTGGTCCCTACCACAACCCTGTATCTTTAACAAAGTCCAGGATTCTGCTGCAGGTTCCCTCCATTATCTGCTTCGGTTCCGTTATGGCAGACCCGAAGCCGTAACATCTGCTGTCTAGTGCCTTACACTGACTTAGAATATGAACCGGAGCCTTATTTTCGTCGCCACGTTTCCTGCACAGAGGGCTTCTAGCGATGCCCATATGACAGTGTCTTATAATCAGCCCTGTCATAGCTCTTAGATCCATTCAGGAGGTTTCGGTTCCTTTTCTCTGAGGGTTCCGATACAAGGAGCTTTGAATGTCTTTGTTTTGGGACTTTCGTCGCTCTAGTGGACATAAGCCCGACTTTACAGTAGAAATCCTAAATTTTGCACACCCTCGCTGAGCTACTACTACTACTACTGCTGTTCAGTTCCTCTTTCCATTTCATCTCAGGGAGGTTTTCGCTCTCCCTCTGAAACTAATTTACCGATTTTGTCGAAAACTGAATATCTTATTCGGGACTGTGGAAATTGGGCCCCTTCTGTGATTCCCCCTTTTCCCTTTGGCCAATTTCTTTAAGTGTTAATGAGGTTCTGGATACACATATAAGATTTCGTATCAATATGCCATTACATAGGCATATTAGAGTTTTTGAAAACTCCCTTTATTTGGTCTCTTCCCTTTGACAGATTCGAAAATTGATACGTGTTGTCCCAATTGTTTTATGGATTTTAAGATGGAAGTCAGCCACTAGATTCAGAAGTCAGCTCCCAGCAAACAGTATTGGTCAAATTAGCAGTACAACAAACCCATCTTAAGTTAATCGAACTTCTGAGTATTCCAGCATAGTCCTGGAAAGTTCCAGGCAATTTATGTGGGATTCCCTGCCTTAAAAACCAATGTCTTTATTACCGGAAATACTTCTTCACAGAATCTTCCATATAATTTTTACTGGAAAAGGTTTCTAACATATAATTTTTCCTTTTTACTGTAAAATTGCTTTCCTAGTCATCCACTGTGGTCAGTTTCTTAATTATTAACAAATAATAATAAAATAACAAAAGAAAAGAAAAGGGACAATATTTATTTAAAACTTAATAAAATTTGAGAAAAAAAAATTGTGGATAACAGTAACTTTGTCATCTGAATTACTCGAAACAGGTTTAAGATTGAGCAGTTCGAGACACTTCCAAACCCCGACTTGGATCCATGATTCCTGTGAACAGGACGCCATGTCGAAGCATGGTTCGAGGCCAAGATCTAGGTCTGAAACCCACAGATGAGGTAAGAGTGTACTAGTAAAGTGATTGAAATTTTATAGGGGGAGCGAAAGCATACTTATGAGACGCAAAGTCAATTTCAGAGATCGGAGGACCCTGAAATCAAAAGTGAAGGGACCACCAGGTAAAGAGACTGAAGGTTTAGAGCGAGAGTGGAAACTTATCTGTGAGCCGGGGTGTAGCTTCAAAATCAGAGATCAAATGACCCACAAAATCAAAAACTGGAGGTAAAGGGGTCCTTCAAATTAAGATTTCGGAAGGTTTAGGAGAGCAGAAACTTACTTTTAATTTTGGGTGTAGCCTCTGTTGCCCAGAACATAACATTAATGCAGTAATGTCAGTAACGAGGCTTCAACTAGATACGATGATAGTCAACCATAAGAAAAGATGAAAATTATATTCTGGTTGGTCCTATCCGAAACAGCCCCAAGATTAAATATAAAATTCTTATATTTTCTGAAAAACACAATACAGCAATGATCTCTTTATTTTACCTTACCTACCGTTGTCTCTTTTGAAGGTCAAAACGTCTTCAGGGGGATTTGGAATGCAAAAATCTGTTGAAAACCCATCTCGGATTTTCGCACGATTACTATACATAAGTCTAGTAAATAACTAAGTACAAACTTAGTGAATAAAAACCGGTTACCGGATACAACATTTAATTTGTAATTAAAGAACCGCGACCCTCCTCCGATAATTGGCTATCTAAATTATTAGCTAAGGATATACTTATTAAAATTTCATAGATGTTTGTTTTAATAGGAAGGTAAACTACGATAGTTGTTACAATTAGACATAATCATTTTTAGGAAATTCCGGTGAAAAAAAAATCGAAGGCCAAAATAATGAGGTCGGAGGACGACTTCCGTAGAAAGGCATTATTAAACCAAATATACCTGCCTTCTAAATGAGATTTAATTAGTCCAATCGTGAAGGTAGATTTCCTGGACGATATGGAACTGTGTCTTATGACACCTCTCAAAGTCAATTCATACTGGCTTTGCTGGATATAAAAAAGTCACGGTGTACAATGAAAGAAAGAAAACCGCCTGACGCCTTGACTTTACTTTCATATACCCAGTAATGTCAGTATGAAATGAATTTGAGAGGGGTGGGGGGACAGTCATTAGTACAAAAGTGGTTGGTATAAGAAAGTATATATAAGTAGCGCCGGTAGCTTAGTGGTTTGCGTGCTTGCCTTCTGAGCTCAAGATGGTGGGTTGGAAACCCAACCGAGGCCTTTAGTTTATTTTATCTGGGAGGTAAAATAAATTTAAGCACGTCGTCCTTCGGATGGGACGTTAAGCGATGGTACCGAGCCTGTACGATGTCAGGTACTCGTTAAAGATCCCTACCCTAGGTGAATAAAAATTTAGAGTAGGCAAAATTTAGGACTCCCATAGTAGAGTCGGCCTCATTTCCACCAGAGTGACGAAAGAGCGCTCTGGTAGTAGGCGATATGACCTCGTAGTTAAAGCCCGGGCATGAGTCATAATAACTAACTATATATATATATATATATATATATATATTTTTTTTTAAGCTTAATTCTATAGATAGGGAATTATTTAACCTGTCATGTGTGCCCGAAATTTTAATACGGGCGGATAAGTGAAACTACACTCTTTTGAACTAAAAATCTTTTAAAGTTTCAATTTATTTATTTATTATTATTATTTTTTTTAATAAATAGCTATTTACAACTGTATACAAATAAATACAACAAGCAAATGTGCTAATAAAGAGATAATGGCAATGTCAAAATGTCATGAGGGGAGAAATCACCCAGTGGTGACACTCCCTAGTCATTGTTTTTCTCTCGTTTATAGCTAATCACTGTCACTGCTTCTGCTCAGGAGATCTCTAGGCCATTGACGCTTAAGCCGTCGTTGGGGAAGTATGGCAGAATGGAGGGCACGGACTAGAGGATTATTGTGGGAACTAAGAAGGGAAAATAATTTTTTATATTTGGAATTTAGCAACTTCAGTGATGAAAGGTACGTTAAGGTCAGTGTGAAGGGTTTTGTTGGAGACGTAGTAAGGAGCATTGGCAATTGTACGAAGGATTTTGGATTGAAGGGATCATTTATTTCTAAAATCGGCAGATAACTTTACTAACCTGCCTTAAGTTACTCAATAGCCCTCGCTGAGTAGCCTTGTAGCTTGGTGTCGAAACACGAAACACGAAATACGTACCTAGTTCATGAAATCTTATTTATTATATTCCTTCCATATTTTTCACGTTTATTCATTTCTAAATTTTACTAGATCTATCTAATAAAAAAGTCGTCGATGAATCACCTTCGATATACTTCCCCAAAGTTAATTAATGAAGGGAAATAACAAAATCTGTCAGAAATTCGATGTTAAGTTTTCGTAGAAATTTCATTATTTCCCTCATTACCCAAAATAAAAATGTTGGTGAATCACCGGCAAAGTACTTTCCCAGACCGAATTGTTCACTTAACCTTTCGCTCGTATTGTTTTTTTTTTTTTTAATTATAAAAATTAAGAATAATAATGTCGCCGTTACAGGATTCATTTCATAATTTCATTTTGTCTTCTCGTTGCACAGCTTTATCTTGATAGCAGACATTCTTATACCAAGTAATGCCTGAAGGAAATAATTTTGAGAAGCGGGAAAGAGAGGGATCTATAAGGGTGGTTGGTATAAGAAAGTCCTGTATTGGCCACAACAATTTTTTTTTAAATATATATACAGTACAACCTCTATAAGTCGAACATCAAGGGAGACGCCAAACAATTCGAGTTATAGAGTTTTCGACTTATGGAGGATTTCGACTTAGGCGGATTTTGATTCGACTTGTAGAGGTTAAGATTCATTCTAACTAATTGTGAGTTAGAGAGGTGAAATAAATAAAAATTCAAGTTACAGAGGTAACAAACATATTTATATTTATTATAAATCAACATTATTTCAAAACATCCTTAAAATAAAAAAATACGTAGTCAATGTAGGTATTAAAGAAAGTTAGTAATTTTTTTTTGCTTTAGATAATTGGTAATCCTATTTATTGTATATTCCTAAATTGTTTTCTAAGAAACAATGGTGTACATTCTTAAAGTCGGTAACTTATTTTTCTTCGAGCTATAGAGGTAATAGGTTTCAAATAATCGAGTTGTAAAATAAAACATTGCTATGTTCGAGATACAGAGGTCCAATTTATTTTTTCGAGTTATAGAGGGAAAATATGTACCAAAATGGCTTGCAGGGACTCATTGATTATTTCGACTAATAGAGGGTTGAGATTTCGAGTAATGTAAGTTTTGGGGCTTGAAGGGAAAGGAACAAAACTTTTTTTCGAGTTTTGGAGGTTTTCGACTTATCGAGGTTCGACTTAAAGAGGTTCTACTGTAAATACAAATAAGCCGGTAGAGAGATGCCGGTTTTGGAAAGTTGGCTCTGACGTAGTTGAAGGTCTGTGGTTCCCCCACTGTTGTGATGCCCCAGCTTGATGCCTCACAACATTGTCTACCCTCCTAGGTGCCTTGCTAATGGTCGTCATTCTTGGAAGTGACCCATCCAAGATTCCATACCAGGGAACAGGGAAACAACCTCCAGCCAGAAAACCTCCTTCCGTGGAATTAATCATTGCCCGCGTCACTGGAGGTGGTCAGCTGATCTCGGGTGGGTTTCCCCGCAGGTAGCTAACAGTACTTCAAACAGTTGGACGCGGAAAGGTCCAATGTTTTAGTGACTGTGCGTACATTGAATTATCAGAATAAGTTGACCCAGGGGGTTTGCCTAATGAGTCTTGCCGGAAATCAATGAATTTCTATTAAATTTTTCATTTTTCCTATTCCATATTTTACTCAGAAACATAACAGGCTGTGATAATATAGACAGTTATTCACTACTGAATTTATCGGAAAATAGAAACCGCTTATATGAAAAGAAAAGATAAATCAGCTGTCAATATTTAATTATATTCAATTTTGAAGCAAAAAAAAAAAAAAAAAAATTAACTGGTAGGTGCTTTAAGATTGTATTATTTTTTTAAATTTGTACTATACATATATACATACCTGTATTACTCCAAGGGCGTCCGATAGATAGAGGGGTCGGCAACCTTTTATACAAATAAAAATCCTTCGATGATTCCCTGCAAAACCAGTCGATCGTTTGCGCAAATAATCTACAGTTGACTTGCATAGGGTCTACTAAATCCTCATACTAAATTTTGTGTCGATAAATACATTACATTGACAATTATAAGGATTTTTGAGTTAAGCTATCTCCTCTGAATCTCCCCTTCCCTTCGGTCGATTCCGCTGAAAATTATGGAGTAGGTTATGAAATGTTGTGTTAATACATTGAATCATTCTATTACAAATCGTCATACATTTTTTTTTTTTTTTGTATAAATTGGTACAGAATAATGTAGCGTTTATGAGTTATTTATCATTAATTATTTTTTTTAAGATTAGTAAATTCATTTATTACATTTAAATTCAATTTAATTCAAGTTGATAATTTTTATTATTATATATTTATATTCATTTTATATTTTATTAACTTCAATTATCCTTTTTATTAACTTCAATTATACTCTTTATTACAGGTCACATCCCTTTTTTTATTATTATTATTATTATTATTACTTGCACAGCGCTATATGTGTGTATCTGAACGTGTGTAAGTCTGTGAATTGTAGACATTACATTTTATATTTAAGTACAAAAGCCCAAAAGAATGCTTTCTATCAAAGCCCAGGTGGATAACATGACAATGGCAGTTATTAAAGTTTTTGAATTAAGTCTTTCCCCTAATCCAACCTTTCCTTTGGTCGATTTGGCTGAAAATCGACAGGTGTCGTTGTTTAGAGTATTATGCATTCACATTTAAAATTTCATGTGATACATTAATTTTATCGGAAATTATCGTGTGCACAGACACACAGAGAGACAGAATTGTTATTTTATTTCATTTTTGGAACCTGCCGGAAAACATGAAATTCCGTTGAAAATTCCGCATTTAATTTTCTACCGATTACATAACTTCCCGTATATTTTGTATAGCTGGAGAAGTGAGAAGATATTTAACAGGTAGATGGCGCCAAGTATGTGATCATACCGACCGAAGGTGTAATTAGAATGACATTACAGAGAGTGCCATCATGATACAGCTTCTGGTAATACCACAGTTCAATTATGGAACCTTTTTAACGGGTTTGTTGACAGCTGGAAAAGGACGAATCACATCAACAGAGTCTGTTCTGGAGCCATTCAATTTCTCAGCAATGAATCAGATCTAAAAGTTATTACACCAACAGAAAATAATTTCAACAAATTAATATTTTACATCCTCACGTGCTCCAATAGGCACAAGGGGTGTATCAAAAAATATTGGGTCATGATATTGATAAGCGATACCGGGATGTAAAGTATCGATGTTTAGTAAGTTATTGCGCTCTCATGCCCAGGGTTTAACTGCGAAGTCATATCGACTACTACCAGAGTGCTCTTTCGTCGCTGGACATGAGTACGGCTCTACCAATGGGAGTCCTAAAATTTGCATACCCAGGGGTTTTTAACGAGTGTCTGGTAACGTACAGGCTCACTTAACGTCCTATCCGAAGGACGACATGCTCAAGATTTTTCCACCTCGCAGATAAACAAACATTTGAAACACGCGATATAAAAATATTTATTTATTTTAAAAATTGAAAAGGATTGAAAGATTTGGACATTTATTTCAATAAATAAAAGTAATTAAAAGTAAAATATAACAATTTAGCAATTATAAAAGTGAATAAATTTAAATTTCCGATAAATAAAAACTATATAAAAACTATTTTGAGGGCTACGGTAGCTCAGTGGTATGCGTGCTTCTGCCTTCTGAGCTCAAGATCACGGCTGAGGCACTTATTTTATTTTATCTGGGAGTAAAATTAACTTAAGCACGCCTTCCTTTGGATGGGACGTTGAAGCGATGGTCCCGAGCCTGTTGTCGTTAAAGACCCCTGCTCTAGGTCAATAAAAATTTAGGGTAGGACTCCCACAGTAGAGTCGGGCTCATGTCCACCAGAATGACTAAAAGAGCGCTCAGTTAGACGATATGACCTCTTAGTTAAAGCCCGGGCATGGTTTAATAAGGGAGAGTGAAAACATAATTGATTAACTCATGCTGGGGAAGTACATAGTCGGTGATTCACTGACGACTTGTTTTATTTTTAAATCCTACTTTACAACTATATTGAAACAGCCGTCATGACGTCAAAAAGATAACCGGTAGTCAAATGAAGGAGTTTGACCTTATTGGAGGGGAGTGTAGATAGGCAATCCCCCCAGTGGTTCTGTGGAGTACACCAATGTTCGTCATTGGATCCGTTCGTCATGATCTCCCCAGAAATACCCACTTTCACAGTACCTACCTACCTCATCAAGTCTTGGCCAACTTTCATTATCCAATCTGTAATGAAGTCCTCCGTCACTGGATCAGGAAAAGGAATATAATAATGTACAGGGAACTTTTTGAGAATTTCTGAGAATCTAAATTTAGTTTCTAATCTAAAATAGCGTTTTTTTTTAAAGAGTTATTTGTTGTTTCTAGAAGATGGGAAGTCCTGTTTTTCTCAAATTCGAATCCAAATTAGTTCTGACTCATGGACGGGCTTCAACTACGAGGGCATATCGCCTACTACCAAAGCGCTCTAGTGGATATACCGACTCTTCTATGGGAGTCCCACCCTGGTTTAGTTACCTAGGCCTTAAATTTCCCACCCGAAGAAGACAATATTTTCCTATTTTGGGCTTATTTAGAAGCGAAAAATAAATAAAAATGTTTAGTAAACAAAAGGTCCAGTGGATCCATCCTTATTATAATATGGAAAAGTTTGTAAAATATTAAAAGCTTCAACAGAGACACCGGCAAAAAAGTATATATATATTTACTTTTGGTAGGACTGAAGTGTGCACCTGAGGACCTAAGCATCCAATGCTCTTATCTTTCTCTGTTCTTATCTTTCTCTCTGCTCAACTGTGGGAGTCCTAAATTTTGCCTTCCTTGGCTTAGTTACCTAAGGTTAGGTGTCTTTGAGGAATACCTGATATCGCACAGGCTCGGGAGCATCCCTTAACGTCCCATCGGAGGGACGGCGTGCTCAAGTTTTTTTTACTTCTAAGATAAAATAAACTAAAGGCTTCGGCCGGGTTTCCGCTATTTTGATATCAGTAAGCAAGCACGTTACATGTGCTTTAACAAGGACCTGACATCCTAAAGGTTCGGGACCATCGCTGCCCAACATTTCATCATAATGACTGCGCGCTCAAAGTTTTCTACCTCCCTGATTATTACCATTACTTGCATTTTGTTGCGCGGAAACTTTTTTTGTTATTACAAATCTTTGCAGGTTAACTACTCTTATTTATTTCCCAACACTTTATAAAAATTACTCAGCCACCCTCTTCTTACGGCACTGTCTGATCATAGTAAAAATTATAAACACATTTTTAATTTTGAAAATACTAAAATTATACATAAAGAAAATAATAAAATAAAAAGAAATATAAAAAATTCTATTATTATTTCGAAGGAACAGGATAGTATAGTAAATTATAGAACAGATGCTGAATAAATAGGAGCCCATTACTCACACATCTTTAATAATATAAAATAAAAAAAATATACTTGTTATAAAATAAAATTTTTTAAAACAATGTCAAAAAGAGTTAAAATTATAGTTTATATATTAAATTGTTTAAAAAAAAATTATTTAAAAAAAATTTGAATATCGATATTTAAAAAAATAAGTTATTAGAGTAGGTTATAGCAGGGTTATAGGTTTTATTTATAATATTGGTTTTTTGAAAAATGTAAGGATGAAATTTGGACAATATGTGAAATAGTGACGACTATCTAGTGGTAAAATATGATTGGATGAGTAAAGTATGATAATTCTGTACTTAGGTGAGTCCTTATCGGTCTTTGTAATATTATATGAAAAAATAGTTATGAGAATTACGATTATAATTTTGTTATTATTTAAAATAATTTGTATTTTTAGAATTGAGAATGACAGTATGTCGAAACGTCTTATGAAATAAAGAATTATTGTTTTAAAATAAATATACTTTAATTGTCTTAGAGTAACATATTGAAAGATCATAAAAAAGTGAGGTATAATAAATTCAAATTGATATACTCAATCCCTGTTTTTTGCACGATTACAGTACTTTCTTATTACTAAAAGTATAAATTATAAGAAAGTATTTATGGGTTAAAAGAGTGGGTAATGTGACACATTGAAAGAAAGGGGAGGGAAGTTCAACATTTACCGAAAATTGCGTTATGTAGTTCATTGACCTGTCCATAGTGGTCTCTACATGTTGACAGACTTTTCTAGCTCAGAAATTTACATCAAATGGTTTTATTATTGAGTAGAATTAAGAAGGAATTTCTATTTAATGAGTAATGGGTAAAACTTTAATGAGGTCTGGTAATCCCCGAAACGTCTCATTGAATTCCTCTCATGTTTAGTACCTACTTACTATAAGTACCCAATTACGCTATCTCAAATTAAATAGTTCCATTTACTACCGTAAATGGTTCCACTCCATGGGATAACCAGAAATCATTACTTGTTTATTCTGAAGAATTAATTTTTATAAATGATGCTCTTCATTTCTTAAACAGATTAAAAAAAAAAATCTTCGTTGCATCACCGACAATGTACTCCCTCAGAACAAAATTATCAATTATGTTTTCGATTTTCAAAATCAATCGACCATATAAGCTAAAAAATCAATAATTGACTTCTGAATCCTCATTCTAAATTTTGTATCGATACATTGAATACATCAGCAGTTATTAGGGGTCTTGTGTTGTGCTCCCATCCTATGATCCTCCACTTCCCTTCGGCCAATTTTAACATTAATAGGTGGATGTCCTTATGAAATTTTGAATCTAAATATAAAATTTTATATCGATACATTTATTACATCGGCAGTTATTGGGGTTTTTGAGTTAAGCCCCTGCTGATTCCCTTCCTTTCTTTTGACCGATTCAGCTGAAAATGAAAAGGTGTTTTAAGTTGAAATTTTGTGTTATTAAATTCATTAAAACGACAGTTATTAGAGTTTTTGTTTCAAGCCCCCGTAAGTATCCAATTTTATAAATGAACACCTACTTGCCTTCTTTTCCTGTGACTCATTGGGTTACGTGTATTTATTTAAACAAATATAATAAATCATACAATTTAAATATATAATCAATAAAACTATCTTAGAAGGACCTAGGGAGAAACTAATACAACTTTAAAGTCCAAGCGTATCCAATCTAGAGAGGTTGGGGACAACTGTGCTATTTGTTATGAGTATTTCATATTCCTGCGCCTAAATTATATCCTTTACAAGTTATTTGCCTGTGCTCAATAATAGAACAAATATTCTGTAATTATGACGATTTATTCCCTTTTAACATTTTTACAATATAAACCCTTTCGTTGGTCCCAAGCCTGTGCTGTGTCAGGTTCTCTCAGGACCCCTTAATTACCTAAGTAGCTAAACTTTGGTAGGCAACATTTAGTTTGAGAACCATTGAAATAATTGAAACCACAAATAAATAATATATTTAAAAAGATATAATCTTATTCCTGCCAACAAAAATCTTTCTTACAAAGTATCCAATTGAAGGCAAACAAATACCTATTTCTCTAGATATAATTCTAATTTTATTATTTTCGGAAGTTAGGTAACTGGAACAGCAATGAACACTTAACGTAAACACTTTTTTGGGTCCAAAAGAAGAAACACCACCTCACACTTGTATTGATGTCTGTGTTCTTACGGACAACACACGGATTTAGACTCCTCTCAGTATGTCCATACGGATAGACAAATGTCCTAGTAGAGGTAGGCATGTTTATATATCGTATTTATACAAAATAGTTTATATTTCTACATCTCTACAAAGTATAGGCGAAGTTATATAATTGGTCAGAAAATTATCATTATTTATTAAGTTAATAGAATTTCCGATCTCCTGATTACAAAAAATCAAATAAGTCTGTCTGTGTGTGTGTGTGCTCATATGAACACGATAACTTAGGATAGAAGAATTTTATATGCGATCTCACAAGGATATCTGAATGTATTGACACGAAATCGGCAGAAGAGAAGGGAATAACTAAAAACCCATACCACTGCCGATGTAATGAAGATATCAACACAGAATGTACTATGAGGTTTCAGAAGTCAAAATGTAAGCAATATATTGATGTTTAGCCCAAACTGTTGATTGATTTTGGAGGGAGAGCGAAAACTATATTGCTGGGGAATTATAATTTAAGTTAACAATTTTTTTTTTCTTTTTAGTTGACCATATTTCAGAAATTATTCATAGAGCCATTTTTGCTTATTGCGAATTTTCTGAGGCCAGCGATCTATGGTTGTCCCTGAAGCAAAAGGTAAAAAGGAATTAAGTTATTTATGAGATATTAAGTATTTATTTATTGGTAATAATTATAATTTATGATTGACTAAATATATATTTTTTTAATAATTAACAACAGTATGCTTCTGTTCAATATGAATTTATTCTAACGCAAGAAGAGAATCATTACAAATTTTGATTTTGATTACACAGATATTTATTTTCAAAGAAACGATTAAGTGTATATTCATAATGCAGGCTTACTACCATCAATGATATCAAGAAAGACATATTCTTTGCGATTGGAGAAGGCTCACATAAAGACTTTTCTGTCAATGCCACTGAGAAATATACCTTAAAATATAGGCCAGGTATGAGTGGATTTCCACTGTTATATATTTATTTTCAAAGAAACGATTAAGTGTATATTCAAAATGCAGGCTTACTACCGTCAATGATATCAAGAAAGACACTTATATTCTTTGCGATTGGAGAAGGCTCACATAAAGACTTTTCTGTCAATGCCACTGAGAAATATACCTTAAAATATAGGCCAGGTATGAGTGGATTTCCACTGATTATGAGTTGAAAAAAGGGGAAGAAATTCAATGACCTAAAAAGTATTGTGTCAAAAATCTATGTCCATCAATAACAAAGACTTACAATGAGTGGATTTGGACCAAAATACAGAAATAATTTAAATGTACCAAAAAGTATAATTCCAACAATGAACTTCTCGTAAGTAGAGAACTACATACAATGAGTTGATTTCCACTGATGACGGATTGTGAGCTAAAACTATGGAAAAAATGCAATGTTTAGAATGTGATTTCCACAATCAATGTACCATGAATGGTATTTAAAAAAAAAAATCAACGTTGCAAAAACGTATATGAGTAGCTAGTAGATAGTCTTTCTTCAGGGGGGGGGGGGGGGGGCTTGGAAGATTTCAAGCTCCTTGACTGCATCTATTACTAGCAAGTGCATCGCAAGCAGCTTGCATATAAGTACATATTTGCAATTTCAATGTCCTTTCTTTCAATAAAGAACTCACAATGGTGTACAAGGTTACACGTTAAGGTAGTTGGACGTGTATGTCCAAGATATTTAATAAACGAATTTTCCCGACTGGAGGGGTGGGTGGGAAGGAGGGGTAGAGTAGGGGGGGGTCCGCCCGGTATATATAGCGGCCGGTCCTCGAGCCCTCTACCATACAGCAGTCTCGCAATCCTCTTGTCAGGCGCGGAATAAGGCTTCACCTGCATTTACCCAATATCAGTTCAACACTCCGGTTTTTTCATCAGAAGAAGGGAACATCATTCACGCCCTTGTCCGGAATAGACTGGTTTTTATTGTTTGTTTTTTTTTGGAGCCGGTTAGAAGTCATATTTTTGTTTCGCACCCTTTGAAGAGGGGGAGAGAAGTGCTGTAACGTCCGATCGTTATTTTTTCGCTTTTTTTTTCTCACCTTTGGATTTTGAGGATTTAGAAGAAGAAGAAGATCAATATGATGGCTGTAGCTGCTGCACAGAAGAACAGGGAGATGTTCGCAATCAAGAAATCTTACAGCATTGAGGTATGTACAAATTTTCATTATTTTCTTCATAACATGTTTCATATAATCAACACAATTTTAATATAAACCGTTCGAACTCACATTTTAACAATAATTTTACATAAATTTTCCGAAATAATGAAAAAATTTTGATTATTTTTCTTGGACCATAGTTTTTATAATCTCCAGAAAATATCTGTCCACTATAACACCAAATAATTCTCCAAACATCCCTTACCCAATATAAACATAAAGATGCATGCAACTATTTTTCTAATTATATAAAAATATGAAATAAAATTTTCCAATTTATGAAAAATTTCGAAAACACCCTATTTTTGTATAATATATATATTTTTTTTTATACAAGCCCAATGATGCATGATAACATTTTTCTTAATAAAATATATAATATTAAAATTTTGTCAATAATATTAGTGCATTTCTCGGAAATAATATTTTCACAAACTTTTAATATTTTTACAATCATTTTTATTTCTTATATTATATTTTACAATATTTTTTTTAATAATTTTTTTTTTGTAATAATTTTTTTTATTATTAATTGAGTAGGTAAATGTTTTGAAATAATTTAAGGGTGTAGTTTAGTCGTGTATTGCGGGCTATCGAAGCAAAGCGCCGTGTTTCCGAGAACGTTGGATGCGGTTACATCACGTCTTGAGGAAGGTCTTTGTCCGTCCACCTGACTATCCAGGCATCGTACTGACCTTCTCAATACATTCTTCTGCTAACTGTTACCAAGACTCTCACTCCGGCTCCTCCAACCATACGTATTATCCAATACATGAAAAGATATATTTATCATTAATTCAGATATATTAAAGAACAATTACATTTTAATTTAATGCTAGAATAACCAAAATTACTTATCTACATAATGGATTACCATGGGATAAAACGAGTTGAACCAAAGGCAAAACTTTATCTGGAACCTCATGTGACAATAAGATTAGTTTTTTCTTTGAGTGTCAAGAAACGAAAGTGATAAATAACAAAAAGTATATTATCATGTTTTAAAATTATATAATAAGTATATTTTGTTAAGTAAATATAATCATAGATTAACTTATTAGAACTAAAAGTAAACTTTTTATGTATTTACTTGACCTCGAGGACCTACAGTGTCAATTTTAACAAGTTTGCCTGTTTCTACGTTAGATAGATTTACTGGTGTGTGTACATCTAGGGACCTAAGCATTCAATGCTCTTATCTCTTTCCTGGAAGCTCTACAGTGGGAGTCCTTTGGTTGTTACCTAAAATAGGAGTCTTTAAGGAGTACCTGAAATCGCTCAGGCTCGGAACATTTAATTAAAGCCACTCCAAAGGACGATGTACTCAAGGTTTGTTATGCTCTTTGAGCATGATACCCCTGAGCTACTGACGCCCCCACACTTTTGAAATTAGTTTCCTGGTACTAATTTCGAGTGTCAGCATAAGTAAGAAAAATTCTCTCTGAGGCTAGGTTAGGTTTTATGACTCATGCCCGGGCTTTTAACTACGAGGTCATATCGCCTACTACCATAGCGCTCTTTCGTCACTCTGGTGGAAATGAGCCTGATTCTACTGTGGGAGTCCTACATTTTTATTCACCTAGGACAGGGTCCCCGGCTCGGGACCATCGCTTAACGTCCTATCCGAAGGACGGCGTGCTTAAGTTTATTTTATCTCCCAGGTAAAATAAACTAAGGGCCTCGGTCGGGTTTCGAACTCACGTTCTTGAGCTCAGAAGCCAAGCACGAATACCACTGAGCTACCTGCGCCCTCAAGTTTAAGGAAAAATTAAATGAAAAAAACGCAAATTTGTTACGGATAAAAATTTCCTTTATCAAACTCCCAGTAGAGTAGATTTGATTTTTAGTTCAATGTTAGATCGCAAAATGTGGGGACATTTTTGATCCATTATTTTTTTAAAAATTTTGTCGAAACGCTACCTACATATTGTTTTTCTTTGGTGCAACTGATTGACGAAAACGGACCGAGGTACCACTGACCTCATACTGGAACCACAAGACGACCTTCAGGTGCCGTGATGCAGTTTCCGGACCATGACCTCATAACCCTTCTTCTACCGACAGAATATTTCGATGGTATCTGCACAACAGCCATTGACCTAATTATATTTTTTATAGCGAACATTATGAAATACTCCAGTACATATGTTTCATTGTGTCTTAATTAACCCATTTGATTGATAATCAAAATTGAAATTTTCTAGAAATCGGAAACAATCAAAAAACTAACAGGAAAATTTTCAAGAACATGTAACCTCATTTTAATCATTTGAACTGGGGATATGCTTGACAAAATTATGTTCCGAAATAAAAATGGATACCAAATTTGCAATATGCTTTCAAAATGAATCTTCTATTAGTTATTCAATAATTTCAAAATGGCTGTT
The DNA here is from genome assembly GCA_963662175.1 of Aradus depressus. Lineage (NCBI taxonomy): Eukaryota > Metazoa > Arthropoda > Insecta > Hemiptera > Aradidae > Aradus > Aradus depressus. Next base: position 7,546,398 of record OY759216.1, read on the forward strand.
TTCAACGAAAGAAAATTCTGTTTAGGCGCTCTTTCACACTCACAATATAATTTTACGGCAAGAAAATTGACATGAATATAAATGTGATATAGGGCTCTAAGGAATACTAAGACACGAAGTTTTGAGAAAAAGTTTCCTCAAAAAATACATTTTAAATATTTTTCTTCAACTTTTTGCTTTCCAGATAAACAAAAGAAAAGTTCTGTAATCGATGAGAAATTCGAAATTTCACAGTGATTTCATGTTTTCCGATCTCCTAAATCCAAAAATGTTATGTCTGTGAAATTAGACATCCAGAACGTCATAAGAATTGATGGTTTTTAGCCAAATTGACTAGTGGAAAAGATGAGATTATAAGTCACATCGCCTACTACCAGAGTGCTCTTTCGTCGCTTATTCACCTAGGTTAGGGGTCTTTAAAGAGTACCTAACATTGTACAGGCTCGGGTCCATCGCTTAACGTCCAATCCATGCTTAAGGTTTTTTTTATCCCTCAGATAAAAAACCTAAGTGCCGCGGCCGGGTTTAGAACCCGTGATCTTGAGCTCAGCAGGCTAGCTCACCACCTCCGAGTTACCGGCGCCCCTGACGATAGTTCTATAATTTCAACCTATCAATATAATAATTTCTAAAATTCATTATTCTTTCGAACGCCGATTAAATATTTACCATATAATAGATATAGTTTATCATTTTATACCAGTTTTTTTTTTTTTTTTTTCTAATATATATTTTTTTTCTCAAAATCAATTTGACAGACCACCAGGAAACCTATGCTTATAAATGTGGTCGTCCGCGAAAGTATTCAAATATTGACCATTCAAAGGATTTGATAATTAATAGCTCGAAGAATAACATAAGTAACTCGGCGTGCGTCATATAGGCGCGGCGAATATAACTTAAACATGCGTCATAGATGTAAAAAAGTAGTTGGACCTGCCTCCAGTCCAAAATTAATTTCCAAACAGTATTAATAGATCGAATCCACAAAAACAGTTATTAGGGTCGAAATTAACATTATTTTCTCGTTCTTTGACTTCTGAAGAAGGAAGTCTTCATTTTCCAATCGTCATGACCAATTATCTCGTGATAATTATGACGAAAATCACCAAGGTAATATATATATTTACTTATATCGTTCTTATAAACCATTTCCAAGGTATATACATGCATAGGAAGACATATTAAAGGATATACTAAGCATAGGGGAAGTTATGTAATATGTCAAAATTTCGATGCAGAATTTTCAACGGGATTTTATGTTTTCTGATCTCTAGATAACAAATATGAAAAAAGTCTGTGTGTATGTGAACATAACTCCCGATAGGATAAATCTATCGACACGGCCAATGGGAGGGGGGATTAGGGGGGAGGTTTAACCAAAAAACCCTAACAACTGCCGATGGGATGAATGTATCGACACAGAAATTAGGAGTCCTTTGTAAGTAAACTATGGAATATTAGAGCTAACGGTCGACTGGTTTTGCAGGTGTAGCGAAAAATTAATCGATATTTAATGGATATATTTTCAAATGTTGACTTATAACAAACCGTAAACAAGAGGGGGGGGGGGGGGGGGGGGATGTGAAACAATGTTTTTGGTATCCCACAGTTGTCATATTAAATATAAACGTTTTAAACTAATATATTTCAGATCTAGTATTCTAGTGATGACGTTTATAATTTTCCTGGCATTTGGTCGTATTTCAGAATATATCAGAAAAAACAGCAACTTTTTAGATACAATTGTTTTGTCTGAGAGAAACGGAAAGATAGATTGATACATAGACTCCCACAACTAGCTACAAGGTTCTCTCTTCCGTTTGTCAACCTACGAAATACTAATAAAAAATAATCTTTATAGAAAAAAAAAAAAAAAAAAAATGGAATGGAATGAAAAGGAATACTAAATAAAGATATGAAAAACAAAATAAAATTAGTCAACAGAAATATCTTTGTTTTTTGTTTGTTTACGTAGAATTCTTTGTTTTTAAGTGCTGCCAAGTTCATCGCACTAGTTCAAGATCGAGTGAATGTTCTCCGTAATTTTGATATATTGAAATACATAAATTATACAGTTATTTATTTATTTTTTTCATCTTAATATTTCCTGATTTGTTTTTCTTTTCATTCGCGTTCTTGTTTTTTCCTTCTTTCTCGCTCCTTAATGTAGGCGATTACGTGTGACTCTGTAGCGTCTAGATAACAATTGTTCTGATGAATATGCCCAAACAATCGTATAATAGAATTCTAACGGAGGCTGTTGTAGGTCCTCGATATTCGAACTCTGTGCAGGTCTCTACTTTTTTTCTTTCTTTAAAATCCACTGTACTGAAATATAAACGGAATTGAGCCCTTTTCGTCTAGATACGTCTCACAAAGTCTGTTATTAGAGTTTTCTTAGTACGACTCCCCCTTCTCGGATCTCCCTTAACCCTTAAGCCGATTCATCTGAAAATTAATAGGTGTCATTCTTATAAGACATCGGATTTATAAGCTTCCTTTCCCTTCCTTCTATTTGGACGATTTGACTGGAAGTCATGTATGATGTTCACAGATACACACACAGACAGATAGGATTTTTTATTTCATTTTTTGAATTAGTGGTCGGAAAATATGAAATTCCGGTGAAACCACAACATCGAATTTTTGACAGATTAGTTAATTTCCCCCTCCCCTAAACGCCTGAGGACATACAACCGGTATGTCCTAGTTTCTTCATTAACATGCTGGACAAGACGTTATGTGACCTTCAGGAGAACGACACCCGATTAACAGACCTTTAAAACGACCAAGATTCTGTTTCTTCCTTGTTATGTATAGACTTCGACAAGTAACTAGGCCAATAACGAATTACGGTCTATTAGCAGTTTTCTACGATAAAATAAATTATTGTTTACGTATTCATATAGAATATTAAATACAATAAAAGATTATTCCTTGAACTAGAATTCTCACAAATTTGACTCCCTGAAAAACTAAATAGATAATTTTTAATATGGTGGTCATATAGCATACTAACAGAGCGATCTTTTGTAGCCCGACTCTACTGTGGGAGACTTAAATTTTGCCTACCCAGGTTTATCACCTAAGGGGTCTTTAACCTGACATCGTACTCAGCTCGAGACTATCGCTTAACTCCTTTTTGAAGGACGACGTGTTCAATGTTTTTTCACCTCCCAGATATAAAACCAAAGGGCCTCGGCCGGGTTTCGGACCCGCGATGTTGAGCTCAGTAGGCTAGCATGCTATTTCTGAGCTACCGGCATCCTATATTTAGGAGTTACTAAACTTTATCTAAGAAGATTTATTTTTCACGGTGTTGAAAAGTATGTTTTGAATGAGTCTCGAACGGAACCCCTGCGCCATATTCTTTACTGTTTGTTCTGTCCATAAGGTAAACTCTGATTAGCAAAAGTTTACTGAATTTAAAAAAATGACGATTGGAGAGTAGGCGACATTGAAATTTCATGAAGAGAATGTGAGAGAGAAATTTTTCATAGATAACTATCCCTCTCCATTGTTCCGCTTGCATTCTCTGTTTTCATGGGACAAGACAAAAAGAGGCTCTCAATCGATGTCCGAAACATACAATCTGAAAAGTCTAATAACTCCGTTAAAAATTGAACTTTTGTTTTACACCGAATCCTAAGCAAACCCTTAAAATTAGCTACTAAAACAACTATTTGTTTTTGTACTCAAGCCCAGAGTTTTACTACGATACCATATCGCCTACTACCAGAAAACTCTTCCGTCGCGCTGACATGAGACCGACTCTACTACGGGAGTCCTACATTTTTCCTACCCTAGTATATAGTTATTATGACTCATGCCCAGGCTTTAACTACAAGGTCATATTGCATACTACCAGAGCGTGAATCTGGCAAAGGGAATGTGAATAGGGACTGAAAACCTTCCCTTTTGCACATTTCCCACTTAATCGCTAACATTTGAAACGTGATAAGACCTTTGGTGAATGTTACCTCCACGTGACACACAAAACAACAAAATTATCATCATCTTATCTAATTAGTTATTTATTTGATTAATTTATAATGGTTAAATAGCTTTTCGCCGAAACGGATAAAACTACCTCTTAACAAAACAAAATTAAGAATTTGTCTTTTTTTACCTGTTCTAACAATTAATTGACAGAATTTCACTGACAACTAAAACGCACTTTTTCATCTTCCCAGAGTTTTGTTCAGAAACTTTGTGTTTTCAGTCTCTGAGGACTTCTTCAGACATCTATCTTGAAGATGGCATGATCTGATTTTTATAAAAAATCGTCGTTGAACCACCGGCATATATTGACTGAAAATCAATAGGTATCTAACGTAGGAACGTCGGAACCTTCATACAAAGTTTCGTTTCGATAAATTCATTACACCGGGAATTGTCAGGGTTTTGGGGTTGAGGCCAAAATTTGTACATTTGTCATGGATAATATATTTTTATTTCGTTTCTTGGTGTGCGATTTTTCTAACTGGGGCGTTTAGTCCAACGATAAAAGATTGAAGTAATACATTAGTGAGAGAGATCAATCGTGAATCATCTTTTAATATATTATGCTGATGAGAATAATAATTTTCTTAATAAATATCAGTGTTGAATCCAGTAAATAAATCCGGTGTAATGAATGAAGTAGAGGCTACAGGCGACACTCCAGAGCTGGTGAATCATCAAATCAGTGTTTGAAGTGTGGATCTGGAAGGGACAGGTTTTCATCAGAGTTGTCAATGGGCCGGCTGACCCACAACTGGACGTACCACACAACAATGTCCACCACAGTCCATTCAGTTCAATTCATCCGTCCATAAGCTAACTCACATCTATACTTTGGGTTTTTCGATAGCGAAAAAAAAAAAAAAAAAGTTAAACCTTCAAACTGTTGCAAGCGTTGTGCTGTATTTTTAATTCATTTACTCCGCCTTGACCATTGGAAAATAATAGGTACTTTTGGAGGTTTTTGCTACCAAGCTAGACGTAATAGATATTTTTTTTTTTTTTTTTTCTTTTGGCTTTATGTACAGTGCATATTAGCCATGTCAATGTGTTATATATAATTATTTAAGACATCCATGGCCCCGGGAGGGAGTTCTATCTACGAAATAAAACTCACTCCCGGACGGGATTCGAACCCGCAAACCATGGTGAGACCATGCGACCAAAGCCCTACGCTCTAGCCCGCACGGCCACCATGGCCCCCAAACGTAATAGATATGTATGGTCACAAATTCGAAGTTGAGTTCTCACTGATATCCGTGTTTGAATCCAAAAATAAAAATATGTGATGTGGCCATTACACGAATTTGAGGACCAGCAAATGGAAATTGTTATAAGGAACAATTTTGGTTGGAATAAAGTTTTCGATAGGATTAACCGTTTTTGGGTAAATCAAGGAAACGTCTAAAAATATGTGTTTCAAAACTACATTTCAAGATGGTTTTCGGCATATATCTCGAAAACCAGACAACCTGTAAAAAATCATATTTCATATAAATTATGTATTTTAATATTTTCTACAACTATGACTCGAAAAGATTTTTGATTAGGTCATAAATATAAGCTGTATCTTGTAAAATGTAGTTAGGTCCCGGGAAAAAGTGGTCTCAATTTTTGTTCGATTTCGACCAAAATATAATCAAACCTTAGTTAGAACATGTGACCTCTTCATTCCAAATTTCAAGTTCATTGCTACAATTTTTTTTTGCGGTGGAGAGCTCACAACTTTTCAATCAAATACACACACATCATCGCGAAAATGATCAAAACGCATTCAGAGGACCTTCAAACGTAAAAATTAGTTGAAATCTCGATCTCGGATTTTGGCGTGATTACAATACTTCCTTATACTATTAGGTATAAGAATGAAATATTATTGTTCAGTAAGTTAAGCCCCAGTAGGGCCGCATAATTATTTGGTTGGATAGTTATTATGTTGATGCTTTTTGCAGAAGATAATTTATATATATAATACTTCATTCTACTTCCCCAACTGTTGAATTTTCTCTGGAAAAACACCAAATGAGGGGGGCTTTACTCAGGCAGATTTAGATCGAGAATTCAGAAGTTTTGGAGGGAGATCAAAAGCTTAATTGGTTAGTTCGTGCTGGGGAAGTTCATTGCCGCTAAAATTTTTTTTTTTTATTATAGTTTGTTGTATAAAATAAAGCCATCCTTGGTCTAGTTGGGGGCACAGTGATGTGTACGGAGGGTTTAGTCTAGATCCTGGACTCAGGATGAGGTTGTGGTTTATACTTCACATTGAAGGGAGGTTACAGAGCCCTGGGGCACTTCCAGGCTACAATTAATATTGTAGGTTTGTGTGTAGATGGAAGATAATATAGAGTTTTGTGAACTAAAACAGTCAAGGAGTCAAATTTCATAATAAATTAAATGATAATTCTAAAAATTAACTGCCTCTACAGAAGCTGACGTTATAAAATATTGCTAATTTAAATTAAACCATTGGCCGTTAGAAAATTGGCATTCCCTTCGGATCGGTTCTTTACTCGCTATTTTTTCACAACCTTCCGTCTTTCTTCTTAATACCCTTTCGCTCTCCAGTCTTCGAGAAGACGATATAGGACGTTAGGAAACGAATGATAAGATTCCACTCTCTTGTTTTTAGTACATTCAGACTAAAATTCGACTAAATAATAACTAAATATCACCTAATATGCATCAGACAGCTTTTATACAAATAAAAATTACAAGTTTCCCGGGGGCGGTTCAATCTTGCTGTTGCTCAACCGATATATTTTAACGACAATGAATATTTTTAAAATTAATAAGTTATATGAATTAAAAAAAACAGACAAATAAAAAGGTGTATTGGACAAAACTCATAAGTATAAATTACCATAATAAGAAATGAAAGAATATCCGACGAAGATTATGGAAACCATACTTTCCATCTCACAGGAAGTGGAGAAAAAATTGGAGTAAGATTAAAAATTAAATTCCAGTAAAAATAAGGTTATAGTAATGAACGAATATTTCTGAGGCTTGTATTTTAGGAGTCCTCGCCATAATATAACCTATATTTCTAGATTAATAGAGAAAAACCTCCATGTTTACTGCCTCCCGGTTCATTTAACAAATCTATTCCCCCCCTCAAAAAAAAAAAAAAAAAAATTTCTAGACAAAAACTGTATAATTTTTTTAAATTCTGTACAAATGGATATCCCAGTCATTATGTATAGAATTGTAATTATTCTGATAAAGATATATGATATGGCCAACACAGAGTACATAGGGACGTATTTAACACATATCTCTCCCGCTCTGTACACATTAGAAACATGTCTCTACATTGGTATAACGGTTGAAAAGTAATTTGAAAAATGATATTTACTAAAAATAAATAATGATTCAATGACTTGTCCACCAAAAAGTCCAAAACAAAAGGAATGGGATTTGTTATTAGGAAGGCAGTGGAAACTATATAGATATATGATAATTCTATCTTTCACCATCTGATAAACACGAAGTGCAACAATAACCCGGTTAGTCAACCTTCGCTCATTTAATATTCCGAGTTATCTCTCTTTATTCGCTGCTCTGCTGCTGTCAAAAAAAAAAGATAAGTAAGCCCTTGACTTATTTCTTTTAAAGTGTGTTAATGTTTAATGGATCAGTAAAATGACTAATTGGAATGTTTGTATTCTGATTCCATCAAGTTTTTCTTCAGTTCATAATCACATATCTATTTAAAGAAAGAACAATTTAAAACCGGTTCAAGGTAATTTGTATCAGTTGGCCCAAGAAATGTTTCCTTTCCTTTTTTTTTTTTTTTTTTTTTTTTACCCCCCCCCCCCCCCTCCTGTGTGGATTCTTATATTTTTTATCGGATAAATATATATATTTATTGCGAAGGTCATTTAACGGTTGTGAGGGTTCTCGTATGGTTCTGTTAACAGCTGAGCAAGGAGGGAGCATTCGAAGGTCGATCAGGTGTTGATTTGATTATCTCGTTCGTGACCCTTTTGTGATTCATCATTCTGATAGATTATCAGATTCTTCATTGAAAGGGAAGCCTCTGATGCAACATACGAAAGACAATGAAACAAAGTCATTCAAACAAAGAAAACAATTTAAAAAGGTCAAATTAAATACTCTTATAGAAAGATTAATGGGCAGATGGTTTTATTGACGAAATCCCTCCCTCGACACCTGTCAAGGAGATTCCAGGATATATATTTTTTTTTTTTGATTCTTACATCTCTTGTCAAAACGAATGCCGTTGTCGCCCAGTAGATACGTTTCTATTATTTTGGAAAAGACGTTGAAGATATTAATATATTTCGGAAAAATTTGTTGTCTCACTGGACTTATCCTGCAAAGACGGTAAACATCGCATGTCGTGATGAAGGCCGTTTTCTCTATTCATCACATGTGAAAGGAGTAAATAAGGAATACCTGTTGTTTTTTTTGGCGTTTTTGAAGGTGATATCTCTCCCGGTTTTTCTACTTGTTCCATTTGGTTAGAGATTCTTCCGGGTCGCATATTTCAAAGTCTGGCCACACTGTAATACCAGGTGTGGTAAATGTAACAACACAGTTAGACTCCTGTGCAACGCTGGGTACTACAACTAGTTGATTCATAAATATATTACTGAATTTTGGTATAATATCATTGATATCCGAGAATAGTTTACATCCTTTATGGGGCTAGGCAAAACTTGGGACTCCCACAGCGAAGTCGGGCTCATGTCACAAAAAAAAAAAAGAAAGAAATGAAAAGACTTAACGAAAAAAAAAGTTAATTAGTTTTGTGTTTCCTAGGACATATTTGATAGCAATGACGTTATAGGAAGTAATATAGTAGGGAGCTTAATCCGGGATTGAGTTAAGGGCCCTTTTGGGATAAATACATTGAAGGGACAATATGGGAGGAGCGTAGGACAGACAAAGAACTTAAGGGGAGATACATAGTCCACCTGAGCCCAAGGCAGATCACCTCTTTAAAATACCATTTACCTAGGGTAAAACCTGTTTTCGCCTATATCATAAAAATATACAGAAAAAAAAATCAGAATAAAAAAATAATTAATATAATGTATTAATGGGTTAGAAATTTTTAGAAATCTAAAATATTTCTAGTTATTTTCTTAATAAATGGACAAAAATTAGATAGGATCTGAAAAATAAATAATAAAGATTATTGTTTGCTTTGTTTTCAGAATGGTTATCCTGCAAGGCGAAGATCTCTGGTGGACGATGCACGTTTTGAGACGGTCGTCGTCAAGCAGAACAAGCAAAGCGTGCTCGAGGAAGCCAGGATCCGAACTAATGGTGAATAATTTAATTTTTCATTTATTGTATTATTTATTTATTTATTATTTTATTCACTTTTATTTATTTTTTTGCATGAATTCTCATTTTTATTTTTACTTTTTAAACTTCATAGAAAACGGAGAACCCATTAACCAACAATTGGCTCATCACAAACAAGGTAAAAATTCTTTTAAAATGACAATATGTATTCGTTTCTTTTAGTTACGTGATTTTTAACTATTTTTTTTTATTTATCTACATCATTTTTATTTACTTTATTCGTTTTATTTACAATTACCGTTTTTATTATTTGTTTATTTTTTTTTCTTATAATTTATAGATGAAATTGAAAAAACTCCTGAAATCAAGGAGCAAATTCCAGAAACTAAATTTTCAGGTTGGTTATTGTTTCACCCTTCAACATTTATTTTTATTTGACTTTTTTTTTAATTGTTCATTTATTTTATTATTTGTTTATTTTACTTTATTTATTTTTATTCAACTTTAGTCGAAATCGATGAAGAAAACAAAGAAAACGTGTACGAAATTGATGAAGAAAATAAAGAGAACGTGTACGAAAATGGACAAAAGCAACAAGTTCCGTTAGAGAAAGGTAAGGCCAGATACTGAGAAAAGACTATTTTTAATTGGTATAATCAATATTTATATATTAGGACGTTCAAAAAGCCGCTCGATTTCGGATGCATTGACACTTTTTGATCTTTCGAAACCTGCCAATAATCTTTCTATTAAATGATAACTTCTCCTATGAAAATTCTACGTATTACCCCACCATATTATAGAGACCATTATCTGGGAGGTAAAATAAACTTAAGCACGCCGTCCTTCGGATGGGACGTTAAGCGATGGTCCCGAGCCTGTACGATGTCAGGTACTAGTTAAAGACCCCTACCCTAGGTGAATACACATTAAGGGTAGGCAACATTTAGGACTCCCACAGTAGAGTCGGGCTCATGTCCACCAGAGTGACGAAAGAGCGCTCTGGTAGTAGGCGATATGACCTCTTCGTTAAAGCCAGGGAATGCGTCATAATAACTAACTAACCATATTATAGGTTTGTGTAGAGGTTAAACTATAACTTACTCGATAGGAACTTATATTTTGTAATTGTAGTCCCATCTATTAATCATTAACACATCACTATTGTCCACCTCAAATGCGTAACGCTCTATGAAGTTATTATTTATTCACATGGCGTTAACAGAAACGTCTATACGTATACCACATGTTTTACACCATATGTGTTCTAACAGCAAAGAGTCTGATTTCAATTTGTATATTATCTTTTAATATAAATATAGAATGAATGTGATTTAGAAAAATAGTGAGTTTTCGAGACAACGACGGGCACCTCCGCTGGTAGATTACATTTTAAATTAGGCAATCGCTGATATTCTACAAGTTTCCTGATTTTATGAGCACCTTTGAAAAATAAGTTATAACTTTATTTCTACAGAATAATAATAATAGTTAATTGTTTATTACGGATTTGATTTAAAAATAGAGGTAATATTGATAAAAGTGGAATTATGCAATGAAAACCTCCTTCGAGAAGTAGTTCTGGAAACTTGTAGATTTTCAACTTTATTAAATAAAATCATCTATTTACTGTCATCAGACGCGGATCCAAAGTTTCTTCTAGCGTGATTGACCCAGACCTTTCCCCGTCTTTATTGATGTGATAATAATGCCGATGTTTCTGTATTACGTCAGTGGCACCAGTGACCTATTATTTTCTTTTTCTTTCCTTCTCCAAAGTAATGGAGTTAAAAGGAGAATTAGATGAGATAAAGGGGAAATTGTCCGATCCGCCAAATGCCGGATGGCTCAGCTCTTTGAGACGACTTGGAGCAATTTCCTGTTCTCTCGCCATTGTGCTCAGAGCCACCCCCCACACTTTAGCAGCCCCGAGGATCTGCAATTTGTGCATTCGACCATACTCATCCCTCCTTACAGAACAGATAACGATTTGCACAAATCTGACAAGAGCAGCCAAGCTTCTCTTCCGTCTGTGTCTGTATCCTTGAAGAACAGCCCTGAAGTCCATTCAAATATCCGGTCCAGCTTCTTTTAAAAAGGTCAAAAACAAAAATAAAATGAGAAAAAGAACTTCAAGGAATCTTCCCCAGAAATTATAAAATAAAATATAATATGTTAGATGGTACAAAAAAACAATTTATTTCCAGAAATAGAAACTTTAAGCCAAAATAATTTTTCATTTTGAGTTTGATTCGCAAAGAGGCAGTGTACATATCGATGCACTCAGTAAGTTCATATTATGACAGGATTAGGAGTTGAGAACAATTGGTAAATACCATTTAACCCATAACCTCAGAAGTTGTAATTTCGACTTTTCACGTTATATCAATTATCCTTCAGTTCATGAAATTTCTTAAGAATAATGAACCTTTCTTATAAACGAGCTTTAGTGCTTTCATGGCTTCAATTTCCTGAAATTTCATATACTTTTGTATACGTTGAAATCTTAGAGTATATGGATTGATAGTCAGATTTAGGTGTCATAATTTCTCCCTTAATATCGACGATTTGTAACTGAAAGTCATCCTAAGTGTGGATTTGTTTCTCTTGTTTCAGACTCTGGCCTAACTGAAGAGGAATTGATTCTGAGCAACGCCGCCAACGAAAGTCGTGACGCTGCCGACGCTGTTCAACGAGCTGCTCTTGTTCTCAAGCTGAGAGAGGGTATCGGATCCTTGGCCCGACTCCTGAAGACCATCGAAATGAACAAAGGCTCTATTGTTCACCTGGAATCCAGACCTTCCAAACAGGCTGGAGCACAATTCGATGTTCTGGTCAAGGTGGACATGTCTCGATCAAACCTCCTCCTCCTGATCAGGACTCTTCGACAGAACTCTTCTCTGAGTGGGGTGTCGCTCCTCGCCGACAACAGCATCAGCGTCAAGAGTAAGTATTGCATAAATAATATGATTTTATCTTATATTTCTTGACTGAAAATCGCCAAAGAGTCTTCAGTCGAAGTTGTACGACATGTGTTCTTTAATAGTAGGTACATATTTGGTACTAAAGTAATTTTATTTCGACAGGCCCATGGTTCCCACGTCACGCAAGAGATTTGGACAACTGTAATCACCTTATGACCAAATATGAGCCTGAACTGGATATGAATCACCCAGGATTCGCTGATAAGGTCTACAGAGAAAGACGCAAAACCATCGCCACCATCGCTTTTGAATACAAGTAGTAAGTAACGTTATTTGCTTATAACAGTTAACCTGAAAGTGTCTCTCATTAATTTCACCAGTGATTCTAAACCATCATTCATTGTTTTAGCGGTGATCCCATTCCAAGCATAGACTACACTCCAGACGAGATTTCAACATGGTCTGCCGTCTTCAATACAGTTCTTGACCTGATGCCCAAACATTTCTGCAAAGAATACCAGGCAGTTTTTGCCAAACTCCAAGCTGAGGGAATTTTCAGAGCTGACAAAATCCCTCAGTTGGAAGAAATGTGTGCTTTCCTGAAGAAATGCACCGGTTTCACACTTCGACCTGCTGCAGGTCTCCTTACAGCTCGGGATTTCTTGGCAAGTCTTGCATTCCGAGTCTTCCAAAGCACCCAGTACGTTCGTCATACTGCCACTCCTTTCCACACTCCTGAACCGTAAGTATTGTTAACGTTACTGACTATACCTAGTTCTTATATAAGCATGGGCGTCCAGAAGACTTTTTTTTTTTAAAGTAAAGGAAATATGAAGTAACATATCAGCAGGGTATATCATTCCGTGGTTGTGAAACTTTTGGAAGATCGCAGAAATATAAGAAGAGCAGTTTCCAAGCTGATATTTAGTGAATATTCCGAAACTTTTGCAAAAAAAAAAAAATAATAATGATGATAATAAAAAAAATATTTTTGGGAATTTGAATGGACTAAAGTGCAGTGGATTATCTTCAGATAACTCATTGATATATTTAAATAAATACCTCACTCTAAACGAATTTATTTCGAACGTAGCGAACAACTTTTTTCTCAAAATGTTTCCAAGTTCATAATTTATTTTTTTATTATTTATTTTTTAAAACCTATCAACACTATACAAATTCAGATAGAAAGTCTATTCTCTAATATCATAAGCTAAGTCCGCCGATAGCTCAAATCGTGCTTGCCTATTGAGCTCAAGATCGCTGGTTTGAAACCCGGCTCTATATTTGAAATATAAAAAAATGAGCAAGCCGTCCTTCGGAGCCTTTGCTGTGTCAGGTACTCACTAATGACTTCTATCCTAGGTAAATAAACCTGGATAGTAACAATCACAGTAGAGTCGAGCTCATGTCCGAATCATCGCTCTCGTTAAAGCCCGGGCATGATTCCAAAAAAGAAACTGCCTCTCATGGTTTCCTATATTTTTTTTATTTTATTATTTTTTTTTTTAAGAGAAATAGAACTTTAGTTAAGATAATATTTCATAGGCTGAGAACAGCATTGAGGCCGATGTAACACAGAAGGACAACGGAAATTTTTCAAGGACAAGATTGTTTTGTTGTTTTTGTCTTTTTATTGCCAACACTTTACCTTGATACAGACGAGTATATTCAAAATTATCCAACATTCTTCCAAACGTAAAATTGAGATTAATTAAGTGGCAAAATGTTCTTATTAATTACTTCTTTTTTTTAATGTAATTATAAAAACTTTATCAAGGGAATGATAAAAAAAAGTTGAAAGAGAAAGACTAACAGTAGTTACATTAGGTGTAAAGTGAGTTTCTGAGACTGGGACTGGCTTCCAAGTGGTGGGACTCGCCTTGTAATTCGATTCTCTGCCAGATTGGCCTGGCTACATTATAACGGCTACCCTCGGTGTATCAAGGCACGTGATAATTCCATTATAAATTCCCTTTAAAGTTAACGCCTCCTCTCATTCAGGTAGCTTTAGTTAGGTCGAAATAAAGAGACATTCATGGAATATTCTTGGCTTTAGAATTTCTCTATATATCTGGTTAGAGAGACAGTCGGTAAGCTGTTCCATGAATTAGTTATAGTGAAATATTGGATGGAAAAAAAAAAATAATGTAAAAAAAAAAGTAACTATCCATCCTTCTTTTTCCCGTGTCAATAGGCGGTGTAGTTATCGTCTCCCTCGTCAGGAAGTTATCTTTATAGTGTCAAAAACACGCCATTGTATAAATACATACTTTTGGGTTATTTTACAATTCTTGTTTTATTTTTTTAATCACTTTCCTTCTTTCTATTCATTGATAAACTTTAAATTGCGTTTTTCCGCAAAATCGATTTTCATGCCATCACGGAGTTTTTCTCCTGTACCCTTCATAGAATTATATTTTATTTTAGTATAAAGAAGTCATTATTTTGCTAGTTAATATTATCTGCTTTGTTTTATTTTATTTTATTACTTATTATTCAGAAATTGTTGTATTTATGTTTATGTATCGAACTCCTTGCTATAAGATAATTCTTTATGAGCAGTAAAGTTATTCATTCATTCATGAATTAGTTATAGTGTCCTGTGTCCAGTTAGTTAAGAGTATAGTTCCTTTCCGTGTTTATTTGATTCAGTCTTCTCCTACTTAGTTGTCACTTTTCAAATGTTTCTTTTGAACCGAGGTGACTTTTATTAATTATATGAAGACAGTTGTGCATTTTCTTCTCACAATTAGCTTTCTACATATTTTCTTTTGAACTGGCCGAGTTATTATTAGTTACTTTTGGAAAATAATGAATTACTCACTGCAGTGTATATTATTTATTAAGTTAACAGTAATACTCAGAAGTCTATGAAAGTACTATAGTAAGTTTATTTTGTTCTTCTGATTACAGTGATTGCATCCATGAGCTGCTAGGCCACATGCCACTCCTGGCCGACCCAAGTTTCGCTCAGTTCTCTCAAGAAATAGGACTTGCCTCCTTAGGCGCTTCCGATCAGGAAATTGAAAAACTTTCCACCGTAAGTAAAGTTCCAGATTCACCTTATATTTATTTATAAATAGCTGTCCCTTCATTTTTTTTCTTCCCCAGCTATACAAAGTATAGGGGAAGTTATGTAATCGTCAGAAATTCATTGCGGAGTTTTTAAATTTCATGTTTTCTAACACAATAACTCCCGATAGAATGAATATATCGTCACAAAATTTTATATGTGAATCCAAAATCCTCTAACGACAACACCTATTGATTTTCAGCCAAATTGTCCAAAGGGAAGGAGGAGATTAGAGGGGAAGTTTACCACTATAACTAATTTTATATGTGTGATTCTGAACTTCATAAGGACAATACATCGATTTTCAACCAAATTGACAGAAGTAACTAATAACTGCCGATGTAATGAGTGTATCGACACAAAATTTAGTATGAGGATTCGGAAGTCACTATATAAGTTAACTATTGAGTTTTAGTTCAAATGGTGAATTGACTTTGGAGGGAGAGCGAAAACGTTTCTTGCTGGGGAAATGTATCCAGAATCCCCTAAAGACGACACCTATTGATTTTCAGCGAAATTGGCTGAATGGAAGGGTTGTTCAGGGGAAGGGAATCAACACAAAAACCCTTATAACGACTCTTGTATTAACTTTGACATAAAATTTAGTATGTTGTGGAGCCCTATATAAGTCAACTATAGATTATTAGCGCAAACGGTCGACTGGTTTTGGAGGGGCGGAAAAACGTTAATTGATTAATTCATCCTGAGGAACTACATTTCCGATGATTCACTCAATTAACTTTCTATTGACTAATAAATATTTTAAAAATCCGTGATGTTGAGTAAATAATAATAACGTTATTCTAAAGTATTATGTCGAATTTTATCAATCTTGGAGGAAATACAAAGGAAATAAGGAAAAAACCTTTAAAACTTGGGTTTATCCTTGTTTATTATTATCACAGTAGTATTATAGAAAATATTGTGAATATAGATATTAAATTTCTGGAGACCCCCACATCTTTACCAAGAAACATATTATAAATTCATGAAAACCTGGCATAATGGTTGTAATGAGAACTAACTGTTAGTGAGAAAGTCGAACTTGGAGTAGGTAGTTGCAAGGATAACAAGTGTTTGCAATCCATTCATTAATTTATGGAAAAATTAATAAGATAGAATTTTTATGTAAAATAAGTTTTAAAGAGAAAATTAAATAGATATTTTATTTACAAGGTCTTTATTAAAACTAAGATAAAGAATTATAATAAATCGTCGGTGAATCACCGGCAATGTACTTCCCCGGATCGAATCAATCTATTACCTTATCGATAACCCTCCAAAACCAGTCGACCATTTGTGCTAATAATCAATAGTTGACTTATATAGGGGCTCCTCATACTAAATTTTGTATCGATAAATTCATTATATCGGTAGTTATTAGGATTTTCTTTAGACCCTTCCCCTGAATCCCGCCTTCCCTGAAGCTGATTATGTCTTTCTTATGGCCATTGGGCTGAAAATCAATAGGTGTCGTTCATTGAAGTTTCAGAATATATATACAAAATTTAGTGTCGATACATTCATTCTGTCGGGAGTTATCGTGTTCACTGACACATAGACATTTTTTTTCTCGTTTTTGGAATTTTCGAGGTCGGAAAACATAAAATTTCGTTGAAAACTCCGCATCGACATTTCTAACCGATTACATAACTTTGCCTATACTTCGTATTGCTGCGGAAGTAAAAAATCGTAACAAAACGACTTTAATGAACAATACGACTCCCCCCTCTCCTCTTTTTGTGATTGAAACGTTTGAGGGAAAAATAATGAAATAAATAAGAAAGTTACAAAAAAAATATATATATTAGTTATTTTTATATATAGATTTATTGTTTTTTTTTTCTGCGTTTAATAGTTTTTTTTTATATGCGCAAACGAAAAAGCCGAATGATGATCTAGGGGTCCAGGTTTTACCTCACATTCTTCAAAAACGTCCGTTTTTTTCCTCTCCATAAAACATAATTTATTTAAGAGGATCTGCTATATAATATTGTGTTGGTGTTTCAGGTCTACTGGTTCACAGTTGAGTTCGGTCTCTGCAAGGAACATGGGAAAGTGAAGGCCTACGGAGCTGGCCTCCTGTCTAGCTACGGAGAGTTGCTCCATGCCATCTCAGACAAGCCAGAACATCGTCCCTTCGAGCCCTCCTCCACCGCCGTCCAACCCTACCAGGACCAGGAGTATCAGCCCATCTACTTCGTCGCTGAAAGCTTTGAGGATGCCAAAGAAAAGTTTAGGTGAGTCTCAGCCAATGTTGTCTTGGACAAATTGTATTCAAAACTTTAGTCTGTCTGAGAATATGACAAACTCCCGACAGAATGAAATTTCTGTGGATCCACTAAGGACGATATCAGAGGAGTGGGCTCAACTCAGAAACCTTAATAACTGCCAATTCAATGAATATATCTACATACAATTTAGTATCAAGATTCAGACCTATGTAAGTCAACTATTGATTTTTAACACAAACGGTCGATTGGTTTTGAAGGAAAGCGAAACTTTACTTAAGTTAGTAACCGGTGATTCACCGACGATTTTTTTTTTTTAATCTCTGCCGCATATATTCATAGTGCAATTAAATAATAATCATTTCATAATGTAGTGAATAAAATAATGATTGTGTCTCCCAAATAAATAAATGATTTTCTGAGATGTCCTGGCGCATATTAAGAATAAAATTGAAGTTTAAATGTAAACAAATTCTTGTTTTAATTCGGAAAAATTAATATTCTTTCTGAAATATACAATTTAGTTACTCATTGTTTTGTTCCACTCCCAACGAGGGGTTTTAGTTATCATAATTGTATGGAATACAGGAATACAATTATTCGTTCATAATAAGCTGTTGAAAAAAGCTTTAGATTTCTCTGATAACTTTAGGTGTGATACTACCTGGCCGCTCATGGCAAACCTCAAGCCATTTCTCAGCGCAAATTAATCGACTAACGCTCATTCTGAAACCGGATGAGAGATTTGGTTGAAAATCAATTGGTGTCTTATCTAGGTGTCCATGAGGAACTTCTAAATCCTCATATTAAATTTCGTATTGATATGTTCAATACATCGACAGTTTTTTAGTATAACACTCTTCCTCTGGGTTGTCTCTCTCCCCCCCCCCCCCCCCCCCCCCCCACCCCATACATATATAATTTTTGTGTCGAAATATTAATTTTATCGGGAATTCATAATGACACATATTTAGGCTTGTTTATTTATGTTTTTGTTAATTTTAACAGACGCTGGGTTTCAACCATGTCTCGCCCATTTGAAGTTCGCTTCAATCCACACACACAAACCGTCGAGGTCCTGGATTCAGTGGACCGACTTGACAATCTCGTCTCTCAAATGAACCTCGAAATGCAGCACCTCACGACAGCACTCAGCAAACTCAAAACTACATTTGTCTAATTCATTATCACAAAACAAATATCTAATCAATTCTATACCTAAGGAGCACTAAACTAAAGAGGAAAAAAAAAAATCATTCATATAACATATTTTTATGAACTTATCGATAGTTATATTTCCTTATTTTTTAAAACTTCTTGTATATTTTGAAATATTTCTTTGATGACATTTATTTTTTATTAAATGTATATTTATCTATGTACATAGTAAATTAGAAAAAAAAAAATTACTAAGAAATAAGATAGTGTAATGATATTTTAACAACATTGAAATCATTAAGTAACTTCTCTTTTTTTTTTTTAATTTTTACTTAACTATTGTGTTCTGTTGTGGTATTTTGTATAAATAATGCGAATTTCTTCATTTCTGCATTTACCAACAGTATTATGTATTATTTCACGTGATATTAGTATATGCATGACATGCTTCCTATATCAAGCATGTGTACAGAGAGAAAAAAAAAGTATTGATTGTATTCATTCCGTATACTGTTGTATTATTTTGTTTAGAGAGTTCCTTCGTACACGATGATATTATTTAGAATAATTTTTGTATTTCCATTTGGTTTTCTTTTCTTTTTTTTTAAGATATTGTATAAAAAAAAATTTATATACTTATAAAAATGGAAAAAAAAAATTAATAATATAAATATTTATATTAGACATTGTATAGGAAAAAATGTATTTATTAAGATATGTAATATTGTTAATAATTAGTATATAATATTACATTATCTATCATGTATAAAAAGTAGCCTACACTAAACTACGTAGCTTTCTAATACATGTTGTAGTACATGTTTTATCATTATTGCTGTCAATTCTCATTCGGTAGAAGAGTGTTGAGCCAATTTAAAAAAAAAGAAATGCTGTGAATTTAATAAAGTATTGCACCATATGAAATTGCTGTTTATTTATTTTCACTTCTTCATACGTTGTATTAGGGACGTTATAGTATTAGTCGAAAATTCAATGTGAATTTTCACCTGAATTTCGTGTTGTGCAAATCTCTGAAAATTGTAAAAAAAATAGTCAGAGAACCACCGGTTATGTGCGCACCTTTATTTTCTTAGAAAATACATATTTTAAGAGTTAGAACAACATTTTTTGAACCAAAAAATAAAATATAATTTAAACAGAAATAAAAAATAAAAAACAATTTAAAACTTAAACAGTTGATTGGTTGATATGGCAGCCTTTGGCAGCTATTACACCTTTACATATTCTAGGCATTATTTTAATAAGTTTCTCCAATGTTTCTGCAGAAATTTTCTTCCATTCATCCTGTAAAATTCTCCACAGATCCTGTTTGTTAGTTGGGGCTAACCTTCTCACATTCCTATCCAACTTATCCCATAAAAAACTCGATTGGGTTAAGGACGGGAGACTGTGGTGGCCAAATCATTATGTTTATTTTTTCCTGTTTAACCGGATGCTCAAGAAAGCTGTTGCATAGCATAGAAGAATGTTTTGTATCATTGTCCTGCATGAACACGAACATTTCTCCTATTCTTTCACCAGAAGGAATTGCATTCTCCTCCAGGATTTTTTTGTATTTTTTTTTTTTTTTTTTTTTTTTTTCATGATTTCTTTAATTTTGACTAAGAGCCTTCACCATACTTAATTGTAAGCACGATACAATAATTTTTGTGTCGCTCACCTGATGTTCTTCGAACAAAAATGTTCGCCACCGAGAACTGAAAATCTCGTCAGTCCATAAGACGTTTTCCCAGCCAGCTCGACTCCAATTTTGCTGTTCTCTTGCCCATGTTAGTCTCTTTTTTTTATTTATGGCTGGTAAATGGAACCCATCAGCTGATTAAGTTTAAAATTGTTTTTTATTTTTTAATTCTGTTTAAATTATATTATTTCAACATCTTATTATTATAAATATTTATTTTTTGTTTCAAAAAATGTTGTTCTAACTCCTAAAATATGTATTTTCTAAGAAAATAAAGGTGGGCATATACTTTTGACGGGTAGTGTACATCCCCAGCAAGAATTAATTTAATAGTTTCCGCTCTCCCTCCAAAGCCAATTGACCGTTTGAGCTTAAACTCAATATTTGACTTACAAAGTGATTTCTGAATAATACTATATTTTGTGTCGATACATTCATTAGGTCGAGCACCTCTTCTTTGGTCTCCTCCATCCCTTCGACCGATATCGCGGATAATTGATAGTTGCTATTCTTCTAATATATAGATAATAAAATGTAAAATCTATATTAAAAATAACGTGTCGATACAGGATAAGCAGGTTGCCCTTTAGTTTTTAGAATAAAAGGAACCTCCTTTCCACCTTATTTAGAAGTGTTAATTGAATTAACAATATCCTGGTTTAATTCTTTTGAAATTTGTTCATGATAATTATGAACGTTTCAATTTTTTTTTTTCCTCACTGTTTGGATGATTAGACTATTCATATTAAAATGACTAAATATCCAAGTATTTTTAAGTTCTAGACCATTTTTAAGGAGATAGCCAAATTTTGCTGTAAGTAGACCTAACCCTTCCTTCTAGTATTATGGTAAGTTTGCTGTACTTTTTTTAAAAAATATTCTTTAAATAAATAAATAATACGATTGGAACGGAAATGAAAAACGAAAAGGAATCTGGTTCGAGCGCTTCAGCAAATCGACCTCACCAGTTGCCTTACTTCGATATTGCTATGTTCATGTGATATATATGTGTATATAGTTCATAGTCTATATATGAAGTTGCCGATGGCTGGTTGATCTCTCTCACGCCACAGACCATTTGTATGGATATTGGTCCCGCACCTGATGAAAGACAAAAAAACATTATACTGGACAAAAACATTTAAAATAAGAATAGTCTTATCTTGTTATTCATACCTTGAGTTTTGTTAATATTTATGCAGCTTTCATAATAATTTCACTCATTTACAATGTTATTAAACAATACATCTTATATAAATAAATTAATCATAAAAGGACAAAAACGTTGTCAAGACAGCTTTCTTTCATACAGACTAATTCCCAATTAATATTTCAACATTTGCAAAATATCAGTACAAATTGAACAGCTGAATTACGAACCACAATTCAACACAAATTAACCTTTTTTTTTACAAAATAATAAAAAAAAATGTTTAACCAATTCTGAAACATACAAGTGATTAGTTTAACATTTAGTTTTGAAGTAATTTTATCAAGGCGCAATGGTTAAAATTAAATGTACGGTATGGACTTCATTCATTTTTGGAATATGTTGTTTTGCTGGTCTTTGGCTGAGAACTTATAACCGCAATGAATTTGATGAATCCAAATTGTTAGGTAAGATTTTTGTAATAATTACGAGAATAACCAAAATAAGAATATTTACACATCCTTCCTCTTTGTAGTTAGTAACTACCTAACCCATGTTTCTTGTACAATCCGACAAATAATTGTTTTATTAATATGGAATTTTGTTTAAAAGGTCTCTTTGTTCGGGAAATCGCGTGTCAAATTGTCATTCCTCTGTTAGATTTGTTTATTTAGTACAAGGGTGGCCACCCAAATGATCTTGCGGGCCACTTTGAATATACATTATAATCCCGCGGGCCGCATATAAAATTATATATCCCCATATTAGATTTGGACCTACTACAAAAATTTTTCGGAGTGAAAATTTAAAACAGAATGAATTATTATTATTGTTTTTATTATTATTCATACATATATACATAGATAATATAATAATGAAATGATAGAATAATATTTAATTAATTTAATTAGTGAGATATTTGTTTCTCAACTCTTTCACTTCTTTCAGCTTTTGCAAGCCGATCTCAATGCGTGTATTTGCACATCTTAATTGATGTTGCAGGTTTTCGTCCGTTAAGTTCGAGCGTGATTTATATTTGGTAAATTTCATTTTCGGAAAAGGCGCTCACAACTTTTTGTGCCATATTTCTCAAATTAGAAAATTTTTCTTTTGTGATATAAGTGTTATAAAAATCGATTTTTATATATTTGTTACAAAATACTACACTAACAACGAAAATATTGCACAAAAAAAACATATTTTGTAAAATTCTGATAAATCTCGCGGGCCGTAAAAGCATTCAAGGCCGCATGCGGGCCGCGGGTTGGCCACTCCTGATCTAGTATGAAGGATTTAATGTTTAAGGCCACAAGTTTCTTAATTTTGAGCTCTTTTGGGTAACTATGAATGCAAAAAGGGTATACACTCAAATGATATGATAATGTTCACTTAAAAATGTCGGCTATAATAGATTTATATAAAATTTATGATATAAAAATGATGAGATGGATCACTACTCTAAATTTTGGATGGCTACTGTAACATTTAACTACTAGATTATAACTGTTTTTTTTTAAATTTACTCTTAAGCAGTAGCATTGTTTTTAATTTATCTGATTATTTTTGTTTTGTATTTAGTGTGTAAGGGCAATGATTAAGGAAACTTATTGTATAATTGTACTTCTGTAAATGTGATGTTATAATAAACTCTTCTTCTGGTATTCTCTTCCGTTTTCCCAATAGTTATTCACACTGTTTAATTCATTAATCTAACCTATGCAATACATGTCTCTCGCCTCGGATGGGGCGTTAAGCGATGGTTCCGAGCCTGTACGATGTCAGGTGACTAATTAAAGACACCTACCCTAGGTGAATAAAACATTTAAGGTAGGCAATATTTAGTACACCCACGGTAGAGTCGGGCTCAGTTGTGACGAAAGATTGCTCTGGTAGTAGGCAATATGATCCTGCAGTTAAAAGCCCGGGCATGAGTCATAATAACTAACAAGGCTTTTTTACTAGCTCATTATAGTTCGATTTTGAGTTTTCATCGGAATTATGATCCCCTGATTCTCAAAATGTTCTCTTGTCTTTCTGTGTATGTCAGAATAACTCCTAATAAAATGAATATATATCGACACGATATTTTATATGTATGTGTATCCGTAACTTCTAAAGGACGACACTTAATAATATTCAGCTAAATCGACCAAACGGACGGGAGGAGTTGTAATACAAAATCCCTGTGAGAGCCGATGTAATAAATGCATCAACACGAAATTCAGTGTTAGGATTGAGAAGTATAAGATCCAAACACCTGTTGATTTTCGAACACATCCGTAGATTAGTGTCAGAGGGCCAGCGAAAATTTAGTAGGTTAATTCGTGTTTGTTAAATAGATTGCCGATGATTCGCTTTAACTTAATTAACTAACTTAGTAAAAGGGAGATCTAAACAATATGAAAAATTCATTTTCAGTGTATCAATCAGTTACTGATTTTCTACGAAAAAATTCTAGTGTAATTTATATAAATAATTTGAACAATAAGGTATTATTTAATGAAATAAATTATTTGTCTGTATTATTTTTGGTTACAGAAGGAGGATACAACGATCTAGACCATCATAGAGAATTACCGTTACCTGATGATGTGATGTCAAAAGTTGTACTTGGAATTATAACAACTTTATGCGCAATATTCTGCTACTATAAAAGGATTATCTTAAGAATAATGTTCCCGTATGAAGAAGGCGACACGTGTCAAGTTAAAGAAGACATTTTGTGTCAACGTCTAAGTCAAAAACTGGTAGAATCTTTAATTACCAATACATGTTTTGTTGATGAATTAATGAAAGATTCAAACGAAAAAATTACAGCGATCCATGAAAGTATGTACAGTTTTATTTATTATATTATGGTCTTCATATGGTGATTAACTGATAAATACATTTTAGCAAGTTGTTCTTTGGATGGGACGTTAAGCGATGGTCCCGAGCCTGTACGATGTCAGGTACTCGTTAAAGACCCCTATCCTAGGTGAATAAAAATTTAGAGTAGGCAGAATTTAGGACTCCCACAGTAGAGTCGGGCTCATGTCCACCAGATTGACGAAAGAGCGCTCTGGTAGCAGGCGATATAACCTCGTAGTTAAAGCCCGGGCATGAGTCATAATAACTTACTAACTTATGTTCTGTGAAAATCAGATGGCTATTATATTACTTTACTTCCCAAGCTATACGAAGTCAGAAATTCGATGCTGAGTTTCTAACGGAATTTCATGTTTTCCGACTTCTTGATTTAAAAAAAAAAAAAAAATCTATGTGTGTCTGTGAACATATTAATTATCTGAATATCTATTAAATGTTAAAAATAATTTATTCATCTTGGTCTACATTCATTTTGCAGATTACATTAAGTTAGAAGAATGGATAAGTTTGAACGATAATGAGATGACAGCAGTGGTGAGTTCTCTAGACAAACGGATCGGAGACTTGGAGAAGCGAATGAATAGAATTGACTTTGAGGTTCTAGAAAGAATAGTTAGCAGATTATATATTATAAATTTACTATTATTTAAATAACTCTACATTAGTTCTGTTTAAAATTAAAGTCCACTGGACAGATTGTTACTCTACCGTTTCACCTTCCCAGTTGGAACATAACAAGTGATAACAAGTCTTGTTAACACATATTCCTTATACGATACTGAAATTTATATTTTCTCTCGGATCTCTGATTTTCTTAATAATTTAGATATCTCATTATTGTTTACTACATTATTATTCTTACTTTGTGTTTTCTTTCTCTTTTTCTCTGTTTATTTTCATTATTTTAATCATTGCCTTTCATTAACATTTAATGATTCTTTAATTAGTTCTTTGAGGCCTCTTTTTTTTTCTTTTTTTTTTCATTATTCTCTATCAATTGGTTGATATTTGTATTCTTTTGTTTCTTTCTTATATTATTATCTTTTGGGGACGTATGTCCCAGAATAAAGATTTTTTTTTCTTTCATTCATACCAGGATAATATTTTTCAGTTTGCTAACACATAAAAAATCATGGACTCATAAGCGCATACCAGTTCAAAGATCCCAGTAACAAATGCTGAAAATCAATTTTTTTGAAAAACAAAATCCAAAATTTTAGTTTTATAGAATTTTTCCTCGACCTTTATAGAATAATATACAATATAAAATATACCTATAAGCAAATTTTCAGATTTGTATGCCTTGGAATTAGATCAATGTGTGTGTATATAACTTTATGACTTAGCGAATGTTACGCTATTTCTCGCTAGAAAACCTTAGACTTCAAATTGATCAACTATTACAATTCCTAAGAACTATATTATGCACTGTCTGGGAGTGCACCGAGACAACACACCAACATAAAACCCCAAGAAACACACGCACAACTCAGACTCATCTACCCACTCATAAACAGGAATGCACCGCTCCAACACTCTACATATCGCACACGTATTTCTAAAGTGACACAAGTCAAAAATCTGTATTTTTGAGTTGTCACCTTGGTAAGAATTGGGAAAACGTCCTCTATCAAATATCAAAAGTGTACCAACTTAGCTTAAAATCTCGTCCGCCAGAGAGCACTTGTGTCGCTCTTCATGTTTAGAAGCTCCCCCCACTGAGTGACATATCAGTTGAGTATCGAATCTTGTGATGTATGAGTATTATAAACTTAGTTGAAAACTGTGTCTATACATTTTGGAAAA
Source organism: Aradus depressus (assembly GCA_963662175.1). NCBI lineage: Eukaryota > Metazoa > Arthropoda > Insecta > Hemiptera > Aradidae > Aradus > Aradus depressus. Next base: position 7,572,595 of record OY759216.1, read on the forward strand.
ATTATTAGTTGTGTATTTGTTTTTTTGTTAAGCTCATTAACATTTTTTCGCGATTTTCTCAAAACGTTGATTGTTGACTTGTCTCACTTTAGAAATACGTGTGCTATATTTACTTTACAGAACATTCTCCTAACCTACGCTTGTCCCAAATGGTACTGGACTGACCGTACCAACATGTCAAAACAAGGTCCCCTGGATAGCGGTGAACTCATCCTGAGGGGACCTGGGAATTGTTCCTATTGTAGCCCACATCGTGAAGCTCACCCGGTCCTTCAGTAAATGGAGCGGTCCACTATCGCCTCAGCCAGTCAGTAGCTCTCAGACTCTCTCTGAGACTATACAAAAAACGTTTACTTCCCCAACATGAAGTAGTAGGGAGGTTATGTAATCGGTCAGAAATTCGATGTTTTCACCGGAATTTCATGCTTTCCGGCCTCCTAAAATAAAATCCCAATTGTCTGTGAACTTGATAATTCCTATGAAGAATGAATATACCGAAATTAAATATTTATATTTATACATAACCCAAAAAAAACACAATTTTCAGCGAAATCGGTGGAAGAGGAGGGGCCTCAACTGAAAAACCATATCCCCCAACACAATGAATGTATCGACATGAAATTTAGCGTGAGGATTCAAAGCTTCCTATGTAAGTCAACTATTGAATTTTAGCGGAATGGATAGATTGGTGTTAGAGCGAAAGCAAAAACTTACGACGATTAATTCATGCTGGAGAAGTACATTGTTAAATTCATCGACTTTATTTTTTTCACTTTTGGAGTCAAAGGGCCGGAAAACATACAATTCTGGTGAAAACTCAACGATTACGTGACCTCCTTTATACTTTGTATAGAGGTCCCCTATACTTTGTATATCTAGGTCTCATATACTTTGTATATCTAGGTCCCCTATACTTTGTATAGCTAGGTCCCCTATACTTTGTATAGCTAGGTCCCCTATACTTTGTATAGCTAGGTCCCATATACTTTATATAGCCTATAATATAATATATAAGAACACTATTTATTTATTTTACAGATTCAGACTATGAACACGTATGTTGACTCTGTCCCCTCGTCCATGTCAGACAATGGTTCAAATTTTTCAGGCTGCAACACATACGTTAATGTAAAACCTTATTATTAAATATTTAAACGCACTAACTTCATTTTGTATTTTAAAATGAGCATTCATATTGTAATACATTATTGAAAAATACATTATGAATAATAAAATAGTAATTGTATACTTCCCGAGCTGTATGTACTATATAGGAAGTTATGTGGTCGTGCAAAAATTCGAAGTTGAAGTTTCCCCAGAATTTTATGTGTTCCGATTCTCTGAATCCAAATATGAAAAAAAAAAATCGGTGAATCACCACCTGCTATGTACTCCATTAAGAATTAATCTCTTACGTTATCGCTCGTCCTCCAAAGCCAATCGAACGGTTGGCCTAAAACGCAATATTTGACTTAGTAGCTTCTGAATTCTCATACTAAATTTTGTCTCGATACATCAATTACATCGGCAGTTATTATAGTAATTAACTCAAGCCACACCTTTCCTTCAACCCATTTCGCGGAAAATTAATAGGTGCCATAATAATTATATAAATATTCTCAAGATTGATAACCAAACTTATTGTTGGTTATCACAAACACCAGTGTTTAATTTTTATTATTCATGTCATGATAGCTACAACAAATTTAGTTAGTAATTTTATTTTGATACTTAAATTAATTACTTCAAACCTCTGTATTTCTTGATTATATTCTCTTGATCACTGTACAGCGTGGCCCAAGTTCAAAACGATACTCTATTTTGACACAAACATGGAACAACACTGCTATTTATCCTAACTTTAAATCAATCTTTGAAACTTCTACTCTTTGCTAGGATTTCGCCCCTACCCCAAACTTTTTTTCCCTTAATGGAATTCTGAAACAAAATTTTTGAAAAGATAAATTACGCAAAATTAATATTGATTGGATTATGTATTCCTGAAGTTATTGAGGGAGGCCCACATTTCAAGACGATATTCATTTTTCTCCCAGATCTTACACACTTACAGGCATGAAGCAAATACTATTTTTCATCATATCTACTAATTTTAATTTGCTCATTTAACCTCTTCTTGCTCGTAGGATTTGGAACGGTGGTGCGGCCTCCTACGGCGCACAGTGTGAAATTTATGAGTTTTGATTTTCAAAATTCGAGCCCCCGCTCAATTTTTGATAAATTTGGTTGAAACTAGGTGCAAAATATTTGTGAAAGCTGGCTTTTTAATAGCTGGCAAAAATAGCCAATATATTGAATTTGGACCACTTTAGACCAAAATGACAACATTAGGACCACTTCTGACTAAACTAAATATTGAATTCGTAATCAGCGACCCGAAAAACATCCATTTAAGTTGTAAAAATCCGTTAACAAAAACTTAGACAAAAAAAATTAAATTTTTTTAAGATTTTCGCGGGGTTCTGGCATTTGTCAATTGGAATATAATACTTTGATTGTGAAACCCGCAGTTACCTGATAAAAAGCCAGCTTTCACAAATATTTTGCACCTAGTTTCATCCAAATTGATCAAAAATTGAGCGGGGGCTCGAATTTTGAAAATCAAAACTCATAAATTTCACACTGTGCGGCGTGGTTGGTTCAATGATGGATTTAAATTTAGAATACAAATAATGAGTGTTTGTTTTATGTTTGTACCATCTGGTTGAAGATACGGTGAATTTGGGCCTCTATGTCTGCCAGTAGTTATTTAATTCGACCATATACTTAATATTTAATTTTCTATCGATTTTAACACCTTCAAGGCATGCATTTAATGAATTCGATCAATCATAGTATTAAATAAAATGTTTTTAAATGTTGTTCTAGGTGAAATCAAGCAGTAGTGCCAGAGTAATGGAGAGTTGCGAAAATTATCATCCTTCATGTGAGTCACATCGTAATACATATCTAACACTGCAGTATAACAGTGACTCAGCCATATACGTAAAGCCAAAAGACATACAGATCCTTAATGAATTAACTGAAGTTGAGAAAAACATAAATAAAGCAAGAAAAAAGACAAAACTTCATAAAACAAACAAAAATCAACAACAAAGATATCAACGTTTTTCAAAAACAAGAGGAAAAAGTTCGGACGTGAGTATCAACGATATGAAGATGAGTACATCGGACAAACCATCCTCACGAAGAAGGGACAACAAACCAATCTCGAGGGACGCGGCGAGAAGTATCAAAAAAGTTTTCAAATAATGAACCAGAAGACACACGTCGAAAATCAAAACAATCACTTTGTGAAGAACAAAAAATACATCTCAGAAAATATTTTTCGATTGAAATTTGATAATAAAGCAAACACTGTACATTTCGCAGCAAGTATCGTTTTTTATATACTAGTTAAAAAATCTATATAAGTTCTAATTTCAATTGTTGAGTTGTGTCGATTTTTTTTTTTTTTTGGCTTTATGTACGATGCTTTATAGCCATTTCTCTTATAAAGGTGTTTCTAGTTATTTACAACATCCATTGGCCCCGGGAGGGAGTTCTAACTACGTAATAAAACTCACTCCCGGACGGGATTCGAATCCGCAAACACGGTGAGACCATGCGACCGAAGCCCTACGCTCTAGCCCGCACGGCCACTATGGCTCCCTTGTGTGTAGATTTTGAAAAATATAATATATATAATAATATTTGTTATTTTTTTTTTCTGAATAATTAAATTCGTTTTGAAAAAAATGATTCAACCTTTACTGGCACGCTTCAGAGGGCAATTATATACGCGTCTTACCTACCGCTCATTTAAATTTCATGAAAATTTTAACAATGCAATATTGAAGGATTTTACAAGGATATCCTCAATTAGATTTTATTATTGCACCCAAACAAACAATCTTTCCTCTCAAATTAATTAATATAATGTAGTTATTCTAATTTTCAAAGGATATCTTGCAGCATATGCTCATTATATAATGTTATTTCGAAAAGGCAAGAAAACATTCATTAACCTGATTTTTTAACTTAATTTTCTAAACATACCTTTCTAACATTAGAACTTATAATAGTATATATAGAAACTAAAATTTTATGAGATATAATGGGAGTAGTCCCGAAACAAATGGGTTTAAGTATGTGATATCAAAAAAATATATGGGAAAATAATATAGGACACAAAAAATTATTTATTTTTTTGAGTTTACAGACTTAAAGTACATATGTTTCAGAAAGGATTCCCATCATCAGTATCCCATTAAATTGTAGTTTCTATGTTTGTATGTACATTTTTCAATAGGTATTTATGTTGCTTCATTTTATTATTGACCGAACCTTGTTTTATGAATTTTTTAGATAGAATTGTTATCAATTTCGGTTCGTCATGAAACAAGTCATCGTCAACAATAAAATGGACCAACATAAATATTAAAAAAATATATGTAGAAATTACAATTTTATGAGGTAGTGTTGGTGGGAGTACTTTCCGCAACGTACTAACTATATTGTCTGCTCCAGTAAATCTTTGATACTATGCGGCCCACAAGCACCAAAAGTTTGTTGAATCTAAACTATTGAACAAATGTTCAAATGAAATACTCGGTTATAAGACTGATTCTTCATAAAACGGGCGCTCTATAGAACAAGTCTAGAGGGAAATAGTTACTACAGTACTCAACAGAATGCAGCTCTACACAAGGCCCGACCGATACTAGCGCTTCTAGGAATGGCTGTAGGTATGTGAAAACTGGTAGTGTTGACAGTTTTAACTGAATTGTCAGAATATTTAATGAATGAATTTTCATTGCATTCACAATACATTAAAATACTCATTTTGTTGCGATAAATGAAAAGCGCGTATCAGTCCTTCAGCTGTGCACCGAAGACTATGAACTCCACAGATTTAATAATATGAATTTTAACTTTACGTTTTATTCTGGTCAACCGAATTTGGAAACATTGGAAATGTGTTCACTTTATTTACATCATTTTGAAGGAGTATATACTTTATAGTGCATTATATCATTATGAATGAATCCAGAACTTCATTGAAACTGATTTGAATTATTAGTAGGCTTTCATTGGTCTGTATTTTCGTTATTTTTTTATTTATAACGAAAGCTAGTAAGAGGATTCTCAAAAATTAAAGAATGACTGGATGCAATTGGAACAATTTAAAACCTGGTTAGATAAAAGTAAAAAAAGATGAGTTTGGTTTTTTTGTAAAACTTGTGACTTAGATCAGGGCCCAGACCTTTTGCGGATCGCGAAGAATCAAACAATTTTTTTACAGCAATAAATTGGATTTAATCTGAGGAAAAAAGGTAAAGCTCAGTTAAGGTATGTAAGGTACATTACTTAAGTTGTTATGGATTTTTTTTTATGAAGTTTTTTTTTTCCAAATTATATGTATAGTACAGAACATTAAATAGACAATGTAGTTATTACAATTATTGATATAATATGAGGAGTTTGGAGCCAGAGCGGACCAACTGGTTAAAACTGAACAGGAAGAAAATGGCAATTGAAAATTGAGTACATTTTGTTTATCTCCATAAATGGGCCCCAAATATTTATTTATATTTGAAATTTTAGAATAGTATTGGATGAGTGATCCCTTTTTGTGTTCTATAAAGTTTTTGAAGGCCGTATGATCCATTGTGACTTTGAAAATATATGCACAAAATATTTGTGGACTAAACTTAAAGTGCTGCTACCTATCACTGAAGTGAAGAAACTAAGTGATCCACACTGGTTTTGAAAAAGGGAACCTATGCCAACATCAGGATGGTAATAGCTCATTTTCTGAAAAATTGTGGGTTGGTCCGCTCTGGCTCCAAACTCCTCATATACTATATTGAGTTTAGAAACATAATAACAAAGTAAAATTTGAGGAAAAATCCGACAAGACCTAGGCCTGAATGCGGGAAAAATATAAAGTTTATTAAAATGACATTAATTTTAAAAATTCTTCATCATTGATTTTATTCATACAGCATTTTAAGTTCAGTTTAAAGTTTTGAATACTAAGTACAATTTTTGATGGCAAGTGGTATTAGATTATAAGCTCGAAGGCTTAGGTAGTAAACATTAAGTTGCGTAATTTTTTTTGTCAAATGGGATAATTGAAAAGTTGGTTTATTTCGCAAAGTTATTTCGGCTATGTTTTTGTTTTTATTTATCAAGTAGGGTCTTTTGTGGGTAAATAGGAGGGTTTTGTAAATATATATCATTCTGGGTATCAATAAATGTAATTCCTTGTATAACTGAACAGAAGGGAAAGTTCAGGGTTTGTTAAACAAGCTCTTTAAGAGACATTTATAGGCACTGTGACTTTTGTTGTAGTAAGTTGCCAGAAGTCATCCCCATTTCACAATACCATAAGAAATTATAGAATAGTTGTTTTTGCTTTTCAATAATCATTGGTTTCTTCTGGTCTAATTATTTTATATGCTTACTACACATCAATATTCTTCATTTGCAGCCATACATTAAGTGCTAGTTGAAAGAAATTGTTGGTGTTTTTATTATTCATTTTCCCTTATAATTAACCTGTTATTATGTTTGTAATTAGTTGTATGTTTACATTATTGTCGTTATAATAGGGTTCGTCTGTAAAATAAATTACAGATAATTCAAAAAATATATATTTTAAATATAATAAAAACTATATATATATATATATACATTGTTATTAGTATTATTTCTTCGTCCCAAAATAAAAAATATTGTTCAAGGATTGTTGACAGGTAAGTCCCTTGATATACTGGCGCCGGTAGCTCAGTGGTAAGCGTGCTTGCCTTCTGAGCTCAAGAACGTGGGTTCGTAACCCGACCGAGGCCCTTAGTTTATTTTATCTGGGAGGTAAAATAAACTTAAGCACGCCGTCCTTCGGATGGGACGTTAAGCGATGGTCCCGAGCCTGTACGATGTCAGGTACTCGTTAAAGACCCCTACCCTAGGTGAATAAAAATTTAGGGTAGGCAAAATTTAGGACTCCCACAGTAGAGTCGGGCTCATGTCCACCATAGTGACGAAAGAGCGCTTTGGTAGTAGGCGATATGACCTCGTTGTTAAAGCCTGGGCATGAGTCATAAAACCTAACCTAAACTTATATGTTGCAGATTATCTCTTAAGCTGATTGTCACTTCTGTGTGAGTATAGTGTTAAACGAATTTTATTGTTTTTCATTAGAATTTAAGCATGAACTAGTTCAAAAATACATTTTAAATTTATACTCTCCAATAAATAATGCAGGTATGAAAAAATAAATAATAAAGTTAATATAGGTATGTAATTTACATAATTTAATTATTACCAGCTGAAATTCGTGATCGTGAAGTTAACAATGTGAGTCGTTAAATTTAGAAATTGACAAAACAAGTTGGAACAAAATTCTCCATCCTTCCTACTTTAGAATTATTTCGATGAAAAAACGAAATCAATCGTAAGGGGTGAAGGTTCCTTTGGTTTTAGTAGGTTTTTCCAAAGGAGGACTTTTTTGTATTTCCAAACTTGTTTTTTTCTCAAAATTATGGTCCTTCTCGTCCTCAAATCAGTGGAATATATTGTATCTTGCCTAGAATGAAAATAGTGGTGATTGTTTTGTCGGCCATATTTTTCACGTTTTTAAGTTATGATATACTCAATATATACCTTGGATATTCATTGAAAGATGAAGAGAAACATGTAGCTCTAGGTAAGGTTTTATTATTATTATTTTTGTGCCGTCAGTCCAAAAAATATTAGTATTTACTCGGGGTGAGAAGATAAAACCTATTTACTTTACTTAACTTTCCCTGGAGCTACGGTCCTTGTAGAACCTGGACCTCCGCAACGATCATCGGCTATTCTTCACTATCCTCGGCCTTCCGTCTCCATCTTCTCACATCCATCGTTCTGAGGTCGTCCTCCAACCAACGTAAGCGGGGTCTACCTCTTTTCTTTGTCCTCCCGGATGTCCCTCCAATATCCTCCTCGGCAATCTGTCTGGCTCCATCCTCTGCAACCATCGCAGCCGCCCTTGCTTCACTAAGACCACCAGGTCCGGGCTCTTGTACAGGTCCCTCAGCTCTCTGACCTTATCCTCCATCTAACCCCCTCTGGAGTAGGGTTGAAACTTTCACTTAGGTTAAAATGCCTTTTTTTCTTATATTGTTTTCAAAATCATTTAAAATATAGGAGCGGCATCATTTATTTATTGTTTTGGAATATGATGTAATTAATTGGAAAAGCACAATTTTTAGTTTGTAGTTCATTTGCATTTTTTTCTTATATTGTTTTCAAAATCATTTATAAGATAGACTTCTAACGATAAATTGAGAAACAAGGACATATTATGAATACTTGTAATAAATAAATAAAATAAATATTGTTTATTATACAAAAAAATTGCTATGGGAAAACTAGCGGTTTCGGCATTATCATCAGGTTTCGTTATATTTATGACTGATTTTATATTTACAACGTTATATTTAAAAGATCAGAGAAGCACAATTTATTTATTGTTTTGGAGTTAAAATAGAGAATTACCAATTGTTTTAAATGTATTTACCTTTTTTTTAGTCCCTGTCGAAACTGAACTAGCAAAACCTGAAGTGAGCCAATTGGCAAACCAAAGTATTCCAATCGCCTCCACCCCGTTCGCACTATGGCTCGTCTCCCTCACTTTCGTCTCCATGTGTGTCTTTGTGAAGGCTTTTCTTACAATTCGAAGAAACAGAAGTAAAGTAAGAGCTGAAAATAATAAAAAAATGAAGGAATATCTGGATCATAGCCTGGCCACGTTTTCTGCTCCCCCTGAGAATGAGTATCAGACTTTTAATGTAATGAAAGTGGAAATTTCGGACAACATTAGAAATCTGTTGATTGATTCAAGAGGAGATTGTGCAAGTTTACTTCCGGTGAGATTACTGTTCATAATTGTTTTTCTTTTTTTTTTTATCTGAGAGGTGAAAATGCCTCAAGCAAGCCCTTCGGATGGGATGTTGGCAATGATCACGATTAGTGAGATACTCATTAGAAACCTCTGCCCAGGTAACTAAACCTGAGTAGGCAAAATTTAGGTGCATAGAGGAGTCGGGCTCATGCCCACCAGAGCGCTCTGGTAGTAGGCGATATGATTGCGAAGTTAAGGCCCGGGTATGAGACACAATAACTAATTATAATATATATTTATCACATTTCTACAACTTTCTCATTTATTATTATTTTTTTTAAACGGTAATTGTAGTCATTTCGAGAAATACTCCCTCCCGTCAGCAGTATCTATTAATGTAATTTGTAATTACTGACGAACATCTTAGGATGTTGTTTCTATTTATTTTATGAAAAATATTTTTAGATACTGTTGATGGGAGAATCTATATTTGCTGTTATAGAAAAAAAAAATGGAAGAAATGTAGAACTATGACAAATGAAGAGCACGGGCAAAGAACCAGGTTTGTCACCAGATGTTGAAATTGAGAAAACTGGAATTTAATGTTTGAAAGTCCGTATCTATCAATTCCCCGCACGTCATATTTTCAGCTTCCGTTATCGTAGTGACAAACCGTCTTTTTGAAACCCGTAACGATGGTGAATCGTGAAATATGTTCAATATACTATACTGTAGTGGCCATATCTCACATTCGAGAAAAAGTGACAAACCTGGTTCATTCCCCCTGCTCTTCAAATATATTAGTTATTATGACTCATTCCCGGGCTTTAACTACGAGGTCATAACGCCTACTACCAGAGTGCTCTTTCGTCACTCTGGTGGACATGAGCCCGACTCTAATGTGGGAGTCCTTAATTTTGACATCGTACAGGCTCGGGACTATCGAAGGACGGGCCTCGGCCTGGTTTCGAACCCACGACCTTGAGCTCAGAAGGCAAGCACGCATACCACTGAGCTACCGGCGCCCTCTTAAATACATTATATATTAATTCAGAATCTCATTACATAACCCAAAAGTTAATTTTTATATAATAACAAAAACGACGGAGTATTATTACACTATTTATTATAATATTTTAGAAGTATACTATGTTATAATGTGTAAAAGCAGGCGCCATTTGCGCACATTATAGACAACAGCTACACGAAGTGTAGTTAAAGTTATGTAGTCAAAGCCTCGATTCCAAAAATGAAAACAAAAGTGTGTCTGTGAAAATGATAACTCCAGATAGAATGAATGGCATGGAATTTCTGACCGATCACATAACATCCCCTATACTTCAGAAAGCTGGGAAAGTAAAAATACCAACATAAAAATTAATTGATTTTTACTCATTTTTAGGCACCTCGGGAAGAATCCATTTCAATGGCCGACCAGGTATTAATACGTTCAACTCTTGATAGCTCTTCTAAGGAAACCAAAATGAACTTTTTAGATTTGCCAACAGTATCATACGGAGCTTCAACATCAATTCTAACTGACATGAGTCCAACTGTTCATCACAAGTTGTGTCCAATCCGAAATGAGATCAATTCTACAGTACTCAGTGAGATGACACCAACAGTGCTCAACAAGTCAGCAACAGTATTAAATAGATCAGCAACAATCCTGAGTAGATCAGCAACAGTGTTAAACAAGTCGGCAACAATTCTAAATGAAACTGTAACATTTTCTAATGAATCATTGACAAGTCCAAAAGAGACAGTAACAGTTCCAGTTGAAACAGAAACTGAAAGAGAAACAGACAGTAGTGAGGCAATAACAGTTCCAAATAACACTCCAGATCCAGTTACTAGTGCGTCAACGGTTAATATGAATGAGTCTCTTACCTATGTGAATGAGATGATAAGAGAAGGTAGAATATCAGTTCTCAACGAGACAGAAAATATGCTAAAAGAGTCTATAACAGCTCTGGATGAGACGGTAACACTGCTCAACGAGCCTATGGGAGTCGGCACTGATGCAGAGCCTCTCTCTGACTTGCAGGAGAAGACGTTTGACCTGAGTATGACGAGTGAGGCGGTGGAACTGAGTGGACCCATTACTCTCGTCTCTGTCAGTGTCAGTCCTGCGGCGTCTCAGGAAGACCTCCCTCTCGAAAGAGAGCAGTCTGCCTACATCGTCACCAAAAGTGTGTATATTTTCTACCTAATCTATTAGATAAGCCAAAGAAGGTTTCTGTTATTTTTCAGCCACTTCTTTCAAATAAACCAGCGGCAATAGCCCCCTTCCTCCGCTACAACTAACCAGGTAACCTTCCTTTGTGGTTGTCGGTGTTTAGTTATGTTACCCCGCCCTAACCACGAGCCGATACCGGGAGAAATGACTTTGAAGCTGCGCAGCAACCGATAATAAATGTCAGGAAGTTCCTAAGTGTAAGTCGGATTTTTCTGTAAAAATAACATTTTACATCAGTTGTTATTTCCTGGTATAATCATGAATAGTATTGTTAAGAGGGAAAATATTTTTATTTGCCGCTTGTTCTTCGATAAATATTGTTTATTGTTCTTAGTTCTTAATAAATTCTAAAAATATACTCGAGCTACAAGCTCCCAAATCTATTAAACCATAATTGTTTATAGAATAGCATATACTGTTGGAACGAAGAATGACCTAGTTACATCTTGATAACTGGTGCGTCCACCTCGTGACGGTATCTGTGGAGGTAGTGAAGGCTCCATGCCCAGGCTGTGTTCTTGTTCTTCAAAGCATCAAGATTATTAAGAAAAGTAAACTGTAAACACTAAATTAGGTTATTTTGTTCTAGGAGACATAGACAATTTTGAAGATCGACTGGCAGCAGTGGAGAAGAGTCTGAAACAGTCTGAAGAACAAACTCGGGAATGGAACTTGAGGATTAGTCTTGCAGAAGCCGAGCTTATAGATGTTCACGCTCAGGTGAAAATATATATATTATTATTATATGGACACATTCGTTGTAAAAAATTCGTTAATCTGTTGTTATGTATTGGGGAGATCATAGAAGGGATTCTTACCTAATTATCTCATTGTCAGTAGTATCAGATTGATAGGCTCATGAAAATTCCAATGCAATTCGAAACCATATTTGATAGAAACATTTAGGGTTTCATGATAATACATTTGAGTAATTTCCAAAATCTACAGTGCACATTCTTCATAGGAAGGGATCGCATTTTTATGTATTTTCTTATTATTTATTTTCTATGACTCATACCCGGGCTTTAACTACAATGTCATATCATCTACCACCAGAGCGATCTTTTTTTGCTCTGGTGGACGTGAGATCAACTCTACTTTTGGAGTTCTGAATTTTAGCTATGCAGGTTCATTTACTTGGGTTAGGGAGTCTTTATCTCCCAGGGAGTACCTGACATCAGTAGAAGCTTGGGACCATCGCTTAACGTCATACTTTTTTCACATAAGGTTTTTTTTTCTACTCCCAGATAAAACCCGCTATCTCTAGCGTAGTAAGCAAACATGCCATCTCTCTGAATCTCCGGTGTCCTCAGATTTTCTTATTGTTGGACAGTATTTAGGTCTATGTCGCTGCTTTTTAAATTAAATTAAATATCTGTAGGAGAAAATGGGGATGCGCTAGACAGGCTTGTTTTCTGCTACTGCTACTATCTATGGTATTTTCTGCTACTGCTACTATCAAGAGTATTTTTGCGCTTCTGGAGGACGGGAGGATTGCCGCGCCCAACCTGTAAATAAGTTCATCTTGAGTTGCCACATTCTCACCCCAGCAGCTCACCCGAAAATAGTTGTCAGCTCTAGCCTAACTCATTATATTTCCCATTTTAAATATATTCTGTATTAAAATATAGTAATCCAACATATTTCTCATAGAAAATGTTCATTTGTGTTAGGAAAATTGTAATGTAACATTTGAATAATATATTTCTTATTTCTCTAAATAGCGGCTGACATTACATATCAATAACTTCTAAGTTGAGAAACGCGGACATATTGTGGAAACTTGTAATAAATAAATAAAACAAACTTATTTTTAAAAATATTGTCTATTCCACTAAAGATATATATACATATATAACTACCGGTTTCGGCTTTATACCATCGTCAGGTCTAGTTATGAAAGTCAGTTTGCAGAGAGCGACCCTTCAAATACATCTCAGGTCAAAGGGTGCTATTAAAACTTGGGAGTCCCCCGGCTGTACCGTTAGCTAACTCATGAAATATTTCTTAACAAAACCTAGTTCTAAATTTACATAAAACAATGTCACTAGACTAATACGTGGAAAAATAACAAATAAATAAGTACAAATACAAGTAAATAATAAAAATAGAAATAAAATTAATAATAATGTTAAGATTTAGTTATTATTAATTTTATTTCTATTTTTTATTATTTACTTGTATTTGTACTTATTTATTTGTTATTTTTCCACGTATTAGTCTAGTGACATTGTTTTATGTAAATTTAGAACTAGGTTTTGTTAAGAAATATTTCATGAGTTAGCTAACGGTACAGCCGGGGGACTCCCAAGTTTTAATAGCACCCTTTGACCTGAGATGTATTTGAAGGGTCGCTCTCTGCAAACTGACTTAGTTCATAACTAGACCTGACGATGGTATAAAGCCAAAACCGGTAGTTATATATATATATATCTTTAGTGGAATAGACAATATTTTTAAAAATAAGTTTGTTTTATTAATTTATTACATATCAATGTTGAACGTTGTAAGGAGAGTTATCCTTATTTTTTGAGCACTCTTTGTTACTTTTCCAAAAGAAGGAATCTACCTTACATAATAGAGGTTTAAGATTACGAATGGATTTATGACTAAAAAAGTACATACGTATAATATGAACAATAAAAAAACAATGCTATTTCCTTCGGCTTGTGTTTATTTTTCGAAGTCTGTGCTTCACTAATCAAATTATTGTAGTTTGTTTATACTTTTGTCAATATCAAATGAAAGCGTTGTCATCGCTATGGTCTAAATCTTATTTAGTTCTAACTAAACATTTCTTTCTTCTCTCTCTATAGTATAGGTATAAATATTTTTTTACAGATTTATACAATAATCAGTAAATTAGATGAAGAAGAAAAACATTCGCAAAAATATCTGTTAATAACTCAATCGGAAGACGGAAGAATGAGTACCAAGGAAGACAATGAAGCGAACCATGTGATAATCCATTCAAGTGAGGTGGACCCGTCCATAGCACATCTAGACCAAATAATGATTCCCAAGGTGAGAGTCTTACTGCAGTGTGTCGGTTTTCTGCTGGCCGAAGCTCGTGATTGGAGAGCAGAGTCTCAACAAGGATTACCAACTACGGAGAAACCATTAAATGTACACAAAACTATCAGCAAATAGACACTTCTTTTCGATATTATTCTTTGTTAGTCTTTTGATTTAATTAAATTTTTATTAAATATTTTTCTCATGTTCATGCTTATAAATACAGCTTCTAAGTTGAGAAACGTCGACATATTCTCTAAATTTATAATAAATAAATAAAACAAACTTCGCTTTTTTGTAAATGTTGTCGATTCCACAAAAAAATGAAACATAAACTTACATTGCACTACACCATCTTCAGGTTTAGTTATAAACTAAGAGGAAGGAGAAAATATGAGGATTGTGGTCAAAAACAAATTTATAGAATCTCTGCTCTGAGTAAGTTTATAGGTTAGGTTTTATGACGCATGCCCGGGCTTTAACTACGAGGTCATATCACCTACTACCAGAGCGCTCTTTCGTCACTCTGGTGGACATGAGTCCGACTCTACTGTGGGAGTCCTAATTTTTGCCTACCCTAAATTTTTATTCACTTAGGGCAGGGGTCTTTAACGAGTACCTGACATCGTACAGGCTCGGGACCATCACTTAAAGTCCCATCCGAAGGACGGCGTGCTTAAGTTCATTTTACGGTCGTTTTTCGAACCCACGCTCTTGAGCTCAGAAGACAAGCACGCATACCACTGAGCTACCGGCGCCTTCAGTAAGTTTATATAAACTACAGTTACGTAAAGATATAACACTAAAACTAAATGTGTTTAAACAACAACCTACACCATGAGCAAATATAACTTTAAAATTATTTAAACTTTAACGAAATAAATACAAACAATTATAACTGAATAAAACGTGTATGAGGTGAACAATAAATTATAAAATATTTAATCTAAAAAACAAAACTAAAATATACTATGATATCTAAACAAAAACAAAATATGACTGAACAAAACCTACTTCATGTGAGAACGAAAGGTTTAAGATAAAATAAAATGTTTAAACGAAAACACAATATGCTGTCAGAAAGTGAACGTACCCAAACAAGCCTACACTATCAACAAATAGAACACTGCACACTATTTAAATTTAAATTAAAAACAAAAATAAAATATAAATTGGGTTAAGAAATTTTAAAATACACTCAAAATTGAAATCAGAAGTTCTTTTCTTATATTTAGAATACTACTACTTCATTGTTATTGTGAAAAAGTAGACACCTTTCTGAAAGGATACGGCTTTTCGACAATCGGGAAAGATCCAACTCCTCAATTACAGGAAAACAAATCTTGTAGCGGTTTTCTCCATTACTAGCCTACTTGTGTATGTAAGCCTGATGTGCCTACCTTTAGGAATGATTCTCATTCAGCATACTTGACTTAGTTTATAACTAAGTCTAACAATAATAATTTCGGTAATAACGAAACCGGTAGTTCGTGTATACATTTCTTGTGAAATAGACAATATTTCAAATATGAAATTTTTTTAATTTATTTATCATAAATGCATGATATAATTGAGTAGGTGATTTCCAAAACCAGCCATTTGTGCGTAAACAACTTTTGGGATAATCACCAAAAACTGATAAATATTAACCGTTTTAATTTGAAGTTCCGATTTTTTTTTTCATGGATGGGTAATAACTTTATCTCTCATCTTGCAAACGTTGCCAAATATATTGTGGCTAGAAAATTTGCTATTTTTTATTTAAGTTTTCTAATAGATACTTTTGGCACTCAACATGAGAAATGGCTGGTTTTGGAAATCACCTACTCAATTCATATATTTATAATCTGTGATAAGTATAGTTGTCATACAAAGTTTGATCGAGCCAAAAAGCTGAATTTTATCTGATACGATTTATTGAGGGTCTCATTTTAACTATCCCATATCTGAAAAAATGCAATTTAACATACTTTTTATTTGCTTATTTATTTTTTTGATTGAGAGAGTTCATTTTTCTCGATGGTAACGAAATTCCGAATTTGTCTATTTTTGATAAAGAAAAATGATACTTTTGCAGATTCGGGGTATTTCAAATATATAAAAGAAACCTTTTTTTTTTTTCTCAAAAACCTTATTATTTTTTCAAGTTACTAAGTAGGTAATGGAACTTACTTTATATTTATTGATATCACTAATGACAAATGTTGTCGTTGTGAATATGTAAATAAATATTTATTGATATCACTAATGACAAATGTTGTCGTGAATATGTAAATAAATATTTATTGATATCATATTACTTATTTTACTCATTTTTTTAATTTTTATGTGAGATAATGAGGCCCGCAAATGCAATTTTATTGCCGACCCCTGCCTTAGAACAAATAAATGTGAATTAATTTTTTTTTACAAATGTAAGAATATATCAAGTTTTTTGACTAGATATAGTGTTCATATGTTGATAAAACGATCTACCCATATACTAATTATTGTACATATTTTCTCTTTATGGGAGATCGGTAAAGGAACACCTCTTATCATATTTATTTTCAGAGCATATTTCTTATTGTGACTGCATTGCGCATTGCTGCTCCGATATTTCCGTATTTATTGTAAGTAATTAAAAAAACATATTTTAGTTCAACATTACTAGTCTATAAAGTTGATTTCTTGAAAAATGTGAGATTTTGAAGACAATATATAATATATATGAATATGAATACCAATTATTAATATGGGATTTTCCATGGAAGATGAAACAATTTTCAGAACGGCCTTAGAAAACCGACACACTGTATTTATATAATACGAAACTATAATAATCTTCATTTACAATGCAATTTAGAGGAGAAAATAAATAAAATACTGCTGATCAGCCTTCTCAAGACCGACAAATATTTAATAGAAACTATGCTTTATCTCAGGGGCACACCAGAATAACTCTTTGTTATATATAATTGACGGGGTTAGAGTCAAAATGGTCCAAGTGAAATTTTTGAAAATTGTTCGTTAAGTGCATAATCGGGTTCAAAAATGATAGTTCTGTTCAGGAAAAAAGTTGTACAAGTGAAATCCTAGTCAGTGCTAAGATCTAGTGGCAAATCACTTACCTATTCCATTTTGGTGGCATGAACAAGTAACTTAAACATATCAATAGTGACCTTGAAATTAAGATTTTTATTCAATTTTATGGTTTTCACCATAAAAGCAGAAGACAAAATATTTCCGGTTTCGATAAATTATAGATTTTTTAAATCAGTTAAGAAGTTAAAGCACAGTTTTTCAAGTTTTAAAAATGTCACTTAGATCACTTTGATTCTAACTCCGTCAATTATAATTTAAGAATTATAGGTTATTTTAAACAAAATGTTTTATAATTCTGACCCTAAATGATAAATGTTGTGGGGTGAGATATATCGAATGAAACAAGAGTTGTTTTCCCACTATTTACTTCATTAACCGAAACAACAATTGTTTCATCCTCAGTAGTACATCATTCAGTGTTAAGAACCACTTTTGGTTTACATAAAATAAACAGTGGGTAGACATCCTTCTGTTCCATTCAAGACAAGAGAAGTCATTGCGTAGATTAGGTTTTTTTTTTTTTTATTATACAACATATATTTTGTTTAAATGTTGAAACAACTTTTGAAGGAAATAAACGACAGAGGAGAAATGTTGAAAAGTGAAGTAAGAAAGAAAACATTCTCAGCCAAGAAAGAACTGGAGGCTAGCTTGGAAAAACTGGAACGTCTTGTAAAAGGGAAATCGATAGGGCTGGTGGCTCAGATCCCCAGCGAAGAGATAAAGATACCTCCCTCGCCACAGCGGCGGATAGAGCCCCGGGTTCGTATGATAACAATCACGTCCATATTCAACTGTTCTTAATTAGTTTATATCTTCCATCAACAACTATCGGCAAATTTGTGTTATATATTTATATATGAGACAATATAGACAATATAACTGCATATAAACAATATAATTGCATTAGGTAATATACCTATTTGCATATAGACAATATAAGTACATTGTCGGGTATATGAGACAATATGCCTGCATATAGACAATATAATTGCATTAGGCAATATACCTACTTGCATATGGACAATATTCATTGTGAGTGCCGAACATTCTGGGAGTCAGTTCATGTTTAGAAATGCATATATATGTTTGTAAAATGAAGAATGTCAATTGAATTTTTTTAAAATGAAAGATGAACAGATGGACCATAGTGACAATAACTCAACTTCGGAAGATTCCAGAAGTTATGATATAATTAAACTTCGTTAATTTCCAAAAAAGGTCACAATTAATCATTAACATATTATTTAAATTAATTTAATTTTTTGTTTTGTGTTTTGGTCAATCCGTTCCCTAGATATACATAAACCACAATTTATTATGTGACCGTTAATAGAGTCGTTGGACGACAAATGGTTCAAGCCTTGAAATTTGGATTTTTCATTTTTTGTCTTTTCTGCCTTGTTAGGAAAAGCTAACTTTTCATTTCAAAATTTTCCGCACGCGAAATCGGTAAACTTAACATAAATGTGCAGTCATTCTGTTATACAACTGAGATACATTTTGAGGTTAGTATGACGGATTTTTGATATGATTTAGTTTAGTCGAACCACTTCGCCTGTTAACGAATTCAGTTTTTTTAATAAGAATCTATGGTTCCGGGAAAAAATTAGTTTTGGAATAAATTTAAAACTCATTTCAGTCATGTGTTGTGTCAGCGGTTTTATTTGTTCCATTGTATTGAGTGATCCTGAGAAAGACATTCATATGAATTAATAATGAAATTGATCTGTACAGGTCGGTATAAGAAAGTCCTGTTTTTGCCACATAATATTTATGTTTTTCTTTATTTTTTATTCTCTTTGAATAAAAACTACCGATAAAAGATATATATTCGGAAACGAAAAACCTTCAATTTTTCCAAACATGAAACCACTTGGCCTCTCAACGATTCAAATATATTTATTATATATTATTTTTATTTGAAGGTGCCTCCCCACATTTTGCCGCCGTACAAAAGGTCGGCCTTCACCGAGACAGACCGACAAGTGCCGAAGAGCAACAATTCTGGCTTGAGAAAAGCGCCTAGCAGCCGAAGGAAGAAATGTTGACCGATATAAGTGTTGTAAATAAAGCTAACAAAACAATTCAAAATAGAAAATGATCTACTGTTTTCATTTATTACTGATGAGAAGAGCGAATGAAAAAATACATTGGAGTATCTTACGCCATAAATTGGAGGCTTCATTGGGACTCTCGAGCCTCTATCTATGGCTCACCTTCCACAAAAGACAAAATCCTCTACATTAAAAAAAAAAAGTAAGACTAAACGTTATTATTTGAATGTTTTTTTAAATTCTCGCATTAAATGAATAATATGTATGAGGGCGCCGGTAGCTGAGCTCAAGGTCATGGGTTCGAAACCCGGCCGAGGCCCTTAGTTTATTTTATCTGGGAGGTAAAATAAACTTAAGCACGCCGTCCTTCGGATGGGACGTTAAGCGATGGTTCCGAGCCTGTACGATGTCAGGTACTCGTTAAAGACCCTTTACCCTTGGTGAATAAAAATTTAGGATAGGCAAAATTAGTAGAGTCGGGCTCATGTCCACCAGAGTGACGAAAGAGCGCCGAGAGTGGTAGTAAGCAATATGACCTCGTAGTTAAAGCCCGGGCATGAGTCATAATAATAATAATGAATAATATGTAATACAGTAGAATCTGTAAAACTCTGCATTGTTGGGATTACAGATAGGACGGATTATCTCGATTCACTCGTCAGTGAGTCCCCGGCAGTATACTACCTGTACTTCCCCAGCCCCGGATTAATTAACTAAGCTTTCTCTCTCCCTCTGGAATCAATTTACCGATTTGGTTGAAAATCAATATGTGTCCTACTCAGGGACTTTTGAATACTAAATTTTGTGCTGACACATTCTTTACATGGATAATTATTAGGGTTTTTGAGTTGGCCTTTCCCACTTCCTTTGGCAGATTCTGCTAAAAAATGATGTGTGTTTTCTCTATGAGGTTTTGAATTTGCATCTGAAATTATGAAATTTCATGTCGAAATCGGGCGTTATCATGTTCGCATGCAATTGATAAGGACCGGAAATTTTACTTCCCCAACTAAATGAAGTTATGTAGTAAGTCTGAACTTCATTGGAATTTGAAGTTTTCCAATCCCCTGATTCTAAAAATGAAAAAAACAAATTCCTGTATGTATGCTTATATTTATGTTATTACGATAACTCCCGTTAGAATGAATATATCAACACGAAATTTTATATGTGTATCCAGAACCCCGCAAGTAAGACACCTATTGATTTTTGGCCAATGGGAACGGGGGACCAGTGAAAGACCTGCTCCGGTGAAAATAGCTCTTGAAGAAAATTTCCATGTAACTCTGATGAAAACAAAATTTCACTGGATACCTACAAAATAAATACAAACATATTTAAGTTAATGCTATCTTCAGGACTAGCAGGTTCTCCCGGCGTTGCCCGGTTCGTAATTTTGGGCTGGCTGTATATCCGCTTAGTTAGTAACTTGTAAGTTAGATGATTCTAGAAATAATTTGACATGTTCAGTAATTTTGAGGTCTTATTTGTTATTGTTACATCATTGTGAAAAAAAAAAGCTCCGGAAAAGTTATTTTCAATTTAATTTCAATAAAATAAAATACTATACCTACTGTATTTATTAATATTATTATTTTTGTACTCACATTTCCAAGTATTTATTTATTCTTTTTATTTTCTGTTTTAATAGTATTGTCATTACTAATCATATGCGTGTCAGACTCAAATAGTTATATCTGTTTATGTATCTAATTTATAAGCTGTAAACATTCTTATGATGTATCCTATTACTATGTTATAGTTTAACGTAAATAAATATTATTATTATTATTATTATGATTATTATTACTAACCTGTTTAAAGTTACACCGGGCGAACTTACCCGCCCCACTTGGCTTAAATAAAAATGTCAGATGCACATGGGCTAAATTAGATACTTGATTTTGAAATTTTGTTTAGTTGATCCTGGCTTATAAGCTATATGTGAAGATCTGATCAAGCGTCAAAGAGCCTATTGGTCTCGCCCACATTCCCGAGCTTTCATTATGTGAGGAATGTCCATTTCATATTTTAACTTTGCATCTTCAACAGTTTTTTTGGTAGAGTGGACACTTGATTTTATACAGGGTGACTGGTACTTAGTGTGAACAATTTTAAGAGATGGTAGTACTCGGCAAGGAGGAGAAAAAAAGTTACATAAACCTTGGTCAAATTCTCAACTAGTTTAGAGGTGTAATGTTCTTAAGTTTTTTATTAATGTAAAACACGATTTTGGTCTGTAAAAAATTGAGGTTTGTAACGTGACTCCTTACTGCAAGCTCAAATTAATGACATGACTGAAATCTACATAAACTTTTCTGTTAGAAACTATCTGTGAAACTTACAACGCGTTGAAAAGATCGCTCTACGAACAGTTAACAACATTTAAAATAAGTAAAAGTGGGTTTCATTACGAGGGCCTCACTGGTGCTCGGGGGCCCTCTAAATCCTGTCTTTGAAAAATTCGAATTTCACAAAAATATATTGCTATATCAGATTGGTTATTATGGCCTCTGGATGATGGTTAGAGTTGCTTATAATTTGTTAATGACCATATGGTTAACATTAGCCAAACAGTTTTATTATTACAGAAAACCTCTAGATACGAATAAACATAATGTTGTTTATTTATTTATCCCCTTAATAAGAAGTGTTGAATACTTGCCAAAACCCATCTGTCTTTAAGGCCGTTAAGGATTTCTCATTTATTAATACGACAGAACAAGTCTCATACTACGTGTCTTCCTGATCAAATAATAATACATTAACGAAGGATCATAACTGTGGGAAGAGGCAGTGAAACGGTGCCGGAGCCTCTCCGATTCTAATAACACATTAAATTAAAAAGCAACCCGACAAAAATTTTTTTTTATTTTTATTCATTTTTTTTACTGAAACCTTGATTTTTGGGGGTGTGGGGGGGGGGGGGGGGGGAGGGGCTTGAAGAGCTTAGGGGGAGGCCTTATAGAGCTCAAACCTAGTCTCTAGCTATAATAGAGACCGTAATCTCTACACAGGCTCTGATGAAACCTGAAGATCTATGGAAACGACATACCCGATTCCCACCAAACATGGCATAAAACCATCTCGCAAATACCAGCTATTGAAACAGAAAAACCGCTTTGAAATCGGTTCAGCCGTCTTGGAGCTACGATGCCACAGACACACACAAACACACTTAGACAGAGGCTTCAAACCTATAACACCCATCCTTTTGCGTTAAAAAAAATAAGGGAATTGTCTTCAGAAAAGAAGTGTTTAATTTAAACTTGGGATGAAAAAATTATGAAACATGCCTGTAGAAAAAAAGTGTTTGAAATAATCTTGGCTTAAAAAAAAAACTAAAATAGGAGAATTGACTCCAGAAAATAAATGTTTGAAGTTGCTTGGAAAATTAGGAGTATCAAATCTGAAGTCGAAAGTATCCCTTTCCATTTGAAAAATCAAAATTGATTGTTGGTTTCGATTGTTGATGTATCTGGCGCTTTCCTTTTATTTCAAAAAAAGAATTGTTCACCTCATATATCAATTCTTACAGAAATTGAGTGTGATTCAAATAAGAAACCTCCCCATAACTTTTGAAGCTCTTTGTCCTCTTGGCTTGTCCACTAACCAGCTCAGAACGTGGAAATATGTTTAATGTTCTCATGAAAAAACAGGATAATGCTCCCCACCACTACGGTCCAACTAATAGTGTCTCCAACCAACAATCAAGAAAATTTTGAAGCATTTTTCAAATATAAAATTAATAATATAGTCATATAACCCTTCCATTGTGGTAGGAGGGTTCGCTGGGGGGATTGGGGGGCACTTGGTGCTGGGCCCTGGGTCGGCACCGCCGGGCTCTCTGGACTGGCTCTCTGAACAGTCCCGAGCTTTCGGGGTTGCGGACGGTCGTATAAGGAAGGAGATGAGCCCAGTTGTGCCGTGTTTCATTTATCTTCCCGGCTGGCGCGTTAGGCGAGGACCCCGGGTCTTGGGCTCGGTTCCTCTTGGATTAGTTCTGACGACATGACGTAAATAGTGATATGCTAATTTCATGAGACCACAAAAAAAAAAATATATATTTTAAACTGGGATCAAATGAAGTTTATCTCTAACAATTTTTCTTTTTAGAGCAGATTAAGGCTTAGCATAATTTACAACAGCTTAAAAATCTTCAATGTGTTTACAGGCTTCCGATACATGACTTTAATTGTAAATTCCATTCTAAAAACAGCTGAGAAAGTAAAAACTATAATACAAATCCAATGAAAAATGAAATTTAAAATTAATTTATTTTAATGGTTCAACAATTATAATATAATAAATAAAAAAATATATTATAATAAATAAAACAGGGCCCCGATAGCTCAGAGGTAACATGCTTGTCTTCTGAGCTCAAAATCACGGGTTCGAAACCCGATCGAGGCTCTTAGGTTTTTTTTATATAGGATGTTTTTATCCATCAGTAGTGTCGGACTCATGTCCACTAAAGCGACGAAACAGCGCTTTTGTAGTACATAGGCCACATGACCTCATAAATAATGCCCGGGCATAACTAACTAATAAATAAAATAATAAAATAAATAGTGTAAAGGAAAGGTGTGTTTCGAAGCTGTCTCTCTATAAATAGTTGGTGAGGATGAGTTTTGGTAGGTATTTTTAGCTGGTGTAAGTGTGGCGGATGAAGCGGGGAGAGGGGTGCGGGAGGGGGGCCCTCTAGCGGTCAGTCTGTGTTAACCACTTCTCTCTTCATGATCACCCAACCAGGTACCTCAATACACACTTTATACCTACCTTATACCTTACGATACC
Source organism: Aradus depressus (assembly GCA_963662175.1). Lineage (NCBI taxonomy): Eukaryota > Metazoa > Arthropoda > Insecta > Hemiptera > Aradidae > Aradus > Aradus depressus. Next base: position 7,596,674 of record OY759216.1, read on the forward strand.
TAACCAACAATATATTAAAATTTAAGCTGTAAGTCCGTCAAACCTTTTATTCTCTTGAGGAAGTGGTTTAATTCTCTTTTGACAGAAAAAAAAAAAATGCTGTCTTTAACACGATGAATGGATATAGAATGAATTGATCGAAAGGAAATTTTATATGTGTATCCAGAACTCTCTAAGAATGACAGCTATTGATTTTCAGCCAAATGGACCAAAGGGAAGGTGGAGATTAGGGGGGAGGCATAACACAAAAACTCTAAAAGCTGCCGTTGTAATGAGACAAAATTTCATAAGTGTATTTAAAGCCCTATAAGGAGGACACATATTAATTTTCAGCAGAATCAGCTGAAGGGGAGGGGGGTCATCTCAAAAATCCAATTAACTGCCGAAAAAAGTTAAAAGTTTCGACATGAAATTTTATATTTCAATTCAACACCCCATAAAGATGGAACCTATTTATATTCCACAAAATCGGTCGAAGGGAAGGGTGGCTCGACTCAAATACCCTAATAACTGCCGATATAATGAATGTATCCGACAGTTATTGCTGGCATACTTGACGTCAGATAATAACCGAAGTGTATAGGTCTCTTCTGACTACACGTCGAGCAGAAACCTATACACTCCGTCTGTCATGTGCCTCAAAGTTTTGATCTAATCACATTGTACACTTATATATATTACATATATGTTATATATATATACTTACATATGTATATTGTATTATATATAGACTTAATAGAATTTATTACAAACCTATCTTAATTATTGTTCAGCTGAGTATTACCATTGTCTGGCCAGATCAATTTGGATATATATATATATATAAGAAGCAAAAGATGATGTCACATAAGACGATGGATTAAATGGTCTGTATCCGTCCAATGTTTATAATTCATGACTGAACGGACGTACTTAATGAAAAGATTTTTTTTTGTATTTATTTATTTTAAGCCACAACTATGCAAACATTGCACAACCAGCGGCTGGGCTGACATATACTATACAAAAAATAATAAAAATAAATATGACATGAAAGGCTTGAGAGAGGAAAAACAGCCAGCGGTGAACCCTCATGACATCACTTCACAACAGATCTCTATGCCAAACTCTCTTTAATCTTCTTGGGGGATTGTGGGGTAAAGTATTTAAGATTTTGCGAACTTCCGGATTGGTGTGTAAGTAAATGTTGGTGTAGAAACGTTAGTATAAATGTTTAATGGTTGTGACGTTCGAGTCGCGGTGTAAAGTCTTATTGCTAACGTATGATGGGCATTGCGTGATCAGTCGGAGGGTTTTGGATTGAAATACCTGTATTTTTTTGATGTTCGAAGTCTTGGCTGTACCATATTTTAATGTAAAGATACGTCCAAAATCTGCATTCAATGCGTGACCGTTTTATGGGAATATAACCAATACAAGACTGTCGTCTCTCTACAGCCCAGAGGTAAACGCACTGGCAGATGTAGGAAAAAACTCATTGTTGATAAAAAAATTTAAATTCAAGTAAGTTGGTCTAGTTGCCGTGGCATTAGTGCTTTCATTCTATTTTATGTACTTTCATTTGAAACGAGCACTCCATCCTTTGGATGGGACGTTAAGCGAAGGACATGAGCATATACAATGTCAGTTACTCGTTAAAGACTCCTTCTCTAGGTAACTAAAAATTTAGAACTCCCATTGTAAAGTTGAGCTCATGTCTACCAGAGCGCTCTGGTAGTAGGCGATATGACCGGTAGTACTTAAACCCCAGGCATGAGCACAATAACTACTACAATATCCTTTCACTATTATTTTTGTTTCGAAAAAATGTATGCTGGCTTCATCAGAGAGACGAAAGTAGGCGTTCTGTACTTGTAAATCACTAAAACAGTGTATTATCATTTTATTTTTTCAACTAACCGCTAAACTGATTTTAAACAACAAAGCTGGGTATGAAAAGGAGATCTTCTTCTTCAGGAGTGTCTTGGGCCGTCCTGGGCAATATTTATTTATTTATTATTATTATTTTAATTCTGATTTCCTTTATATAAAAAATTAGCGATCTGATTTTTCGCTAAAACCTTAAGAGGCATTTAAGGCACTTCAGCTTCATGAAACCAAAAACTTTAATTCTCAGCAAAAACTTTTTTTTTTTTAATTCTTTCTAGATGAATGATAAAACTGAGCAAAATAACGACAGCATGAAATTTTGGATAATTATCAAATTGCTTGAGCGTTTTTCATGAAAAGTGCGGCTCCAATAGAGGTTTACACGATAGTAGAATATACAGTTTTTTTTGTCAAAATTTATACATATTAGACATTTTCTTATACATGGTCTCGTTTTGTTCCCGATATAAGATATAAGATATAAGATATAAGATATAAGATATAAGATATAAGATATAAGATATATAATCAGCTGAAAATTGTTTTATTATTCGAGCACTTTCCTATATTTACTCGTTTAGTATAAAAGTGATCATGTGTGTGATGAACCCAATCCTTGTCTCCTTGGTTTTTCCCCTGGACTTTGATCGTTCTTCTGTATAAAATCTTTCTCCTTCAGTTTGACTAGACAGGTCAGAATTTTATAAATTCATCACTCATCTGAAAGCTTGGACTGAGAACCTGTGGCACCACCTATAAACAGAAGAGAGTAATAAACACAGCACAGAAAATAGGTGAAGTAAATAAGTAGAAAATAAAGAATTATAGTAAATTAAAAAATATATATATATATTTTAGATGTCTACAGCTGTTGAGCACATATTAGAATAGATGTCTACCGTTGTCGAGCATATACTGGCGGAGACTCCCATCCTAAAAATCATCCATGATTCCTGAATAGGAGGTAACTTCGAGATCTTTAGCGAAAAGCATGACTTTTGTCTATTTTCATTGGAACATCAGTGCTGGTTGTCTTTTCCCATCAGATGACATTGATACGTAAGCATATACTTAGCCAATATATATATATACATATATGACGATGAAAATAGACAAATGTCATACTTTTCGCTAAAAATCTCAAGGCTACCTCCTTGTGCTATTCAGGAAACATGAAGGATTGTTAGGATGAAATTGAGACGATAAGATTGAGCCAGTATGCGCTCGACAACGGTAGACATTGATGTGTAAATTTACATATGATTTGTATAATTAACATATGTTCAGTTTTCAGTATCCATTCAGTGTTATGTAAACCTTTATTGGTTAAAAACATAACACTGAATGGATTCTGAAAAACTGAACATATGTTAAATACACAAATAATGCAATCATATGTAAATATGCACATCAGACATCTAAGCTAATAAGAGGGCGCCGGTAGCTCAGTGGTATGCGTGCTTGACTTCTGAGCTCAAGATCGTGGTTTCGTAGCCCGACCGAGGCCCTTAGTTTATTTTATCTGGGAGGTAAAATAAACTTAAGCACGCCGTCCTTCGGATGGGACGTTAAGCGATGGACCCGAGCCTGTACGATGTCAGGTACTCGTTAAAGACCCCTACCCTAGATGAATAAAAATTTAGGGTAGGCAAAATTTAGGACTCCCACAGTAGAGTCGGGCTGATGTCCACCAGAGTGACGAAAGAGCGCTCTGGTAGTAGGCGATATGACCTCGTAGTTAAAGCCCGGGCATGAGTCATAAAACCTAACCTAACCTAACCTCTGAGCTAATAATATTATGTTCTGAACAGCTTCAGTTAGACAACGACCGGCACTATAGCTAGTCTGTGCTAGGCTACAGACCTTAGTGTTTGCAAGACAACGGTAGCCTCTTTGCCTTGTATTTAACGACATCGTTTTTTCTTTTTTCACAGAATCAATTTTACATAATAGAAAATTTTCATTTTTCTTTCCTCTTTGAACAATGAAAATAAATCAGTTTCTGAATAAAGTTTTCCACAAGTTAACACACTTTAGTTGAAGTATAATTTAAATTATTATTTCCATTTGTTTGGGGAAGGGCATTCTTTCTTCAAGAAGAATATGGTCAGAATAATTGTTTTGTTCCATCACAAATTTGTTACATGTAATACAAAAGCGTTAGAGACATAGGTTCAATTTATGTCGATATGTGATGCCTAAAAAATACTAAACTCATATCAAGACCTTAAAAGGCTATGTCAACATTTTGTAAGCGAGGGAGGGTTGTGGGGGGGCCCAAAACATAAAATTAGTGCTAGTAGCTCTTGATCAGATTCTCATATTATTTCACCCGTCATCCACATAAACTATAGTTCTAGTTACTAACCGGGCTGATAATGTTACTTACAAGTTGTTGAGTTGACCCGTGATGACAGAGAATAGAAGCATGTGCCTACTATTCAGGGACACGGACTGACAGAGGTCCGACCACTTCGATAAGATCCTTTGTTTTGGAGGCTATTTCTATCTTGGATCCTCTCAGCAACCCACCACTTCTTTCTCTCTATTTAAATTTCATGTTGGGAGCCATGGTGGCCGTGCGGGCTAGAGCGTAGGGCTGTGATCATCATGGTTTGCGGGTTCGAATCCCGTTTCATAGATAGAACTCCCTCCTGGGACCATGGATGTCGTAAATAATTAGATAACATAGAGTGACATGGCTAATATGCATCAAACATAAGGCCCAAAAAAAAAAATGCAATGCACTTTCCCAGCAGGGATTAATTAAATAAGTTTTCGCTCTCCCTCTGAAACGCTTTACCGATACTGATGAAACTTCTGTATTTTAATAGGTACTAAATTTCATGTTTTTTTTTATCAATATGAGAATGCGTTGCCTGAACTATAAGAATTATATCGAAACAATGTACAAAAGAAATTTAAGTTTTTAAGAATTCTACATAAAATTTGCCGATAGTAACGCTTATAGTATACTTCCCGATAAGGAGAAGTGGAGTATCTACCGATCGAATAGTTTTGATATAAGTAATTGATATTTCATATAATCGATAATGTCATCTAGAATGTAGATTCTACATTCTTTTTTTTTTACAAATGATAGGGAATTCAATATCGAATTTATTAGTTTCAAAAAGTCTACTTTTTTTTTTGTAGATACAGCACACGTCCACCATGGCGGCGAAAAAGCCGGTAGTAGGCGTTATGACTTCGTAGTTAAAACTTCAAACGGAATTTCATGCTTTCCGACCTCTTGAGTCCAAAGGTGGGGAAATATGTAGATATGTCTGTGAACAGGATAACTCCGCATAGAATGAATATATGAATACGAAATATTAGGTGTGTATCCAGAACCTTTTAAGGAAAACACCTATTTATTATTTTCAGTCAAATCGGGCGAAGAGAGGAAAGGGATTTGGAGGGAAAGCTTTACACAAAAACTCTATTAACTGCTGATGTAGGTAATTAATGTAAAATTTTGAATTTAAATTCAAAACCCTATAAGAATGGCATCTATTCCTCGAAATCAGTCGAAGGGAAGGGGGAGACCGTAGAATTTTTTTTTTTTAAATATTATTGAGAGCTCATTTTTCTCAGTGGTATGACGATCCTTATTTTGACGAAACAAAAGGCAGATTCGGGCTACGGGAAACCTGCAGAAGGAACTCTGCTTTTTTATTAGACTTGAAAATCGGTGACTGGAATTGGGCCGTTGATACATTTTAACAAGTTCTAAGTTGAGGAAAGCGGACATATTGTGGAAACTTGTAATAAATAAATAAAACAAACTTATTTATTTGATACATTTTAACTCATTTTGAATTACTTGGCCTTCGTTTTATAGTTTTCATCTAACTACTTTAAATAACTAAGTTTCAAATTTCAACTAGTTAGGTTAGGTTTTATGACTCATGCCCGGGCTTTAACTACAAGGTCATATCGCCTACTACCAGAGCGCTCTTTCGTCACTCTGGTGAACATGAGCCCGACTCTACTGTGGGAGTCCTAAATTTTGCCTACCCTAAATTTTATTCACCTAGGGTAGGGGTCTTTAACGAGTAACTGACATCGTACAGGCTCGGGACCATCGCTTAACGTCCCATCCGAAGGACGGCGTGCTTAAGTTTATTTTACCTCCCAGATAAAATAAACTAAGGGCCTCGGTCGGGTTTCGAACCCATGTTCTTGAGCTCAGAAGGCAAGCACGGATACCACTGAGCTACCGGCGCCCTCAAATTTCAACTAGTGTATCTCTTTACTTTTTGGGAGGGGTCATGACCCCTAGGACCCCCCCTAGCTTGTATACGCGCATGTATTTTCCAGGCCAGCGTTGATTTATTCAACTAATTGTTACAAGTTCTAATCAGAAGAGTTTATTTGAAAGGAGGACAGAGGAGATAGTTAACCCAAATACTTTGTGAAGACACTAAATGTACACTTATTTATACTCATCAAGTCTATATGTGTCCTTAATTATATATGTAGTACTATCAAAGACAAACCCGAAAAAATCATTGTCAATTTAACATATTTCTTTCTAAAATGATATTTGACGTTTTTTACTTCCCCAGCCTTACGAAGTTATGTAATCGGTCAGAAATTCGATGCCAAGTTTTCAACGGAATTTCATGTTTTCCAACCTTCTGATACTAAAAATGAATAAAAAAAACTGTGTGTGTCTGTGAACACGATAACTCCCGACAGAATGAACGTATTGACACGAAATTTTATTTGTAAATTTAAAACCCTATAAGGACAACATCTATTAATTTTCAGTAGAATCAGCTGAAGGGGAGGGGAGAATCAGAGGGGCTCAACTCAAAAATCTCAATAACTCCCGATGTGACGAGTATATAAAATTTTATATTTAAATTTAAAACCTCATAAGGATGGCAACTAATAATTTTTCGTGAAGTAGGTCAATGGGAAGGGGGGCTCGACTCAAATATCCTAATAATCGCAGATGAAATGTATGTATCGACTAAAAATTCATTATGATGATAATATTGAGTTTTAGCACAAACGGTCGATTGGATGTGGAGGGAGATTGAAAACGGTAATCGTGCTGGGGAAGTACAATTTTACTTTGATTTTCTATTAAATGAAAGATGGTAAGTTCGAAAAAGGAGCTTGTCCCGGTCCATTCCAAATCAACAATTCATATACGAAATGACCCACTAATTAATATAAATAATTGAGTTCATACCAAACTTGTCTGACTTACCTGACGAAGGGTAATGCCGAGCCCAGTTGTTTATGTATACATTTCCTGTGAAATAGAGAATGTTTGTTTTATTTATTTACTATACATGTCCAGAATCTGTCGGTCTTTCTCAACTTAGAAGTTGTAGGTTTATTGAAGTCACGCTTCAAAAAGTACGCATTGTGGTGGGCATTTTCCAGCGAAGGTAGTTTTGTTGTTTTTAACAAGAAAGAAAACAAAACTGTTTAATATTATAAATTGGTAGTATTCCTTCAAAATTTCCCCAAAATAATAAATTACATACAACATTTGTTTCTGTAAATATATAATAAATAAATGTCTAATTACAATTTTGTTACAAATTATTCATATTCTAAAGGCTCAGCCTTGTCGAATCCACCAGTCAACACCTTTTTAATATATAAAATTATTTAACTATATATAATATCTAACATTATTCAGATTTTTAATTTTAAAAAATTATATTAATGAACGGAAGCATTTATCTGTTTTATAAATAAACAAAAGCAACATTTCATGTCCGATTTCATTAATCAAAATATCGTTGGCCTAAACGTGATACCTCGTAAGCGTAAGTTTTTCCGAAAATCGTTTTTTTTACAAAAAAAAAAAAAGAAAAAAAACTCTATTGGTCTAGTGGGACCTCGTATACGATAAAAACAAAAAAAAAAACATGAAATACGGTTTGAAGTAATACCTTGCAAAAAAAACGGGAACGAAATTCTGGTGAAACCTGGTAACTCCGTCACGTACGTTAATTCTTTACTTAGATTTGCAAACTAGTTTAAAAACAATTCATGGCATGCATATACATCTCACTTAATACAAATGTCGAAAAAATTGAGCTTTCCTATTATGAATATTTTATTAATCAGTTTTTTTTTCTCTCCTGTAAAGTTGGCTTTTTGTACATACGCGAAGTATCACGTTAGGCCGACGATATGTAACATAATAACAAAAATGATGCGCACTCAGCAACTTGTCTTAGCTTATATCTAAACCTGAAGATCGTGTGATTCCAAAACCAGTAAGTTATGTATACATTTCTTGTGGAATAGATAATATATAAAATATTAAGTTTGTTTTATTTACTTACTAATATAAGCAATAACAATAAATGGACTCTTACTTTAAAATATATTAAGTGAATATTAATAGTGTAAGTGAAATCATTTATTATTATTTATTTACTAATATAAGCAATAACAATAGTACTCTTACTTTAAAATACTAATCACTAGAATGAAAGTATAAAAGTCCTAAAATTATTAGGTGAATGTTAATAGTGAAATCTCAAATAGTGATAAATTTTAACTACAAATAGGTTGGATTAGTAAGATGTTGACATTAACTGATACTATTTTTTCTTTTTCGACTTCCCAAGCAAATGGTTGGTAATTTAGTTGCTGTTAATTTACGAGGAGCTAAAATTCTACAGACACTTGTGGTCCGTCTGATTCATGTCGCCAAGGATATCTGTGTGTCTCCAACTGATTCATGTCGCCAAGGATATCTGTGTGTCTCCAACTTCCTTCTCTAAATAGTAACACTTAATGGAGTTTTCTTTTCTTTTTTTTTTTTTAGTTTATTTTAGCCAAATTTTCCGAAAGTAAAGAAGAACCATTTGCATTGCAAACAGACAACCAGATGTAAGTGAACATTTTCTTTGGCTGAGCACAGACTACAGGATTAGCCTGGCTGGCGCCTTCTTTAGAGAGTCTTTAAGTGTGTGCCGTACGACTTAAAAGAGGAAAAAGTCGTCAGCTAATCACCGGCAATGAAACTTCCCCAGAAATAATCAATTAAGCTGAAAATGAATAGTTGACTTGCATGGGGAATTCTGAATCCCCGTATTAAATTGTCTGTCGATACATTCATGATATCGGCAGTTATTGGGGTTTTTGAGCCCCCTCCTCTGATTCTCCCCCTTACCTTCGGCGGATTTCGCGGAAAATTAATAGATGTTCTCCTTATGTTTTTTTTATTCAAATATAAAACTTCAAAGCGATACATTCATTACAAGGGCAGTTATTGGGGTTATGTAGGTCATTTCATTGTTGACCTAGAATGGCCCGGGACAAGTACTATTTTGTCTCCTTCATATTCCAACTTACTTTTTCACTTACTTTGTTTATCGATTTATTTATCTGTTTATTTTTAAGAGGGCGCCGGTAGCTCAGTGGTATGCGTGCTTGTCTTCAGAGCTCTAGATCGTGGGTTCGAAACTCGACCGAGGCCCTTAGTTTATTTTATCTGGGAGGTAAAATAAACTTAAGCACGCCGTCCTTCGGATGGGACGTTAAGCGATGGTCCCGAGCCTGTACGATGTCAGGTACTCGTTAAAGACCCCTGCCCTAGGTGAATGAAAAATTTAGGGTAGGCAAAATTTAGGACTCCCACAGTAGAGTCGGGCTCATGTCCATCAGAGTGACGAAAGAGCGCTCTGGTGGTAGGCGATATGACCTCATATTTAAAGCCCGGACATGAGTCATAATAACTAACTAGACTGTTTATTTTTAATGAAACAATCTATTTCGTTCGTTCCGTGTTTAAAAGCATTCTTTTTGTTTTCAAATTATTTTAATATTGTTATTCATCTGAAAGAGTGTTTTAGATCAAGTTATTACTTGTAGAACTTGTGGTTAGTTAAATTCTGATTAATCACAATTCATGGAATGTTCTAAGTTTTGGAGTTGAGTCCCTCTTTCCATCGGCTGATTCCGCATAATAGGTGTCGTCCTTATGGTGTTTTGAATTTACATATGAAATTTCGTCCAATACATTCATCATAAGGGCAGTTATTGATGATTTTGTGTCCAGCCCCCTTCTCTGATCATCTCCTTCCTTCGGGAGACTTCGCGGAAAATTAATGGGGTTTTTAATTCAAATATAAAATTTCATGTCGATACATTCATTACATCGGCAGTTATTGGAGTTTTGGAGTTGAGCCCCCTCTGATCCCCCTCCCCTTTATCTTCGGAAGATTCAATTGACAAATAAGAGGTCTGTATAGGGATCTGGATACACGTATACAATTTCGTGTCGATACTCAGCATCAAATTTCTGACAGGTTACATAACTTCCCCTATACCTCGTATAGCTGAGGAAGTAAACATTATAAAATATAAGGAGTGAGGGAGTGAATATTTAGGGTCGATAAGATGGGAGTGCGGTGTTCCGATTTCACTAACTTTCTCATGGAGGACCGGTATATCGAATTATCTCCTCTTGTATACAATTTCTTTGACAAACTCACCTTGGCCTATAAGTTGAAAGTTTGATTTTCTGACCATCATGGACTTTGTAACTGAGACAAACACCATCCCTGTATTGTATGTAAATATAAATATAAAACTCTAGAATGGAAATAGCAAAAACAAAGATTGGAACAACTTCAAAAGATTATTTTGGTTTACGAAAATAAAGGTTTCTTTGTTAACAGGTTCTAGGTCAGAAGTTGCAGACTTATGATAGGCTCAGAACGCCAAATTTTACCTGTTTATTTTTTAAAACAACACTTTTTCTTGTAATTTCTGTTACATTATTTGGATTTTTTTACAACGCATAAGATTGTGCTTCAGTGGATCCCCGGACACGTAGGCCTCCAGGGCAACGAACTGGCAGACTCCGCTGCCAAAGAAGCTGCAACAGATGTCGGTGAGCATGCTCAAATACAGCTACCTCCACGAGATGCAAGACGTTGTTTAAGAAAGATTGTTATGCAGAACTGGCAACAAGCATACTTTGAAGAATCTACGTCAAAAGGAAGAGAGCACTATGCTGTACAAAAGACGGTAGATCTAAAACCATCGTTCCAGGACATGGGCTTGCGTCGTCGGGAGGTAGTTCAGTTGAGCAGGCTTCGGACGAACCACGGGCGTGTCAACAGAAACCTACACGTCATCAAGGTGACTAATAGTTGTCAGTGCGACCGGTGCGGCAGCACAGAGGATATGAACCACGTGATAATGAAGTGTCTGAAGTAGGAGGAGACGAGACGAAAGTATCCAGATCAACCGGACGACACCCTGCAAGTTTGCCTGAAGAACCCCGCCAAAGATAAATATAAAAAACTAACAGACTTTCTTAAAGACATTGAAATAGTAATTTAATTTATTTAGAATCTGTGAACTTTTTTTTTTTTAATTTTTATTTTTTTTAATTTTTATTTTTTTTAATTTTTATTTTTTTTTCTTTTCTTTATAATTCATTACTTTACCTATAATTTTATTGCTGATATCTTGTTGTTTTCACATAGCAGCATAGTTCGTAATTGAGCTGTTGTCAATAAATAAAATTAAAAAAAAAAAAAAAAAAAAAAAATTATTTGGATTTTAATTTTATGCATACATATGTTACAGACAGGGAGCCATGGTGGCCGTGCGGGCTAGAGCGTAGGGCTTTGGTCGCATGGTCTCACTCACCATGGTTTGCGGGTTCGAATCCCGTCCGGGAGTGAGTTTTATTTCGTAGATAGAACTCCCTCCCGGGGCCATGGATGTCGTAAATATAACTAAATAACTCATTGACATGGCTAATATGCACCGTACATAAGACCAAAAAAAAAAAAAAAAAAAAAAAAAAATGTTACAGACAAAAGTTGAATTCCCTCACTGTTTTATGAGGAGCCTATAAGAACATATAACAGTCTTCAGTGCCTTAAAGCCCTTCGACATTCAAAAAGTGTTTTAAATGGCCTTTAAATATTTCTAATAACTCTGTGCCCTAAAGAACCTATTTATAAGTGACTTTAATAGGTGGCCTAAAGAAACTTGAGTGTCTTAAAGGGCTTTTTAAAAACGATTGTTAATAACCAGGTCTAAGGGGACTTGCCTTAAAAAAATATTTAAATGCTCTTTTAGGTTTTCCTGAATTCGGTTTTTGACTGTAGCAAGTACAAATAGCACTCAATAGCAACAGGACTTCTCAAGGAGTTATGCACATTAATACTAATAATAATACCGACTTAGAAAATAATAAATTCAAATAATAAAAGGAAAATTAAAAAATAAATAATATAAATTTTTTATGAGAGTATCGATGTTACAGGATTCTTCTTTATAAGGTGAATAAAGTGGTTCTCTTCCTGTTCAAAAATTGTTTTATTTCACAACCGGTTTGGCACATTCTGCATCATGAGGCTACAACATAAATTAAAAATGCCTCACATACCCACCTACTTGTTAATAATATCTGTGTCATAAGTACAAAACGTTTATAACTAAATTTACATAATAGACACGTCAAGATAAAAAAAAGTATTAAAAATAAATAAGTAGGTACATAAGAAAGTTACAATTGAAAATATATGTGAGGCCATTTCAGGACTTTATTTCTTTTCTCGAAATTTTGTTATATTGGCATTACTAGGCTTAAGAACTTTCAAGGTAACGCTGAACAAAGAGTTAAATAAAATGATTTTGAGAATGGGAGGGAGAGAGAGAGAGAGAGACAGTGATCTGTAAGCGTTGTTGGTAAAAGAAAATCCTGTAATGGCCACATCACGTATATTTTTTTAATTTTACAAAAGAACCACTAACACATAAATCATATTTTAAAGTATACAGGGTGTAACAAGTCGAGAGGGCGATACTGAGGGATCTTATAGTAAACTTAATTCTGAACAAAAAAGTTCCTATAAACATAGGTCCGCAAATGATTTGTTTTAAAGTTATAAGCAAAAAACTGCAGGGCAAAGAAAGAAATACCTGCAATTGGTATAAGGGTTTAGGATCTGAATAGGGTTCAAAGTTCAATACCATTCATGTTTATGAATGTTGGGTTCTACTTCAATGCAACTAATGTCATTTATTGTAAATCAGTTTTGCATAAAATGCAGCGAATGTTCACCGCTATCTCCTTTCGCCAATATTTCTTCCTGCCCGATTCAATTCGGATGCAATGCTAAATCTATTGGAAAATGATCTAGTGGACATCCTCGAGGATATCCTATTGAACCTGCGAGTACATAGTTGGTTTCAAATGGATGGATGCCCAGCACATAATGGCAGAGTCATTCGTGATTGGATGGACAGAAATTATCCAAGGAGATGGATCGGACCCTTTGGACCAGTAAGATGGCCTGCAAGAAGTCCCGACTTAACGTCCATGGATTTTTACGTTTGGGGGGCGTTAAAAACTAACGTTTATTCGCAATCTGTAAACACTAGGGAAGAACTGGTTGAACGGATTCAGAGCGCTTGTGACGAAATGAGAGGACAGGAACAAGAGGTACTAACAGCCATAAATTCAGTTGCCCGGAGGTGTCAATTATGTGTACGACAACAGGGAAGACATTTTGAACAATTATTGTAGTTACTCTTTACTTTCAAGTGATTAGTGTTGTATTAGCGTCTTTTTATTATAACTTTAAACAAAGCATTTGCGGACCTACGTTTATAGGAACTTTTTTGTTCAGAATTAAGTTTACTATAAGATCCCTAAGTATCGCCCTCTCGACTTGTTACACCCTGTACTATAATACAGAAGATACCATTGTATCAAGGTCATCCCATAAGTAATGTAGGTTTCTCATTATTGCCTGTTTGTATACACAATTAAAGCCAACTGCCTTTGGATGATGATTTGTTTACCAATATTTAAATAATATTTAAATATTGGTAAACAAATATTTATAATATTTAAATAATAAGTATTAATAAGTAATTAACTTATATTGTTTTGACGGAGGAATACCTATATTTAGCTATGAGTGACAAGTTACAACATTACTTGGATATATTCCTTATAGACATTTAGTTTACATTCTTCGGGTCGCTATACGTTCATTAGTTTTTATAAGGCCGCTCCGAATAAGTGCTGTTACATTGGGGGTGAAGTACTGAAGAATAGGAGACTTGAGTGGGACGGACGGCAACGCTGGCAGGGAGGGGAGACTCCGTGAAGAGGGATGCTGAAGATATGGGAGCTGGAGTGAAGGAAGCTGGTTAGGATGACCAAACAGTCGAAAGGTGTCAGTTGATTTGTATAACTTCTAGCGGATTTCATACATACACTACTTTCTTCTACTTAATTTCATACACTCGTTATAATGGTTTATTTTTTCAGCGCTCTTCTACTTATAAACACTAAAAAAACTGTTGCCAACAAAAACTAGAAAACTAAATTATGGTGAATACAAAAAAGAAAATCTGTATAAGTAAAGTGTACAAACAAACAAACTTCAGGGCGATGCGCGAAAATGGTTGAATACATATTCATGAAACTTACAGTTTATCTTAAGGATGGCCCCACTTAGAATATAATCACACAGCAGACGGTAATTTTAAGTTGGGAGGGGGCGGGGCAGGATTACAGAGTAGGGGTTACACGAAAACATTATTATTATGTTGAACATTTTAATTTCTATGCCATAAAAATGAGGGGCGATTCTCTTCCGTGTGTGTCCTCTCTATACCTCTTCATGAAACTACATTTGAGATTCATATGCATATTGTTATGAACTGAATCATTTAGTTTGTCAGTAGGTCATTTCATTGTTGACCTAGAAAGGGCCGGGACAAGTACTATTTTGTCTCCTTCATACTTCAACTTACTTGTTCATTGTTTTTCGATTTATATCGAATTTATTCATAGTTTACCTGTTTATTTTTAAGAGGGCGCCGGTAGCTGAGTGGTATGCGTGCTTGTCTTCTGAGCTCAAGATCGTGGGCTCGAAACCCGACCGAGGCCCTTAGTTTATTTTATCTGGGAAGTAAAATAAACTTAAGCACGCCGTCCTTAGATGGGACATTAAGCGATGATCCCGAGCCTGTACAATGTCAGTTACTCGTTAAAGACCCCTGCCCTAGGTGAATAAAAAAGTTAGGGTAGGCAAAATTTAGGACTCCCACAGTAGAGTCGGGCTCATGACCACCAGAGTGACGAAAGAGCGCTCTGGTAGTAGGTGATATGACCTCGTAGTTAAAGCCCGGACATGACTCATAATAACCAACTAGACTGTTTATTTTTAATGAAACAATCTGTTTAAAAGCATTCTTTTTGTTTTCAATTTATTTTAACATTGTTATTCATCTGAAAGATTGTTTTAGATCAAGTTATTACTTGTAGAACTTGTGGTTAGTTAAATTCTGTTTAATCAGAATTCATGGAATGTTATAAACTTTAGAAACTCTATATAAATCGGGTAAACGAGATTGAAGCATCTGTTTGCAGTGTACAATTGAACAGTTAGTAAAATGTATATAGTTGCTTTTAGTGTTTATTTGATCCAGTTTTCTAATGTTTGGTTGTAAATGACTTTCTAAAATGTAAGTAACTTTGTTTATTTTGAACTAAAGTCATAGTTATTAGTTACATAAAGAGAGTTGTGTGTTTTCTTCTCATATTTTGAGTTTGTCAAGTTTTCATTTGGGCTGGCCGACAGTACAATTGGAACGTAGTCAATACAAAATTACTCACTGTAGATTATTTATTTAGTCATAAGTAGCCTCAGAAGAAACGAAGTCTATGACAATACTCGTATATTGATAGAACCAAAAAGTAATAGGAACCACATTTACTATTCCTTGGGAAACTGCTAGTTATAAATAAAAGTGAAAAATAACCCAGAATCAGATTTGGAAACTACTGGTGCTTAAAGGAGGGATAACGAGAAAAAGAACTATTATAAAAAATATTCACAAAATATCTTCTCGGGGCCTTGAGATAAATATCAATTTTTGACAGCTCGCCAAATTAAAACTTATTTCAAACACAACTGATAGAACATTTTTTCAACAAATCTTAATTTAAATTATAGTATTTCTGTTTTTAAAAAGCTAGCAACTCCATTCGTAAAGGAAGAAAGCCTTGGATCTTGAGAGCAATTAATTCTACAATGGCCATTTATATGGAAATAATCCCGAAAATCGGGACATGGAAGAGGTTTAGGAAAATGAGGATGTGTGACTCCTAAAGTGCAATCATAATGATAGAATATAATTGTATTATACACATACAAAATGAAATAAAATCACAACTCTAAGACCGCACATTGACCCAAAACCATTTAATGTTAGACATAGTGGAAAGATAATAAAATAAATAAAAACAGAGAACTGAAAATGACCAACGTTGGGCGGATGTCTGGAGCCGGCCTAACAAAAGAAACAATATGAAGGATAGATATGAAACTATAAAAACAAGATAAATTATATAAACTTTTGCTACTCTTAACTTTTAAAAGATTTTCTATTAAGCTCAGTATAATCTTGCTTGCTGTGGAAGAATCAATTTCTGTTACAAAATGGATTTTATTATATAACTTCATTAATCTGTTAATTAAGATAATTATTAATAGTTGGTTATGGAGACGCATGTCCGATATAACTATGGGATCATATCGTCTACTACTAGTGCGCTCTTTCGTCGATTTTCTCGGCATGAGCCCGTATCTACAGTGGGGCCTAAATTTTTATTCACATTGTACAAGCTCGGGGCCATCGTTTAACGTCCCGTCCGAAGGACGGCATGCTCGAGGTTTTTTCCCCGCCCAGATTCTAAGAGCCTCGGCGGTTTCGACCCCCGCGATCTTGAGCTCAATAGACAAGCACATTAACTCTGAGTTACCGGCACCCTCTATATACCTTGTATTAATTCGGTTTGGTGACGTCAAATCCGCCGATTGTATTCTCAGTCACTTCTAATAGATAGAAAGCTGAAACTTGTTACAGATTGCCTCATTCCATTTACAATGCATTATATCAACATTTCAGTAAGTTCAATCGAGCAGTTCACCGTCTATATCAACATTTCAGGCAGATCAATCGAGCAGTTCAGCGTCCATATCAACATTTCAGTCAGATCAATCGAGCAGTTCACCGTCTATATCAACATTTCAATCAGATCAATCGAGCAGTTCACCGTCCATATCAACATTTCAGTCAGATCAATCGAGCAGTTCACCGTCTATATCAACATTTCAGTCAGTTCAATCGAACGGTTCAGCGTCTATATCATGTCATTTTTCAGACGTTCGCTTGATTTATGCGAAAACGATTGGTTCATTGGAAAAATTTTCTACTACAAAAATGTTCTTTATGAAATTTCTAACTTGGAGGTTTTTTTAAAGACTACAAACACTATCATGATCATATAAGGAGGAAAAAATCTCATGAATTTTGGTATGAGAGGGCTTAGCTGAACGTCCTGATGGGTGTCTACCCTATGTATGTTAATTATTAATATATTAATTTCTTTTGAAATGCCAAGCTCTATCCAAAAATATCTAAATGTGAAACATTTTTTCCACCAAATAAATTTCTGATTAGGAACTTTTCTTCTGTTTGTTTTATGACATAATATTCTGAATTCAAATTCAAGTTTAGCGCTTGTTAAATTGACGAAAAATGAAAAACAATGGATTTGGAAAACAAAACATGGATATGATGAAGTAGGTAATATATGTCTGTCTAGAAATAAAACAGGATTATCAACAGATTTCTGTTTATCTTCACAGTTCTGAAAACTTCCCTTCAGGAGTGACGACGCATTCCCAACCTTCAGATGTATTCTCTTGGTAAACTATATTTAACCTACACAAAGCTTACGAAGCTAGATAAGATGTAAATTTGTTGCTTTATTTAAACTTGTATCTTTTTTATGAAGTTATTTTTAAAGAAAAACGTTTGATCAACAACATTTGTTTTGCTAAGAGAATATAGCTTATGAAGCCAATTTGGGTTCGTATTACTGTCGACTGACATTCCACTGTCAATGTTCTGTCATTCTTGTCACCAGAAATTTCGTGAGTTTGAAACAACATATGTTCTCTTATTTTTTATTGTTATGTAGGCATAGAAGGAAATGAACATTTGCAGACCTTGCTGCAAAAGAAGCCTCAACTTCAGCTGCAGAATGTAATGAAATTTCTAAAAAATCGGATCTCAAACAGATACTACATGGTAAGGTTAAACTGGGTTGGAGCAACATGTGGAACGAAGTTGACGACCACAACAAATTAAAATACACCAAAAAAAAAAGGGTAGAACCATGGAAAATGTCCGTAAGGGATAACCGACGAAATAGGTGGCAGTGATGAGGCTACGAGTGGGTCACAGTCGGTTAAGCCACGGGCACCTGATAAGAAGAGAGGAAGCCAGGAAGTGTGAGGAGGAGCTGTCGGTGCGGCACATCCTGGAGGAGTGTCCACTCTATCAGGAGGACCTGGCCAGGAGAGGCATCACCAGAGCACTACCAGCAGCCCTGGGCAACCACCGAGAGGCGATCCAGAAGACTATAGACTTCTTTAGTGATACAAAACTAATGGACAAACTATAATGCAAGCAAAAATGTAAAAGTATACAATAATACAAAAAAAAAAAAAAAATATGTATATATGAGTCGTCCACTTCCAATGACCACTATGTCCGCAACCCCTAGTTTTGAGATATTTGCAAAAACCTGTTGAGGCCCTTGGTATGAAGTTTTGAAATCCATTTTTTTTTCGAGTTATTCTAACAAAGTCCTCCAGTTGATTAGGAGCATACTGGGAAATCTAAAGTTTCTATTTTTTTTAGAAACTCAGTAAATAGGTTGGACTAAGTGGGTTTTGGAACAGTACTTTGGACTAAGTGAGTTTTTAAAAATAATTTCAGCAACTTACTATATTTTTAAAAAGAAAATAATTTATTCAAGAAAATCTTGCCAGCTGAGTAAAAATCACAAAATACGTTTCATTTATTTACATATTTGTTGAGGCGACATAAAGGTGGTAAGAGGTAAAAAACAATTCAAATGTCCAAAATCCCTAAAACTAAAAAGGAAAAAGTGATAAACTTTTTAACAGTTCTTGAACTCTTCAGCTTCTTCTATAATAGCATGAGCATCCTCAATGGAATCAACAACTACTTCATCGTCGTGTACGAGCAAAATTTCATCGCCTGCTTCTTTATTATCATCTTCATCAGTGACAGCATCAGCAGAAGGCCCATTATTATTTTCAGTATCCAAATCAGCATCAGTAGTAGTTGTTAGCAGTGCAGGTAGCAGCAAGTTTTTGTAGTACCTCAATCTCTCGTCATTCACCCATCCTTCATAAAAGTGTTCATTCAACAGGTTCTTCACATCATTGAGTTTTTTTGGATTAATAGATTTTCCTATAGGAATTGTCTCCAGGCTCATGTTTAGTTTAAAACCCTGCCCTCTCTTCAAAACCGATTTTCCAGTCCCGAAGTCTGACTGGTAAGCAACTTCACCTCTCAACAGAGGAACTTTGCTCTTATGTGACAAAGTTAAAAACATTCGTTTGCTTGCATTAAACTTGAAATGCCAGTCAGTGTTTTTTTGGGAAAAAATTAGCAGCTTTTTCCTTAAAATGGTACACTTGACATGCTTTCCCCATTTCCACAACAGTGGCCTGTTTAGCAATTATTTCTATGGATTCTTCAGCATTAAGAATCTCATTTCTTTTTCTGAACTCTTTTTCAAGAACACCAAACACACGGTCAGGTGGCATGAATGAGTGGCCTACGACAGGGTACACTATTTCCAACATTTTGTGATGAGGAGGGGCAACATTTTTCACCCAATAGCACAGCATAAAAATGAGTGACGAGTTTTTATTTTGCCCGCCACACCCATCTGCAAAGAAACGAATGGTATTTATGCAGTCTACATTTTTTGTATTCATCAATCGGTCAAAAACGGCAGATGCTATTTGGTTTGATGCTTTATCTTATTCATTCTCTAACCAAATGTAAGCAAACGTTTATTTACTACATACATATTACTTTCTATCAGTGTTGACAAGGATATGGCATCAGGACCCATATTATTTTAAAAAAAAGAGAATATTTCTCTATAAAATTATTTAATAATAAAGTGAGAACGAATATGGGACATAGTGTGTTTTGAAAACCTTGATCGGATGGAATTGAGTCAATATGGAGGACAAAGTGGGTTTTTGTTGAAGGAAGAATGACGTGGACTAGGTGGGTTTTGGAACAGAAACAACGTTGGACATAGTGGCTTTTGGAACTGGAGCTATCTTTCAGACTCTATTTTGACCAGGTTTAAATGGGTTTTGGAAGAAACTGAGTTCACCATCGGATTACTCACCCCCTCACCTCGATATCTAACTCAATTTTTTCAAAAATGGACTAAGTGGCCTTTGGAAGTGGATTACTCATATACAGATATATATCAATCTGTTATACATATAATAATATATAAATAACCCTAATCCTATTCTCTTAGAGAGTGTTTCGAAAATGTTGAGTACAACAATTGAAAAGCCACATTTTTTTTATTGTCATAAGAATTGCTTAACTCTTCAAGTATTTTATTAGATATTTTATTCGAAAAAAAGAAAAATATTTAACTTACGTTATACATATTTTTTTAGTGAAGCATTTATTTATAAAACAAATAATTGGCTTGATTCCAAAAGGAGAGAGACCATAATTGAATGCCCCAGGGAGAGAAAATCGTTCCAAACGTTATCCATATATCTTTCCTATACTTCTTTTTTTTGGGGCTTTATGTATGATGCATATTAGCCATGACACTGTGATATCTAGTTATTTTACGAAATCCAAGGCTCCGGGAGGGAGTACTACCTACGCAATAAAACTCACTCCCGGACGGGATTCGAACCCGCAAACTGCGGTGAGACCATGTGACCTCTAGCCCGCACGGCCACCATGGCCCCCTTTCCTATACTTCAGTAAAGTATTATAATAAAATTATGCACCAAAACATTTCTTGTTGACATTAAACTCCTTTATTGTGGAAAGTTTGTTTCATAACCTCTACAACAAACACACTAAACTACATAACGTATACACTAGGGTTACAGAAGTCAGTAAACACCTTATTTATACAGAAAATAAAATTGTTTACATCTGAACCTATGTTAACTAAAACAGAATACATAATTGGAACAACTTAAACCTGTCTTATATCAGCTTAGGTATTCATTAGTTTATTTTATCTGGGAGGTAAAATAAACTTAAGCACGCCGTCCTTCGGATGGGACGTTAAGCGATGGTTCCGAGCCTTTACGATGTCAGGTACTCGTTAAAGACCCCTACCCTAGATGAATAAAAATTTAGGGTAGGCAAAATTAAGGACTCCCACAGTAGAGTCGGTCTCATGTCCACCAGAGTGACGAAAGTACGCTCTGGTAGTAGGCGATATGATCTCGTAGTTAAAGCCCGGGCATGAGTCATGAAACCTAACCTAACCTATAATTATTATAGCCGCAAATTTCTTCCATTGTATTCACCACCCAATGTAATATCTCAGTAACTGAAGGATCTTGACAGTTACTATGACTTTTGCCTGAGCTTTAACTACGAGGTCAGATCGCCTACTAGCAGAGCGCTCTTTCGTCACTCTGGTGGACGTGAGCCCGACTCTATTATGGGAGTCCTAAATTTTACCTACCTAGGTTTCACCTAGGATTTAACGGCTCGGGACCATAGCTTAACTGGTAGTAGGTGATACGTCCTCATAGTTAAAGCCCGGGCATGAGTCATAAAACCTAACTTAACCTATAAGAAGAACCAACCAAGAAGGCTTGACAGATGTGTGCTGCCTATATAAAAATTTCAAAATATCGAAATTATAACCTCTATATTTCATAAACTAAGTACCCGATCCCAAATTCCATTATTCTATATAGTTTTGTTTTGAAATGGATATAAATTACTCATTTACTGTTCGTAGCTTTTAGCATTTTTAGTTTTCGACATATAATAAACGGAGAAAACGTTCAAAGCTCTTCAATTTTACAGAGATTGCTCGAATACTATAAAAACAAATCATTGACCTTGAAATTGGACAGTGTTGCGACTGAACATTTTTATTACTACGGTTTACGTCAATCTTTTATAGTTTAGAAGATATTTTGAGTGATAGTAAGCGAAGTAATGCGACAACTCGCTATAACAAAAACTTTTTTTTACTGACAAGAAAAAAAAATAGATCAAAATATTGAAATTATTTTTTATATTCCATTTTTACTTTCTTATACCTACAGTATGAAGAAATATTGTTAATCGTGCGAAAATCCGAGATCGAGTTTTCTACGGATTTTCACGTTTTCAAGGTCTCCTGAATACGTTTTGACCATTTTCGCGATGTTGTCTATGCTTATATGTATGTGCGTGTCTGTATATACCGTGTGTGTGTGTGTGTGTGTGTGATTGGAATGTTGTGAGATCTCTACCGCAAAAACGATTGTAACTATGAACATGAAATTTGAAATGAAGAGGTCACATGTGCTAACTTAGATCTGATTAGGTTTTGGCCGAAATCAGCCGAAAACTGTGACCACTTCACTCCGGGGCCTAAGTACATTTTACAAAATACCACTTATGTTTATTACCTAATCAAAAATTTTTTCAAGTAATAGTTGTAGGTAACATTAAAATACATACTTATTATGAAATACGATTTTTCGGAGGTCGTCCGGTTTTGAATTACAAACCGAAATAAACCGTCCTAAAATGTAAGTTTGACACCATATTTTTAGAAGTTTCCTTGATTTACCGGAAAACGGTTAGTCCTATCGAAAAATTAATTCTTATCAAAAATGTTACTTATAAAATTTACAATCGCTATTAGGCCCTTGAATTTGAAATAAAATCCATACGAGAAAAGTTATAGCGGCCCGAAGAATGTAAACTAAATGTCTATAAGAAATATATCTAAGTACCTAATGTTTGAATCGTCACTCATACCAACGAACTTTAAGATATGGGTTTATTATTGATTGTTTTTTTGAAAAATTATATAAATGGAGAAAACATAGAAAGTAAGTGATGACATTCTTTTACGAACCATAGTTACAGATCAGAAGAATTGCCTAAGTATCCCAAAAGAGATATTATTAGAACAAGTCGAAGTTCTCCGGGCAATTTTGCCTGCAGAGGTTTAGTTACATAAGATACTGCTCATTAACGAGTAGGTAGGTACCTGACATTCGAAAAGGCACGGGACCATCGCCTAAGTTCCCATCCGAAAGACGGCGTCCTCAAGGTTTCTACCTCTCAGAATAAGTACCTATGAGCCTCGGCTAGATAGCGAACTCGCAAATATGAAATAAATATTCTGGTTGGATGACACCACGTGTAAAAAGATGTATAAAGAAATATAGAATATATGTGGGCTTTGTTTTACCGTTTTCACATATCTTCTGAAAAACACATTAGGACAGCAATGTCGGTATATGTGCAGCAACCAAAAACGATGATAGTCAATCATAGACAGATTCAGATATATGGGGAGGGTTGTTGTGTACACCTAGGGACCTAAGCCACGAATGCTCTTATCCCTTCCCTGTTAGCTTTACAGCGGGAGCCGAAATTTTGCCTACCCAAGGTTTAGTTACATTAAGATACGACTCATTAACGAGTGAGTACCTGACATAACTTGAGTACCTGGGACCATCGCCTAAGATACCATCCAAAGGACGACGTCCTCAAATTGTGTTTTTTCACTTCCCAGTAATAAAAACACCTAAATGCCTCGGCGAGATTTCGTCCACCATAGCACGGTAATGCTAGCTCGGGTGTCCACCGTTGCAAGGGTTATTATTATTAGCTACGATGACCATCGCTGCTCGGTTTTAAATTAGTTTTCATACCAAAACAATATACATTATTGCCTTTTCCGGGGTTTTGACTATATGCCTAATTCCATAAGAATAATTTAAAATTGCAAAGTGAATGTATTGTCGAATCGCATAAGAGAAATTATGGTAAACATTTAAAGTTTCCCGGGCAACGCCGGGTAATACTACTAGTGTATATATGTGAGTACTTTTGGTATTTCTACCATCTTCAGCCACGACTGATTTGTTATCTATCTATATATTTTGTGAAGAGGGCGCCGGTAGCTCAGTGGTATGCGTGCTTGTCTTCTGAGCTCAAGATCGTGGGTTCGAAACCCGACCGAAGCCCTTAGTTTATTTTATCTGGGAGGCAAAATAAACTTACGCACGCCGTCCTTCGGATGGGACGTTAAGCGATGGTCCCGAGCCTGTACGATGTCAGGTACTCGTTAAAGACCCTTGCCCTAGGTGAATAAAAATTTAGGGTACAACAATATATATATTAAAAAAGATAACACTAAAAAATATATTCTACTGGTTAAATTGATACTTTTCTTGCCTTTTTTTTCGGCGAACGTATTTACTATATCATCCATAGCTGGAGAAGATTTTAGTGCGCTTCACTCGGACAGTTTTTACACCTCTTTACACAAGTGTGAAAAAGTTATTAAAATCATTGATCTCCTTTTTTCTTTGCGTTATCAAATTAAACATTTTTATTTTTAGCTTTGAAGCTAATTTTTTGATGAATCTGTGAAGGTAAGGGATTGACACGGTTTTTTTCGTAAAAACATTACAACTCAATGTGAATTTCGGAGGTTTTCAGAACCATATTTGTTAGGACATTGATGTTTATTAAAACATCTGTTATTATTATTATGTTGGATTTGTTTATTGTACATATGTTAGAAAATCAGTCTTAGTTTAGAAATGTAAAATAAAGTTAAAATATGTTGTGCAATTTTGTCGTACTAATTTCTTAACAATTGGCGAACGAGGAAAAGTTTAAAATGTTTTCCGGGAAATTGGAAACATTTAACAAAAATACTGATGATATTGAGGAGTATTTAGAAATCGTAGAAAACATTTTTGTTGGGAACGATGTTCGGAAAGAAAAAATGGTTCCAATTCTGCTGGGAAGCATTGGGAAAGAAACTTATTCGTGGCTGAGGGCAGCATGTGAGCCTGTCAAACCTGCCAGTATGGACTACAGCACGTTGGTGAGGCTATTAATAAATCAGTTTCGTCCTAAAACTGTGGAAATTGCGGAGCGTTTCAGACTGCATCAGTGTAAGCAGGATGTAGGTGAGTCCGTTAATACCTTTTATTACAGACTCAAAAGTAAAGCACGTTACTGCAACTACGGGGACTATTTGGATGTGACACTGAGGGACCTTCTGGTAATAGGGTTAAATTCGGTGAACATTCAGTCCAGGCTGTTGACCGAACCCGATTTAACCTTGCAGAAAGCTCTGGACATAGCCACGTCCTTAGAGTCCGCCCTGGAGGAAGCTTCGGTGTTGAAGAACAATGAGGTGAGTGGACTACATGCATTACGCAAAGGTACTCTAGATAAGAAAGGTAGCGGATATAAGGACAACAAAGCTAATTTAGTTTGTTATTGTTGCGGAAAAAAGGGACATATCAAAATGGATTGTCAATATAAAAATAATAAATGCAGTAAGTGTGGGCGTAAGGGACATCTTCGCAAAGTTTGTAGAGCCAAAATTAGAGTAAATGAGGTAAGTGAGGAGTCAAGTGACACGGATAATGAGGTGTGTTGTCAAGAGGTAAACCGTGGCCGGCTGAATAAGATATCGCAAAGCAAGCCTATGTTGTTGCCAGTTACCATCAACGGGAAGCGGGTCGATATAGAGGTGGACACCGGGGCGGCTTTGTGTGTGATGAGTGTAGGCGAGGCCAAGAAGCTGATGAAGGTCGAAAGACTGTCACTGAAGCCAACCTCGGTTACTTTAAGGACTTACACTGGGGAAACTATAGTACCGGAAGGCAAACTTAAGGTAGATCTGGTCTATAAGGGGCTATCTTATAGTGGATATTTTTATGTTTGCCCGCACAAGAGTAAAGCACTCTTAGGAAGGGACTTTATTCGTAAGCTCCCTATACAATGGAACGAAATCAACACAATTGATTTCAGGGACTATTTAAGTATTGAAGTACTTATGAAGAAATTTTCAAGGGTTTTTGATGTTTCTTTGGGTAAGGTTGTTGGCCTCAAAGGAAAACTTTCGTTAAAAGAAGGAGCTGTTCCTGTGTATAGGAAGGCGCGGCTGTTGCCATATTCTTTGAGACCTCGGGTTGAGGCGGAACTGCAGAGACTGGAAGGTATAGGAGTGTTAACGAAGGTGCCTCATAGTGACTGGGCGACACCGATAGTGCCTATAGTGAAGCCGAACGGGAGCATCAGAATCTGCGGGGACTACAAAGTGACTGTTAATCCCCTATTGCAGGTTCCTGATTATCCGTTACCTGCTATTGAAGATATTTTTGCGAAGTTGGGAGATGGACAGGTCTTTACGAAACTAGATTTAAAGGACGCTTATCTTCAGCTAGAAATGGATGAAGCCGCTAGTCATTGCTTAACGATCAATACCCATAAGGGCTTATATAGGTATAATCGTTTGGCTTTTGGGATAGCAGCGGCTCCGGCACTTTGGCAAAGAACGATGGACGAAATCTTGACTGGTACTAAGGCGCTTTGCTATCTTGACGATATCATAATATCTGGGCGAAATGAAAGGGAACATTTACAAAATTTAAAAGAAGTATTTGATGTTTTGGCTGCAAAGGGGATTCGCCTGAATAAAGATAAGTGCGAGTTTCTTAAGGATCAAGTAGCTTATTGTGGCTTTATTATTGATAAAAAGGGACTTCATAAAACAGATAAGAAAATCAAAGCAGTGTTGGATGTTCCCCGACCGACAAACAAGTCTGAATTAAAAGCTTTTCTGGGTATGATAAATTATTATCGTCGGTTCTTACCACGGATATCCTCGCTATTAGATCCCTTGTTTGAGCGGCTGGAAAAGCATGTTAGGTGGAGCTGGGATAAGAATTGTGATGAGGCTTTTGCAAAGGCCAAGAAAGCCCTGGCATCCGATGTCGTACTCACACACTACAACCCAAACTTGCCTTTGATAGTGGCTTGTGATGCTTCACCCGTGGGCATTGGGGCAACCTTATCACATATAGTGGACGGTGAAGAGCGACCTGTGGCTTTTATCTCTCGGCGACTATCACCTTGTGAAAGACGTTACGCGCAGTTCGATAGGGAAGCGCTGGCCCTCGTGTGGAGTGTCAAAAAGTTAGATCGTTATCTGAGGGGTCGTAAGTTCACTATCGTAACCGATAATAAACCGGTAAGGGCTATACTTGATCCTAAAAGAAGCATTCCTAACTCGGCGTCCGATAGAATTCAGCGATGGGGTGTGGCTTTGGGGGCTTATCAATATGACATTACTTATCGTAAAAATGGTTTACATTGTAATGTGGATGGTCTCTCCCGGTTGCCATTGAAGATGGAAGAGGAAGACAGGAGGGACACAGAAGAGGAGGAGGCTTACGGGATAGTAAAATTCATGGAGGAGGCGATAGCCGTGAGTCACAAGGAGGTGCGGCGGGAAACTCGAAGAGATAAAGTCCTCTCGAAAGTAGCGGAGTTTACTCAGCGTGGGTGGCCGGCTCATGACAGAACTAGCCAACTTGGTGAGTTCCATACAAAGAAAGATGAAGTTTCGTTAGAGGATGGAGTATTACTCTGGGGCCGGAGAGTAATCGTCCCTGGAAGCCTTCAACCCAGAATACTCGAAGAGTTGCACAGTGGGCATTTGGGTTAAAGGAAGATGAAGGAGCTTGCCCGTTCTTATGTATGGTGGCCTGGAATCACTAAGGAGATAGAAAGGACGGTGAAAACATGCGACGGGTGCCAGCTGAATCAAAGAGAGCCGGATAAAGTCACAGTTCATCCATGGGAGTGGCCGCAAGGTCCGTGGCAGCGGCTACATATCGATTATTCTGGGCCGTTTATGGGAACATCATTCTTAGTGGTAATAGATGCCTATTCAAAGTGGCCAGAAGTTTTCAAGATGAGTTCCACAACCTCCGACTCCACGGTAAGTGTACTAAGGTCTCTTTTTGCAAGGTTCGGAATACCTGAACAAGTGGTCACGGACAACGGGCCCCAGTTTGCAGGGGCCGAATTTGAACAATTCATGAGGAGAAATAATATCTTGCACCTCAAATCCGCTCCATATCATCCGGCGACGAACGGACAAGTGGAGCGGTTTATGCAGACTCTCAAACGAAGCCTGCGGGCCATGAAGAACCAGGGAGGAACGTTGCAGAAGAAAATAGATATATTTTTGCTGAGCTATCGCGTTGCCCCTCACAGTACTACCGGACAGGCTCCTAGCGAGTTGCTGATGGGGCGTCTGGTTCGCACTCGGCTGGATACCATGCGGGAGAGTGTGAGGTCTAAAGTCGGTAAGAAGCAAGAGGCCGTGGGATTAGCTGTGAAGAAAGAAAGGGGATTCGAAGAAGGAGAAGCGGTATTGGTCCGGTCATACAACGACTCGGCCAAGTGGAAACGAGGAGTTGTAAAGAGGAAGTTGGGCCAAAGACACTATGAAGTGGAAGTGGATGGTGCCATTTGGAAGAGGCACACTGACCAGCTCCAGTCGGATCGAGGCAGGGCTGACTCTCTGAGCAGACCTCCTGAGGCGTTGATGGAGTCGAGCACTTCAAGGACTGGATCTCTGGGGCAGCCAACAGTTCAGGAAGACGTGGCTTCTGCAGCCTGCAGAGAGGGGCGGGCTGAGGTGCCGCAAGCTACCAGGTGCAGCACCAGAGTCCGGCATCCGCCTAGCAGACTGACATACGTCAAGCCTGGGGTACAAATAGGCCGGCTGTCATCAGCGCTGCCGGGGAAGAGTTGTTAGGACATTGATGTTTATTAAAACATCTGTTATTATTATTATGTTGGATTTGTTTATTGTACATATGTTAGAAAATCAGTCTTAGTTTAGAAATGTAAAATAAAGTGAAAATATGTTGTGCAATTTTGTCGTACTAATTTCTTAACAATATTGATTCGCCTTTATGGTACTTTCCCGAGATGAAATAATACGTTTTGTCAGAGTGTTTTATTATTTATTCATTAAGATTTGGCTTTTATAAATATGTCTATGGATATCATTTTGCAATTTTTTGCTTACATAGCTACGCCTCTGTACCTAGGTAACTAGAAACGCTAATCAACTAGCTCCGTTTATTTCAATACCTAATACTTACTCCGTTGGTTTCCAGATCTTTGAGTCGTCTTGCCTTCATCTTCGATATCGTATGGGGGAGCGATCTCAGCTCCTCTTTGGATTTTATTCTTAACCTAAATAATAATAATTTTTTTTTTTTTTATGTTTGCAGGAGAAATAGGGAATGACCTCAAACACAATTCGTGGGATACGAAGAAAAAAGTCCTCCCTATCAGAGGTGAAAGTAGCAGTGATCGGAGCGCCTGGCGTTGGAAAAAGTGGTACTTACATAAATCAGTCAAATTTGTTCTAGTATAGCGCATTCTTTGTAGTGGATAGCATGTGTAAAACAGGAGACTACAGCTCTCATTGGACTTGAGCCAGCATCTTGGAATGTCTGTCCCTGTTTACCTCGACCATAATCTTCTTATTTTTATAGAATTAAAAACATAGAACAAAGCATACTTCTTCCAATATATTTTTATTTTCTTATATCTTGTGATGTATAAAAAAAACACACATTTAAATTATTAATATAAAAAAATTAATTATATTTATTTTTCTATAAAATCCGAGAAGCAACTGAATTAGTAAATAAATAATATGAATGCATTTTCTTTTAAAACAAATGAGTAGAAAACAAAACTCGGCCATCAGCTTTTTTTGAATTAGTGTAGAGATGAGTCCGAGGTCTGGGATGAGTTGAGACGGCCTGAGTGAAGATGGAGATTTGTGTTTAAGCTTAAGATGTGATGAACTAAGTAGGAGTGAATTAACAGTAAAATTGATCCAGAAAGAAGATACGGTTATTTACTTATTTATATGTACAAAATATATATGCCCAAAAATATATAACTTAAATTTGAAGAATGGCCAAAATATAAAACAGAAAAAAGTTTGAAATAGTTTTAAAAATTTAGTTTTTACGATTTTTCTTTTGATTTTTGTTTCAATGTTTAGTTTTTAATTTCATATTATATTCATTTTCCCTGTTGGCCCAGTAAGATAATTTGAAAACCTTTGGATTAGATTTAAATATTTTTGCAAAAATTAGAAAACATAAGGCATCTCTTAAGAAATCCAAATGAAAAGTTGGTTAATTTTTTTTTTTTTTTAAATACGTGCACTTTTTTCAAAATTGCAAGTCTGGAACTTTTGATATTTTTTTAGGGCCCTTTTCGGAAATTACTGTAGTAATCAAAATTAAATGGAAGACCAGTTGTAAAATTTCTACAGGAAATGTGGTAGTTTATTTTATATTTATTATTTGAATTATATATTTATTTAATTATTTTAATTTTACATAATTATCACTATCACAATCTATAGTTTAACGAAGTATTGTAATTGTGAGAAAATCCGATATCCAGTCCCTCCTTCACAAAACTTGACAAAGCTAAAATAGAGATCCTCTCATGGGCGTAGCCAGGGCCGGAGGGAAAATCAAGATAACAATTAAATAAACAAAAAAAAAATAGTTTTTATTAAAAATGGATTGCTTGCAAGTTATCAATAGGATCTTCAAATTACCCATGCTTCTGATTCCTAAATGAGCAATCAGCTGTTACATAAATGTACATGTACAAAACAAGTCATATTACATTTATTCAAATATACATGAATTCCATCATTTCATTTTCTCGCTCAAAATCGTCATTTATGTTATACTTTATACTCTTAAAGCTGATTTTACATGCGCAGTAAAAATGCAAAGCGCAGCAGCAGCAAATGCACGCTATTGGATGTGAGTCATTTAAATCTAAAAGCACAGAAACCACAGCGTGCATTTGCTGCTGCTGCGCTTTGCATTTTTGCTCATGTAAAGTCAGCTTAAGTATTACAGTCAGTGGTTACCTCATGGAGAGCTTCTAGTGATCTGAGTCTCCCAAATTAATAACAAAAAGTCTGCAACGCTAACCACGGAAACTGCGGGCTGTGCCCCCGGGTGTCTATACCCCCCACCTCCTCGTAGCCTAACTTTGCCCCCCCCCCCCCTGCTCAAAATTTTGGCTACGCCCCTGGATCCTCTATGCAAATCGTGAAATAAGTCAAAATTGTAATTTTTGTAATGCCCATCGTAACTATGAAACATTTTCTATCATTAATAACTTTTAGAAGAAAAGATAGTTTCCTTTCTCATTCTGACTAATAAATAAATAAATGTGAATTTATTAAAATTGTTTCCTTGACCCGCTTTTTGTTTTGAGTCACTAAAAACAAACATTGATTGTATTTTTAGACTTAATACATATTTCTACCTCAGCGGATTAACAATAGCTGGCACTCAATACATATTTCTACCTTACTCAGCGGGTTAACAATAGCTGGCACTCCACATTTAAATATTTTTAAATTTAAAATTTTTTAGACTATCATGCGTTGGATTTATACATTACAGTATAGGAGAGGGGGCGAACACGCAAGGCAGGTTCAGTGACCCAACATTTATTTTATTATATTTAAATTCTGCTACCTCTCATTTTTTTTACTTTCCCAGCTACACGAGGTATAGTAGAAGTTATGTAATCGGTCCTATATTCGATGTTGAGTTTTCAGGGGAATTTCATGTTTTAGATCTCCCTAATTTCAACGAAAAACCTTATAACTGCCAGTTTAATGACATATTGACACTTGTGTGCCCAACTATTGATTTCAAATCAGGTTGGTAATCTGTTTTCAGGAGGGAGGGAGAAAACTTATTTGAAGCTACTTTGAAAGGAGTGTCAAAAGGCAGTCAAAACAAAAGTTTATATAACAGAAGTCGTATCACAATAGGACTTCGACTATTTGTTCAATTCGGTGGAATATATAGAAATCTTCACGCATTCCATATACGTAACATTGGCCATGTTTTCAAAAAAATATAAATAAACTTCATAAGATTATAGTTTTTATTTTTCTGCCCACATTTTTTTTTTTTTTTTGAGTAATGTCACAATGAAATAAGGGGTCGATGGCACTTTATTTAGACTTGCAGGGAATTTTAATTTGTAGTATTTAATTGCAATTCATAATTTAATTACTTATTGAACCAACTAATAAATTTCTTTCAATTAAAACAATCATTTAACAAAATAAAAATAATTCTTAGAATTAATTCTCTGCAAATCATAAGCTTTTTGTGTTAAAAAAGCTATTTGGATACTTAAAAATAAATGCTAACGTGGAAAGACTGGTGTCAGTTGACTTCATGTTGTAACGTTTATCTTAGTTCAAAGTGTAATTCAAAAGTACAGTCGAACCCCTCTTAACCAGTCTGGTCGGGCCGAGACCATGGCCGGTTAATCCGAGGTTCCCGTGAAAAATCTATTTTCGTTCAAAAAGAACGTACACATGTACATATTTCATCAGGTTTCACGAATAAACAAGCAAATAATTATTGCAACTCATTTTATTGTATATTATGTACATATAGACACAAATGAATAGGAAAAAATTAAACATTACGAACTTACATAAACTTTGAAAACTTAATGTACATTGTGCTTATCATTGTAAGAAAAACTCAGTTATTGTTTTCTGTTTTTTACCTTTCAAAGATTTTTTTGAAAGCCAAGTCTCCATTTTCGTACAAAAAAAGATACACAGGAGCCCGCTTTGATAATTGATTCATAGAAAAATAGACTCGGAAGCAAGAAGGAAATGAAACTGGCGAACTGCCTCCCCCTCCCCCGTTCTGCCCGCCACAACACAAACACATTGTACACCTAAACATCGCGTCACCCCGTGTTGTTTTCCATTTCGAGGAACGCTCCAGGAAGGCTTGTCAAACAATCAATGTTTGTCACTTGCCAGCTACTATACACTGAAAGAGAGAAAAAAAAAACTCTGTTCTATGGGATAGGACTGTTAATCCGAGGCCGGTTAACAGGCGTTCTACTGTATGTAGTTGTTATTATTATCATAAAATGAACTTGAAATTAAATACGGTAAGACTATTTTTTTTTAAATTATAATTTGTGCCTAATTATGTAAAATACAAATAAGACTAGCCTTAAAAATCCTTTTAAGGATATTTTTCAGAAGATGTTTGTTAGTTTATAAAAACGTTTTAGTTTAAGAAGATCCTTTTATTCATTCATTAGTTATTTTCTTCTAACGAGCACATTTTGCATTCATTCCTTTTTTATCTGTTTGTTTTAGCAAGTTTATCAAATTCTATCGCTGTATTCCACTAAGTTTCTATTTATATCTTATTCCATGACTTACTGTTAGTTATTTCTATTTGAAAGCCATTAAGTTTCATTTCATATACATGGCTTAGTTTTGAAAAATATTTTTCCACATATCTTTAATTTTGTTTTCAACTTGAATGTAGGAAAATTTCTAATATTACTCTGTTTTTTTGTGAACTGAGCGGTAAAGTAAATATAAAAATAAGATTAATAAAGAGCGCCCTCTTCTGATATTTTTGTTAAATGAAACGAACAGTTAGTGCTGAAAATATATAAATGTTTTAGTTTAAGAAGATCCTTTTATTCATTCAGTGGATATAATCTTTTATTAGCCTACAATTATAAATGCACTATTTTAAATTATAAAATGTATACATTTTTTGTTATATTTGCGAGATCAGTTATCCATTGATCAACTAGTATATATACTATTTTATTACATATTTTCATTTACACAAAAAACAAAATATTTGATTGTATCCAATGAATGAATAAAAGGATCTTCTTAAACTAAAACGTTTTTATAAACTAACATCTTCTGAAAAATATCCTAAAAAGGATTTTTAAGGCTAGTCTTATTTGTATTTTACATAGTTAGGCACAAATAATAAATTAAAAAAAAAAACATTTTATTCTGGTATTTTTTTATCATATTGACAAAACATTATATCCACTGAAGCATACAATAATTGCACTATTTTAAATTATAAAATGTACCTATACATTTTTGTTATATTTGCGAGATCAGTTATCCATTGATCAACTAGGATATGCTATTTTATTACATATTTTTATTTATACATTTATGTATTTTTTCAGCACTAACTGTTCGTTTCCTTACCAAGAGGTACATCGGGGAGTATGATCACCAAGCAGGTAAGCATAGAGCTACCAATGTTATTGTAAAAATTGTTATCTTAATTTAGAAAGATGTGCCGTTATAATTAAAATATTCGTCATTGTTTAATTTTGTTGCAAGAGAGTTGTGGAAAAATTTAGTAGAATGTCTTTTAGACAAAATATTAACAGACGCTACAAACTGATGACTATTGGACAAACGATCTAAATTAACTTTGAAAATAAAACGAATTTTATACGAATCAGTGTAGAAACCTATGTGGACTTATGTAGTTGAACTCTGGGGTTATGCCAAAGTTTCCAATCTGCAGCGCATCCCATTCCTTTGATCCAGAATCCTTCGTACAATATCCAATGCTCCTTATTGTTTCCATCAAGACCCTCCATACTAAAGTCAGGTACTAAAAGTTATTTTCCTCTTTCGTTCCCACATTAATCATCAAGTCCGTGCCCTCCATTCTGACACACTTCCCCAAACGACGCCTTAAACGCCAATGGCCTAGAGACCTCCTTAGGAGCAGCAGTGAGTGTGAGTTGTACATGAGAGCAACTCAGTGCCTACGGAGTGTCACCATTGGGTGATTTCTTCCCTCTTGACATTTTTACAAAGTAATATTTGACTCTTTTAGCAAATTTGTATTTATAATATTGTAAAGACCTATTGTAAAAAAAAAAAAGTCAGTTTTTTGTAGTAATTGTATTATTACGTTTATTATAGATATGAAATATAAAAATGAAGTAATGGTGGATGGAGAACCTATTTTATTTGAAGTACTGGATACCTGCCCTAAGGTAATAATTCTGTGTTTAAAATATTTATATTTAATACAAGGAATTAAATAAAAATAAAACACAGTATAATTAATAATTACACAAAAACAAATAATATAATATATCTAAACAAAAGTATGTATAACCAAACAAAACAAAACCAACAACATGAGCGCTCAAAATGTTCTGGTTCACTCATGAAATATGTATTATTTAGTTATAATTGTTTATGTTTAGATAAAATATTTTAGTTTGTTTTAGTGTAAATATTTAAAAGTCACATTTACTTTTAGTGTCATCTCTTCACTTAATTCTAACATATATAAACTCACTAATAATGTCTATTTGTTGATACGAAGAAGCCACACTCAGTGCGGAAAGCTTGGCAGAATTCTACAAATTTGCTTTTATCGTCACCAAGCCTGATATCTTCCTCTTCCTATAAATATAACTCCCGAGAGGATGTATATATATCGACAGAAAGCCTGATATCTTCATCTTCCTATAAATATAACTCCCTAGAAGATGTATATATGTATATCGTCAGCATGCCTGATATCTTCCTCTTCCTATAAATATAACTCCCAAGAGGATGTATATATATATCGACAGCAAGCCTGATATCTTCATCTTCCTATAAATATAACTCCCGAGAGGATGTATATATATCGACACAAAGCCTATTATCTTACCCTTCCTATAAATATAACTCCCGAGAGGATGTATATATATCGACGCGAAATTGTAACTGTGGACATTATCTATTGATTTTCAATCAAATCTGCCAAATGGAATTAGAGGGCTTAAATCAAGAACCCTAAAAACTGCCGAAATAATGAACGTATTTACACAAAAGTTTATATTTGGATTGATTAGTCTCTAATTAAGACCCCTGCTGATTTTCCGCCAAATTGGACGAAGCGGAGACTTGCTACAAATTACTTGATTACCAGTAAGTCGAGTAGGTTGCGGGTGATTTTCACTGAACCTCGTGCACATCACCAGTTTTACTAAATGTTTCACAATGAGAAGTACACTTCTTTATATTAATTCTTTGTGGTGTTTCATTAGACGGAGGATGACATGCCCTCAAACGAGACGATCAACTGGGCGGACGGATGTCTCCTGGTGTACGCCATCACTGACCGGATCTCCTTCAACTATGTCAGGAAGGTGAAAGAGTTCATATATGACATGCCCCTCGCCCTGGTTGGCAACAAAGGTGATATGGTTCATCTGAGGCAGGTTAGCACCGACGAAGGTATTTCTGCTTACAACAGTTTTTTAAACATTTATGTTAAAAATATTGGTGTTATGGTCATTACAGGATTTTCTTATGTCCAACCACTTTTTTACAGACCACTCTCCCTCGTCCCTCTCTAAATCATTTCATACTGGCATTACTGTGTATATCAAAGTCATGTGTTGGCATCCGCGGGTACATCCGTACCGAGTACAGTAGACTCTCTCTTATCGGATAACGGAAATCATCAATTGAGAAAAAATATATCAATTAAAGCATTAAAAAAAAGTGTTTATAGGATATTAGTGAAGTAATAAAATATTGTATTAGCGATCCCTTCATTATAAATACAATGTACTTCTGTATGTATGTACAATAAAAATACATAAAAGATTCGTGAGTTACGGAATTATTATGTGCTCGTAAATACACGTGGCTCATATAATTGATAATTAAATGTTAATTTTAGTTTAACAAATTTGATATTATTTTGCGAGCGCCGGTAAACAGAGCGTCGGATAAGGGAGAGTCTACTGTAATTCTGATAGGGACTTAATTATACCTAGTAATGCCAGAGTGAAATCAATTTTAGAGGGGGGATGAGAAGGGAGAGTGATTTGTAAAAAACGTGGTCGGTATAAGAAAGTGCTGTTATGGTCAAATCACATATATCTTATTTTTTAATACTTAACTACATTATTTGAATATCTCCGAAATCTGAAAAGTAGTTTTTACTTCTTGATTAAAATAAAATAAAATAAAAATAAAACAAAACAAAAGCAAAAAGTAAAAATGAGGGTTATTTCTTAAATAGTGCTGTAACACATTTGTTTCATCTTTCTCTGTTCCTGGCCACTGTGCACCATCCATCCCCTATTCTCTGGAAATTCAGATTACCAATTTAAATTATAACTAAGTTTAGATATTTCTATAACTAAGTAAAATATGTAAGAACAAATGAAAATAAAACATTGATTTCACATTTTTACTATAATTTGCTCCTACCTAAATTTTTTAATAAAGATCTCTCATGAAACTTCAATAAACATCAACAATAATGTTTGAACCTACTTTTAAATATATTCCTTGATTATGTTTAATGTTATAATAATAATTATTATATCAAAATAAATGTTTGCTCTGCCCCACTTTTGTCAGTAGATACAGCTACATAAGTACAAAAATGTTTTAATATTTCAGGTGAGATCCTCGCCAAAGACTACGAATGTTGGTTCAGTGAAGTGACGGCAGCGGAGCAGGTGTCCCAAGTTGCGGAGGCGTTTCATGAACTCTGCCGTGAAGTGTTGAGTGTCCGCCGAAGGAACAAACAGTCCTTGTTGGATCGAATGTTGGGGGGCAAATCCACCGTCAAGGCCTACGCCAGGGGGAAAAGTGACAGTGCTTTACCTAAGGAGTAGTCATCAAGTGGAAAAGAACATTTAAACAATAATTTAAATTTAAAAAAAATGAAAGTGAGTGAGGTCTGAGATTTAACTATTGCCATTATCTGTTATTACTATTATAGTGACCTTTAAATTACTATAATAATCATTTATGAATTCTCCATGGAAAGATCCTCCCTTAGGACATGTAAAAATACTCTTAATAAAATGAACTTAATTGAATGAACGGACATGTCCACTCATCACGATCATATATTGAATAATAAGTCATTACGAATATTTTAATAATTATCAAAAAAACACTTTCATGACTGAAATATGCATTGGCGGAGGAAATACGGGCAACATTTTAAATAAACTACAATAAAAATGTAATACTAATTATAGTAAATTATAATAAACATTACATTTGAAAAGCGGCGCGTTTTCATAACGGCTGTCAGTTCATACATTTTGAACTTCAATGTTCATAAGTTCGTTTAAACATGCTAGTGTTGCCCCCATATTTTAAGTTTCAAACTTTGCAACAAAACGTTTCATAAATGATCATGGACCTATAATAATATAAAGTATATTATTATAAATATATAAAGTATATCATTATAAATATATAAATTCAGAATCTCACTACACAACCAACAATGAATTTAATGTTGCTTACGAAGCTTATCGAAACCATTTTTAACTAAGCAACGTCACCTGTTTACTTATTTTTAGTGGCATTATGTGCTTTGAACTTCTGCACATAAGAATGGAAAAGTAGGATGAAGTAGGTTTTCTTTCTAAATTCTGTGAACTAAATGAAAACGACGGGTTTTACCTGGAGCTGCTCCTTCCATCCCAGGCGTTGTCAAATCACAAAAAGGCAAAGAACACTCAAAAGAATCTTCATATTTTACAAAACAGTGATAAGAAAAATTTTAAAATGTTAGTTATGTAAGAATGGTTTCTTTAAAAAAAAAGCTCAGAAATTGTTCTTTTTTTTTGTAAAATGAAAAAAGTTCTTTAATTTTGTTATTCAAATAAGAATACTATGTTTCAACATTAAAAAAAAATACCTGTAAATAATTTATTACTTAGTTTAGTTTTATTTATTTTATTGTTTTTGTTGTTTATTAAATTATTACATCTAGTAAATTAGATTTCATTAAAAACCAATTTTCATTCGACATTCCTCATTTTCTCCAAAACGTTTTATTTATAGAATACTTCAAGATATTGTGTCTATGCTGTATCTGGATCAGTAAATTTTTATATTAATGCTAAATATATATATATAGCATGAAAAGAGGGTGCTGATGGCGTGCTAACCTACTGAGTTCAAGATCGTGGATTCGAAATACGGTCGTTTTTTATTTGGGAGATGAAATTATTTTAAACGCGCCCGCCATCTTTCGGATGAGACGTTAAGCAATGGTTCCGAGCCTATGCGATGTCAGTTACTCGTTAAAGACCTCTGCCTTCGGTAACTAAACCCGTGTAGGCAGAATTTAGGACTCTTAGAGTCGGGCTCGTGTCCACCACGTGTTGCTCCTTGTTAAAGCCCGGGCATGAGTCACAATAACTAACTATAGCATGAAAAAAAAGTAGTTTTGAATTCAAAATTCAAGTTTGACAAAACGTATTTCAACGTATCCCTCTTTACACCCGACAATGTATCCTCACAAAACAACCCAAATAATGATACAAAAATCATTACCACCAAGAGGTAGGCGCCTTGAAAACCAGCTGGTGCTCTCATCTTCCTCAGTAGCTACTTGGACCCAGTCTTCAATAATATTTGACTGTAATGTGTATTTTATCAATTCCACTTTTTTGCAATTTGACATTTTTAGCAAATATTGATAAAGAAATTTCTTAAAAAATTCAGATTCAGGTAACAAGTAATTCTTCAGATTGAAATAAATGAAAATATTAATATCAGATCAATAAAAAGGCAAGCATTTGTCTGTTTTATACGTAGAGAAATTTTTTTTTCATTTTCATTAATGAAAATAGCATGAGTCTCATTTGTTCAAAGAGTCAGAATAGCTTTTCTCCTGAACGAGTGTCTACTATTCCAAGGAATATAAGCGCTGGGGGAACATAAAAAATATACTGTTATACAACGCAAGATTTATTTTATAAATGATATGCAAATTTACAGATTTATGTGGATGTATTTAAATTTTTTTATTCTAGCATGTTTTATTAGATCTTATAAAGTGTCAAATAATGTTCATAAATAAAAATTGAAGGGAATTTTATGACACCATCCATTATTAAAATTCATTTATCCGGAAAGATTAGGTGAACAGGGACCTATTGTATTTGGAAGGGATTCCAGAAATTTAAGTTCAAAGCCGGACCAAATTCCAATCCGGGTTTGGGTTTGGGGATATGTTTAAAATCCGGGTAATCCAAAATCCAGATTATCACATCATGTGATCAGTACTCGACAAAAGTTATGAAAGACAAAACTGTGAGCTGCATTCGAGGTATTAAAACAAAAATGGTTTTTAATGGCCTCTGGGCATGCTCCATGGCAGCTAGAGAAAACCGTTTATTTCAGATGGTCCTCATGCTGAGAACGAGGACGGAAACTCTCATTTGTCACGTCAAGTAAATATAAGTACAGGAGCGAGACAACATTTGAACTATACTTGGCCACTAGACGTTGCCACATTTCTAAACTATATCCGCGGTCACACGCTTAAATTTTTTTTTCGCATTGTACTAATAAACCCATTAGATAATATTAGTTCTCAGACAATTGGCACAAACGTCTTTCAACGTGTACTATTTAACGCTATAGCGTTCCCAACTGAGTTTTATAATGGTAATGCATCGTAAAATTATTAGCCTAAAATAACGAATGATATGTATAATATTTCAAGGGATTTTTTCCCGGAAAAACGGACAAAGAAGCAATAGTGAAATACAAAAAAAAAAAAGACTTTCAACTGAATTTCGTTAAAATAATGTTCAAATAAAATTGAATTTCTTATAGCCGGCGTTCTTTAGACAGAAGTATTACGGTTAAAGGCAAAATTGCCTGTTAGGAGGGACTACCTTTCTTCTCTGCGATACTTCTGGCATTTCTTCGAAATGTGTCTGTTCTGACAGTAATTTGAAACGATTCCACACTCCTTTTTATCACAGTGAACTATATAAAAATAAGAAATACGTCAAAGACACCTCTAGAAGTACCGAAATAAAAAAGTTAAAAAAATCTTAATTTCCAAACGAATGTCATATACAAAGGCTTTAATGTTCTGAGAAAGTAGTTATGTATTGGTGTCAGCTGACCCATACAGCGGTTTCCCTACCAACTGAAGAAGGCTCCCGATAAGAGGTAGACCTGCTCAGAGGTGACGAAGACATTTTCCGTAGGAATACACATGTTGCTGCCGATTAGTATCTCTGCGTAGGCTAGCTTTCTAATGTTACTAATGTAAACATTACTAGCAATGTACTTTCTTTCCAATCAAGTAAAATAAGTAAACTTGCTTGTTAAGAAAACAAATAACTACATTCATTTAATTTTATATTTTAAATAATGATGGGAAATGTGTAAAGTCTGCCATTTTTATTGCAATACAACTCGAGCTTCAAATAGCCACAAAAGTGAAACTTTAAGTAAGATTAGATTTGCAGGAGAGAAACCAGAAACCAGGGTGGTTGAGGTGGTTTGGAACCAGGGTGGTTGAAGGTGGTTTGAAACAAACACAGATTGGCCTTCGGTCTCCCCAAAATACATTTCTTACATATATTTTATTTTTGTTAACATTTCGCCATTATCAAAATTTTTGTATATGATAGGAGGGCGTCAGTAGCTCAGTGGTAAGCGTGTTTGCTTACTGAGCTCAAAATCTCGGGTTTGAAACCAGGCCGAGGCCCTTAGTTTATTTTATCTGGGTAGTAAAATAAAAGTGTAGCACGCCGTCCTTCGGATGGGAGGTTAAGCGATGGTCCCGAGCCTGTACGATGTCAGATACTCATTAAAGACCCCTACTGGGTGAATAAAAATTCAGGTTAGACAAAATTTAGGACTCCCATAGTAGAGTTGAGCTCATTTCAACCTGAGTGACGAAAGAGCGCTCTGACCTCGTAGTTAAAGCCCAGGCATGAGTCATAGTAACTAACTGTTAAGATCCTTCAGTTACTGAGATATAACATTGGGTGGTGAATACAACGGAAGAAATTTGCGGCTATAATAATTATATATAAATTATATATATACATATATATATCAAATTAATCAAATATGAGACCTGAACCACAAAATCATCAGTTCGGTTATGAGCCTGGGGGGTCGTTAGTGACATAACAAGAAACTAAAGGACTAAAAGTTTGTTTGATACAAAATAGAAACAACTACGAAAAATAATAAATAATATACTGAACTTTTACAAAAATATATACTTATATACAGGAACAAATAAATTATTCAATACAAATGTATAGAAGAGAGCTCTATTTGTCATTGTCGTAGGTCTCTAGGACGTCAGCCAAGTGCTCATTGTCCCTGGGTTTCTTGAACTGTCTTTTTCGCTGAATCGGTTTTTTCCTCTTTTGAGATTGTACAGGTTTTTTGAGTCCGTGGTCCTGCATTGATCTTATGCCCTGGAATAATAGTAAAGCCAACGTTAATACATCGTTGAAATGCAGAAAACATGCACTGGAAAAAAATAAATAGAAAAAATACTGAATATTCAAATGGTTGATAAAGTTTCTTTGAACCTTGAAAATTATCAATTTTAAATCGATTATTGCAGCCAAAAATAAATCCGTGTAAATTAGTTTATTGAAGACTGATCGAGAAATGAGAAGATAGAACACGTCCTCATTTCATCCTTTTTTCAGTGCAGGAGAGTGCGCAGAAGCCGGAGTGGATTTCTGGAGTAGAAATCGTGGGAAGTTCTGTATTGTGTTGACAATTAACTTAACAACGTATATCAAAATAAAAACCTAACCATACGCTCCCGAAGATGGCCTGAATACACTACACATTAGCCTCCATTCTAATTGAAATTTTTCCATGATGAAATATCGACAACCCTTACGGCGAAATTTCTAGATTACGGTTTTAATTATAAAAACAATGAAACCAGTCTTAGGAATCTCTCGACTAGTTTTTGGTTCATATTTTCAGCAAAGTTTTTCTAGAGGCATCTACAAGAAGCTGTTTTTACAATAATAAACAAGAAGTTGCAGAAATAATTAATTAGCAAATTTTCTATTGAATCTTGTTACAGCTGTAAAAAAGCAAAGACATTCAAAACTATTTATAGCGGAACCCTCAGAGAAAAGGAGCCAAGAACTCCTGAATATGAGCAGATTGGATCTAAAAGGACAGGGCTGGTCACAGGACTCTGTCATATGAACAAACACCTACACAAAATGGGCATCGCCAGAAGCCCTCTGTGCAGGCAATATGGCGAGGAAAATGAGACTCCGGTTCATATTCTAAGCCAATGCGGGGCACTAGAAAGCAGACGTTTTCACTGCTTCGGATCTGCCATAACGGAACCGAAGCAGGTAATGGAAGGAACCTGCAGAAGAATCCTGGACTTTATTAAAGATACAGGGATGGTGTAGGGACCAACACACACAGGGCACACAATAGGCCTACTCTGGCCGCGGTGACACAAATCAGCACTCGGAAAAAAAAAAAAAAAAATACAGCTGTAAAGAATCCACAAAAACTACAAAGCTCGCCTTTATATTTTCTTAAAAATAAAATAAAATAAGTAAAAATTTTGTGGAATGTATTACATAAGAACGGACACGACAGAAACACACGCTATAAACACTTTTTATTGTTGTTTAATGAGATTTCTAATAAAGTTGTTCTCTTTCGTCGCAGATCTTTTTTTCTACCAATTTATTTTAAAACATATTTATACTATGTGTTTCTTAAACTTCTCTGGGATGTTCCACTTTTCGTTGTTTCCGGCATTTTTTCCTCCAGAGGTCTTTTTTTCCGTTATGGCAGGTTGTCCGGGTCTCCAGGAGTAGAATGTTCATAGTGACCAGAAGAAGGGACCTGCAATTGTCCCAAAATATTGTACAACGAAGAAAAAAAGAAGACACCTCTGGAGGAAAAAATGCCGGAAACAACGAAAATATTTATACTATTAAATTATAGTTTTAATTAACAATACGTATTACATTTATTTAACAATAATGATGTATTACATTCAGTATTTGCTAAGTCGTGGCTGAAGAAAGTAGCAATACCAAAGATACTCCCATATATTATATATATTTTGTGAAATAAACAATAATTTTATAAAACACGTTTTTCTTTATATTTTTTTATTACACATATGTTGACCAACCGATGCTTTTGTCGTCTATTTCTTATATTTATTCCAAGTTTTTCTTGTTTCTTCCACATTCCATCACTTCTTAACGAGAAAGCATCAGAGTATTTTAATTTTATTTCAATCGATATTGATTTCTAATTTTTTTTTTTTTTTTTCCCAACAAAACATCTAGTCAGTTGGGTTTTTGTTAGACTGACTTGTAACTAATACAATTAATAATTAATTAAAATATTGATAGTTTTCGTTAAGAAGCGATGAAATATGGAAAAGACGAAGAAAACTATATAATATAGGAAATAAACGACCAAAACACAGGTTTGTTAGCAAAAATATAATAAATTATTATTGTTAAATAACAATAATTGCGTCAAAACAATTACTATATAAATTGTATATATAATGACGATGCCCGCTATATAGAAAAAATACATTTTAAAATAAAGTTGGAGAAATAGAGGCAACTAAAAGAATATAACTACAATTTATGTTGGAAATGATGACAAAATCCTGGCTGAGATAAAGTGGAAGTGTAATTACCTGCTTCTCTAGATACTCGTCTATTTTCTGGTCATCCATATTTTCAACAGCTACAGCCCGCCAAAGCTTCTGAAACTCATCGTCCAGACCTAATGTGGCAGCTCGGTCATTGTAAAACATTATCTTCTTCTTATCAATAGGTCGAGCTATGTAGATTATTTCATTTTGTAAAGCCTGAAATCAATTTTGAAAGTATTAAGTTGCTGAAGTTTCCGGGATTATGTAAGTACAAAATATTGGATAAATAGATATTCCAGAACAGCAATGTGGAAACTATTGTTGTC
This sequence comes from Aradus depressus, assembly GCA_963662175.1. Taxonomy (NCBI): domain Eukaryota; kingdom Metazoa; phylum Arthropoda; class Insecta; order Hemiptera; family Aradidae; genus Aradus; species Aradus depressus. The sequence continues at coordinate 7,641,177 of OY759216.1, forward strand.
AGAAGGAGATTTCATTACTTCATTCACATTTTTAAAATAAAACAAATTAAAAATTAAAAAAAAAACCCTGTTTTAAAAACTGAAGGGTTAGGGGGGAGGGGCTTGGTCTTATAAACATTTGAGCTCAACCTCCAAGTCCCTAGCTGTAATAGAGGCCGAGATCTCTACACAGGCTCTGATGAAACCTGAATATCTTGGATACGGCATACCCGATTTCCACCAAACATGGCTAAGAACCATCTCGTAAATACCAGCTTCTGAAACGAAAAAACCACTTTGAAATCGGTTCAGTCGTCTTGGAGCTACGATGCCACAGACAGACAGACACACGGCTGGCACATAAAGGCTCCAAACTTATTATAATACTCCTCCTTTTGCGTCGGGGGTTAAAAATAAAGAGACCGTTTGTTTTAAAAATATTATTTATTACTCAAAATATATCTAACATATGGGAGTAGTTTCGGCATTGCTACCATCTTCAGTCACGACTGATTAATTGAATTGGGTGAAGATGATAGCAATACTGAAAGTACGCCCATGTTTATGTTAAGTATCATCACTCACATTGTTTGTACTTTTGAACACTCAAGACTGCGCGTTCGGAATGTCCTAAAAAAAATCCATGGACGCGAAGCTGCGGAAAGTTTAAGGACATTATAGTAGTTATTCACTTTTCTAATTGTTTTCATTGATTATGTAATGGGCCACATATTATAGAAATTGTAACCATCCCTTTCCTGTTAGTTCTACTGTGGGAGTCCTAAATTTAGTTAACTAAAAGGGTCTTTAACGAGTACCTGACGTCGCACAGGGTGCTCAAGGTTTTTACCTCCCAGATAAAAAAACCTAAGGGCCTGGGCTGGGTCTCGAACCCGCGATCTTGAGCTCAGTAGGTTAGTACGTTACCTCTGATCTACTGTATTACTTAATACAAACTTACTTTGAGCGCCTTTTCACAATGTGGTAACGATTCTTCTACGTCTTCCAACATGATACCTCCGAGACCTTTCAAATCATGCTGCCTCAGTAATCGAAGTAAACCTTTCTTATCTTTGATTTTATAAGGAGATTTAAAAATATATTTCCCTTCTATATTTACATCAATTTTTGGATTATTAGCTAAAGCTTCAGTCTGCAACCACTGAAAAAAAATAAGAAAATGTTAGATGAAACGTGCGAATTAAAAAACAAGAATAAAGAGTTGTTTAACGTTTAATTAGAAGATTCTAGAATTGAATGCATCTCAATTGACGCAGGTTGTCCGGGTCAAACTTCCGGAATAGCCTCTAACCAAAATATATCTTAAAGTGGATGAATGCACGCCTCCGGTCTTTAAGGGAACGTTTCGAGCCTAAGTTCATCATCACCCCATTCTGTACCAATCTACAGGAGCAACACATTAAATAATTGGTCACGAAGATGATCCCACTTAATTGTGAAAATAATTGTATCTATTATTATTATGCTGCCATTTTTACTTTGATATATTTTTAGTATAAGGAAGTATTGTAATCGTGCAAAAGTCCAAGATCGAGTTTTCTATGGATTTTCACGTTTGGACCATTTTCACGATCATGTCTCCCTGTGTATGTATATGTGATTGGATCATTGTGAGCGCTCGTAATGGAGAAACGATTATAGCTATAAACCTGTTGTACTCTGGAATGAAGAAGTCAAAGGTGCTACCTTAGATCTCATTAGGTTTTGAACGTAATGGGACAAAAATTGAGATGGCCCTAAGTACATTTTACAAGATATCGCTTATATTCAAGACAGAATTGAAAATATTTCAAAATAAAAGTTGTGTAGAGAAAATTGAACGATACATTTTATATGGAATAATTCTTTTTTTCGAAGGTCCCTCCCCTCTTTTGAAAAACCTCTAATAACTGCCGATGTAATAAATGTATCGATACAACAATCGGTGTGTCTATCCAGAATCCCATAAGGATAATACATATTGATTTTCAGTAAATAGGACATAGGGGAGGGAAGATTAGGAGGGGAGGGGGTGTTAACCCAAAAACCTTGATAACTCCCGATGTAATAAATGTATCGATACGACAATCGGTGTGTCTATCCAGAATCCCGTAAGGATAATACACATTGATTTTCAGTAAATAGACCATAGAGGAAGGAAGATTAGGAGGGGAAGGGGAGTTAACCCAAGAACCTTAATAACTGTCGATATAATAAATGTATCGATACGACAATCGGTGTGTCTATCCAGAATCCCGTAAGGATAATACACATTGATTTTCAGTAAATAGACCATAGAGGAAGGAAGATTAGGAGGGGAAGGGGAGTTAACCCAAGAACCTTAATAACTGCCGATGTAATGAATGTTTGACACAAAATGTATAATGGGGATGTCAGATGTCTTTGTCTAAGTCAATTATTGATTTTTAACCAAAACAGTTGATTGGTTTTAGAGGGAGAGCGGCAACTTAAGTGATTAATTCTGGTGGGAAAGAACATTGCCGGTGATTCACCGTCGACTATTATTATTTGTTAAGAATCTTATCCCAAACTTTGAAGGTAGAAAATTAAAGAGGACGAGAATTTTGGTTTAAATTGATAAAATCTAATCCTTTTATTGTTAAATAATAATGAAGATATTGTAAATTGAAAATCCAGAATCGTACCCCCAACCCAGTAAAGTAATACCAACAAAACAATAATAAGAATGTGGATTTATCAAAATTAATATGAATATACATTTTTTAGATATATTCCACATTATTTCGTTGGTATTAGATTTCAGACTGATTTAATAAACGTACAATTATTTTACAGGTTTTTTAAATATCTGTATTTCCCTAAGTTACATTATTCAGACTTATTTTTTATGTTTATTGCTGTTTCTTTAAACCAAAAGAACTTATACTTCCAGAGCTCAAGAACGTGGGTTCGTAGCCCGACCGAGGCCCTTAGTTTATTTTATCTGGGAGGTAAAATAAACTTAAGCACGCCGTCCTTCGGATGGGACGTTAAGCGATGGTCCCGAGCCTGTACGATGTCAGGTACTCGTTAAAGACCCCTGCCCTAGGTGAATAAAACATTTAGGGTAGGCAAAATTTAGGACTCCCACAGTAGAGTCGGGCTCATGTCCACCAGAGTGACGATAAAGCGCTCTGGTAGTAGGCGATATGACCTCGTAGTTAAAGCCCGGGCATGAGTCATAAAACCTAACCTAACCTTATTATAATTTTTTTGGTAATTGAATTATTATGAAGTAATATTATATGTTTTTGGGATTATGGTTGTAGTAGTGAGTATTTTAGATGATACATTAGTTTAAATTTGCTAGGTGAATGATGTTTTAGGATTTTGAAAAAAATGTGATAGAATAATAAGACTTTACTAGCTAAAGTTTATTTTTGAATAACAATGATGATAATGTTAGGTAAGTAGTTATGTGATGTATCTAATTATAATAATACATCAATAATTAATGTTTTAACCTGAATTAATTTAAAAATAAAATTTAAGGAATTGTATCATATGATAATTTTCAGATGTGAACTTGATAATGTCTTAAGGACCAACTATTGTACTACATATTATGAAAACAAAAATGAATGAAAGAAAATAAATTGAAAATGTTGAGACTAATATGGCTTTAAATAGTATATTATATATAATACCTGCAAAAAATTCTTACAATTTTTGGAAAACTGAATGTCTGCATTATTCACTTTACCTAAGATGTCTTCCTCTGCTTCTTAATTATATATCATTGTTTAGACAATTTTATTTCAGTATAAAAAATCCAAGAGAACGCATACCTGTTTGACTTTGCCGCCCACGTCAAGCTGGTTCGTCTCATCCAGGATCTCCTCAAGTGCTAACGGATGATCGTCTCCTTCTTGGTGTCTCTGCTTCATGTACTTGACTATTTTGGCCAGAACACTGAACTTATATTGGGAACTGCCACTCATCGATTTGTAACTGAAATCAATTGAAATATTGATTAATGATTTAATAGAAAGAAGAAAGCAATTTATTTGATCTGATATTAAAGTACCCTTGAAAACAAAAAAAAAAAATCTGGTTATAGGGCTAAAATGTTTGGGGAGACTGGACGGATCCAGGGATGAGGGCCAGGTTCTGGAGGAACGTCTCAGACGGTGTCTATGTCCATTTTCTCATTAATTACACTACCTACCTCTCACGAACTGCGGAGGGTTTCATTTTGCCATCATTCTATTTTTCGTGTTGCTGTTTTGATTGCGCTGAACCAGATTGAGCAATAATATGTTAATAATGGGAGTAATATAATGTGTACAAAATGTTGACGTAATTTGGGCGAAGTGACATGTTGCGATTAACAGAAATACAAATTAATCCAATCCATAAATGTGGCTCCATTTCTATATTTAACAAATAGGAAATAATTTAGACATATACACAAAATGCATACAACCTGCACAAAAAAATGACATAAAAAGTGTAGCCAAAACAAGCTAATTTGGTTTACAATATTCGTCTTGTTATATTCTTATTGTACTGAAAAATTAGTAATTTTTAACTGAGAATGTATATTACATTCCTCAAAACATCCCTCGAAGCATATTCAAAGGAGTTCAGTTATTGAACTAAATTAAACTCATAAAAGTTAATAATTTGGAGCGGGAGGGAGGAAGGACCCTTCCTTGAGTTTTATACTACACTTGAAGTCTTTTTGTCTGTATATATTTTTTTAAACTTCTGTATCAAATTCTTATTTATCACATTCTTTTTATTTATTTATATATATATATATATATATATATATATATATATATATATATATATATATATATATATATATATATATATATACAGGGTGTCCCAGCATAGAGGTGAAAAACTTTGAAGTCTTAAAGGAAATTTAATTTTGAACAAAAAATTTCCTATAGGTCTGATTCAGAACCGTTTCAGAAATATTCAACATCTTCCAATTTTTGTACTTAGCACTATTTTTTTGCATAAAATCTCTTATTCCTCCTTAAGTATAAGAGCTAACACAAAGTTAATTATACCACCATAAAGAGTGGTAAATTACTTTTAAAATAAGTTCACTTTATTATTACAATAACAATAATTTGACAGTTTATAGGCAGCATAAACCGAAGGACTGTGTAATTCGGAAATTCTTTGGCAAACTGTAGCTCAAAAAAATGTCCTTATTGTATAACTTAATTTTTATTTATAAAACTTGTGCATTTAATAAGCTTTCAAACGATAAAACATTATATTACATGCCCATATATATATATATATATATATATATATATATATATATATAATATTATAATTTCTTAAAACAATTCTTTCTATCTGACTGAAGATCACCGTGACTTATTCATGTTTATAATGAACAAGATAACCCAGAACATGTATTTAACAAGCAAATTGAACCTCAACTATATAAAAAAAATGAACAATTGTTTATTTTCACTTTTAAAAAATGTTAAGGACCACCCAACATTTTAACAGTGAGTTTGTGGCGCTCGCCAACTTTTATTTCCCCCAGTTATACGAAGTATAGCGGAAGTTAAATCTGTGGTCACACGGAATAAATTGGAAAGTCTAAATTCGTAACTTTTCAGGGCAGCAATTTGTTACTTTTGCATTAATTGTATAAATCCAGTTTTTGGAATAAATAAATTATGTTTGCATCATAAATGGTTAAATCTAGTGAATGATTCCTCAAAGAAGTAAATTAAGTTGATTTAACCGAGAACATACACAATTTTTACGAGATACCAAGAAACGCACATCTTTATAATTCCGAAAGTATTAGAGTTCTGAGCTCCCAACTTCTTCACAGTGCGCAGATGGCTTGGGAGATGATCACAGTACACTTAACTCATTTTGGTCATTTTACGACTTAACAACTTATTCCCTGCGACCATAGATAATATAATCAATCAGAAATTCAATGGTGAGTTTCAACAGAAGTTCATATTTTCCGACTCTCTGATTCATAGAGAATGAGAGAATTAGAGAGAAAAGAGGGGGGAAGGAGGGGGGGGGAGAGCTCAACTGAAAAATCATCGATGTAACAAATGTATCAATACATAATTCTGTATTATGTATTGATACATTTGTATATTCAGAGATCCCTGAGTCAGACATCAAATAACTTTCGAACATATCGGTCAATTGGTTCAAGAGGTAGTGCGAGAACGGAGTAGATTAGTTCGCGCTAGGGGAAATACATAGCCGGTAATTCAGGGAACATTTAGGCGAAACAATTTACAAAAATAAAAATAACGCAAATAACATAATGATATACATAATACAAATTAGGAAATAAATACAAGCAGACAACATTACATACGTATTTGGAGCGCTACTGCTATTTGACGTAACAGGCTTAGATTTTTTTTTCCAGTCATCTTTGGAAGAATAAACAGAATCATCCTTTTTCTTCTTTTCAATGCTAAAACAAAAATGCAGAATATAATTTAGATATTCATTATCATTCTATAAGCATGCAAGATAAAAGTTCGATAGGTCTTTGTAACTCTGAAAAGGCTGCTCTCTGGGGCTTGCAGCAGGATCACGCGCTGCCGATTCGTAGTATATATAGTATCAAACATAATTTTTTTCACTATTTTTGGAGAGAACTTTGGAGAATCGCCACCATTGAGAATGCTATTTGTATTTTGAAGCATTCAGATAGTAATTTCACATCTCGATTTTGGCTCCCCAATTCCATTTTTAAGAAACAAAATTAAACCAATTTGTACAGGTGAGGTTGAAATTTATGTTTATACAATTGGTTAGAATTACAATAATTTTCATTCTAATATAATTTAAAAAAAGAGCGGACCTGTACGCAAGTTTAGGCTTAACATGAGACTTCCATGCCAATGAGTAAATATACACACTTTGGTACTTTTCCTCAATTTACCTGCCACCATGATGTGATTTGTTATTCTCACATCATGTATTCTAAAGAATGAATTGTTGACTCTCCCACCAGTCATTTTAGTGAAGCAGTACACTTTTATGCCAGTTGATTGCTAGAATCTCATAAAATCATTGTAAAGGGGACAATAAGAAACCATCTGCTTACACATTTTTCTTCACTCTCGAAAATTTGGTACAAATTAAAGAGAACACAATTATTATAAGCATTTGTTTACTCTCCAAAATACAGGAACCGACTGATACATTTCAATGAGAACAAACTATCAATGGCGGGCCCATATGGAAGTTTCATGCTAAGCCTAAACTTTCGTACTGGGCCGCCCTTTTTTCTTTTTTACTAATTAAAAATTATTCTAATTCTAACTAATTGTATAAACTTAAATTTCAAACTCTCCGGTACATACTCGTATAATTTTTGTTGTTTAAATGGAAACGGAGGGGACTAAATACACATTTGAAATTGCGGGGCCTTTCATATTACTTCTGAATTCTTTAAAACACAAATAACATTCTCAATTTTCGTAAACATCTTTTTGCCACTGTCAGATTTGAATACTACAACTAGAAACAACTGTATACAATAATTGTATATCTACAAGCCCCTCAATTATGCAACTAACACTTTGGTGAATAGGCACTTCATTTCTCATTTTTGAGTTATATCAGTAGAATGATTAACTAAGAGATAAGAAACAATATTGAATAATTGAGTATTAAACAAATTTAGTACTAGTTATACCCCAATGAAGAAGAGCTGAGAGAGAAGTTGAATATACCGATAATTTTAAATACTAATGTATTAGATATAGTTTTATAATCTAATGTATCTATTAGTTTATATTAGAAAAATACTAAAGATAATCGCAAACGCTTTTACGAGAAAAAATGTAATAACTGATTTTATGATGAAGAATCAGGTCTCGTGTTTATTTAATAATTGGTATAAGGTGCATATAAATGATTGAATTATTTAAGTTCACCTCAAGATTTCCTCTGAATGATATTAACCACGACATACCAGATTATGAAGACAATTGCAAAAACAACAAAATGTGTCTACATGGAAACCTAAATTTAATAACTTGATAAGTGATAATTAATCTAAACATTTGGAACTTACGTAGGGGTAGACAAAGCCTTCTTCTTGAATGCTTCTCTTTCCCTTAAGAGTGCTGGATCCATGTTAAATAGAAAATTGTCTAGACTGAAACAAAACAAGAAAACAGACAAGAACCTTAACTGATAACAAGGACATAACCTCCCTCTTCTATCGTTGAAGCAGCCAATGCACTCTACCGGTCGTCAACATTACTAACATCACAACAAACCTTATGAATTACGATATTATTGCAAACAAATTTTGTTCAAACCAGACATGTTTCAATATTTGAACTCAATTTGTTTCTTGTATTATAAAATTAGCTGAAATTGAAAAAAGGCGGAATATATGTTTTAATTTATTTTTTTAGACGAAATTTACTTCTCAAGCTATATACCAGTATATACTTACACGATAATTTTATATGAAGATCTAGGTGCCAATAAGGACAACACTTGTCGACTTTCAATACAATTAGCCAAAAGGAAGGGGTGATCAGAAGGGCTCAACTCCTCAAACCCTATCAACTAATAGGCAATATAACGAATGTAACAAACATGAAATTTAGTATACAGATTCAGAAATCCATGAGTAAAACACCTATTGATGTTCAACCAAATCGATACCTTGTTTTCAGGAGGTAATCGAAAACTTAATTTATTAATTCGAAGTGGGGAAGTATGTTGTCAATGGTTCACCGACGACTTTTTGCTCTAAAATGTTATTCGTACTGGATTTACTTTTATTCAATTGAAGCGTTGAATATCAAACGAGTCCAAAAATTATAAAAATGAGTTATCGACTGTAAGTTGTTCACAAGGCAATTCTACACCTTTCTATGCTATTATTTTGTTGCAAAAGTCGCTCTAAGTCAGTTTAATACCGTATCAAAGTTTGGTGTTGGTTGCAAAACCATCCTTGTCCACACTTAGTTTTGTAGCAAAAGGCTCTTAGTCCATGGGAGTTTTGCTTCAAAACTGGTTAAGTCCCTTAGTAGTCCAGTCCTCAGGTATGGAAAAAAGGATTTTTTTTATTTGTGTATGTGTTGGTACCAAGATGGGAAAAACCGAATTTGCTAACAAAACCGACCTCGGGACATCTTTTGGCAACCGAAACACCACGAAATTTTACGACTTTTTCAGTTGTTTTCGAAATATCTCAGAAACGCTCGACTTTAGCGACTCTTATATCATTTAATATTTTAAAGAAGATTAAATTCTCTACAATTTGCATTCCCAAACATTTACAATGTCAATCTTTTCATGTTCCCCCAACTCCCTCCTCCGCCTATTTCCCCCTCTCTTGCCTCCGCCCCCTTCCCCCTCTCTTGCCTCCGCCTCCCCTGACCATCACACTCACTATTCTCTCCTGACTATTGCAGTTCTAGAGATAATTATTAAACTTCACAATACATTCTATCCTCATGATTTACCAACCATGAAGCAATACGACGCTCACCATAAGACGCTCCAAGTATTGATCTCAAACCATTGAGCAAACAAACACTAATGAAGAATATGACAGCCCGTGGAGGTGTCACACGTCACGTGGGAGAGGGATTTCAGACAGAGTTTGGCAAAATGGACTCTGGCCATAGTATTCATGCAGAATGTCTGTGATTAACTTGAAGATTTTTGTGGTATACATTATGAAACATCAGAGCAACATGTGGATATGCGAACTTCTCGTATGGACCAAGACGCTAGTGACTCATCCATTTTTACTGCATTTTGGGCTATATTTGACTTTTTTTGTAGTAAATTATTTTGTTAATATTTAATTAATTTATAATACTCTGTAAATCGTGAACATTTAAACTACTACTAAGTAAAGATTACAAACAATATATGATTTGCAGTTTCAATAAACTGCTTTCTTTTTACAGAACCTCCTCGTAAAAAACAAAATCCCTCCGAATGGTACACTAAAAGCAACATCCTGAAAGTAAAGAAGGTTCCTATGATGTGGGTGGCTATCGTTAAACTGTTAGAAATGTGGTCAGACTAAGGACGTTAAGAGACAAGCAGAGCTTCTTTCCACGACACACATATAAACACACTGCTTTATTGTTCTTTCACTTCCATCTTCCTACATTCTGACATTTCTTCCCTTTTTAATATATATATATATTTTTTTTTAACATCTCAGCCATTCAAAGTATAGAGTAAGCTATATAATCGGTCAGAAATTTCGATGTTGCTTCCACTTGAATTTTCTGTTGAAGTTTCTGGCAATGTACCTACTTCTTCAACACGAATTAATTTAAATTAAACGACCGTTTTGACTAAATATCAATATTTGCCTATATAAGTCAACTATTAAATTGTGAATCCTCATTCTGAATTTCATATCGATATAATTATTACATGGACAGATATAAGGGTTTTTGAGATGAGCCCCCTCCTTTGACAGTTGAAACCCGAAAACAGGAGTCACAAAGCAACTAAGTTGTAAAATTACAGGAAGTTCTAAGAAAAAAAAAAAGGTTAATAAAAATGGCATAAAAACCATTGACATCAAGCTGTATCCTCCTTAAATTGCAAGTTTCATAAGCACGCTGTCCTTCGGAGGGGACGTTAAGCGATGGTCCCGAGTCTGTTCGATTTCACGTACTCGTTAAACACCCTTACCCTAGGTGAATAAAAAATTTAAGGTAGGTAAAATTTAGGACTCTCATAGTAGAGTCGGGCTCATGTCCATCAGAGTGACGAAAGAGCGCTCTGGTAGTAGGCGATATGACCTCGTAGTTTGTACAATTTTTGTTTAGGAATAACATACAATAAATAATTTCAGAACTAATCATAAGAAACAGGCTTATTGTGCTGCCATGATCATTAATTATGTCGCCAAAATCTTGTTTTATCGCTAATTTCACATTTCATATTTAAAATAGATAGATTATTAAAGAGCTTTTGCTTCATCGATGTATTTATATTGATTTTTCAAATCACAATACACAAAAAATTACGAATAGAATTGAAGTGTTGAGTATCAAACGTGGCTAAGTCCAAAATCCAAAATTTTGGGAAATTACGAAAAACTTATTTATCTTTCCCTATCCACTCTTCGTTTCCATTTTTTTTTTTTTATAAATACAAATTTTGGCTCATTAGAGAAGATAAGATAGGTGAAACAAATGGTGGGGCAATGAGTAATTAGTTATAAAATGGACTTAACTGGTTTTGCAACCAAACGGTGGACTTAAGTCGGTTTTGAAACTAAAGGCTTGGGACAAGGGGTATCTTTGCAACAAAACAAAATAAATGAACTGAAAACAATAATTAGGTTCAATTATTTATCAAGTACATTTTTCACACATTTTAAAGACATTAAATGTCAAAAATTCAAATTATGTGAATTTGTTTAAAAAAAAAAAAGTACAAATATTTCTCTAATATATGAGGAACCGGGTTACAAACCTGGACATCTCCACATAGGTTCATTTTGAGCTGGAGCCACTTTTTTGTTCTGACTATAGTACAACTCCAATTGATTCCATTTTTTTTAAATAACTTTCTTTAAAATTAGAGAAATAAGTATAAAAAAGAAAAAAAAGAAATATAAGCACTAGTATAGTAGATATCAAAGCTCAAAGTTGCACCACGTCCGTTTTTGTAACGGAGTTGTGGTGATGTCCGTTTTTGTAACAACGCTTATTGTAAATGTCCGGTTTTGTTACAGAAAATAGGAAAATAAATAAAATTACTTTTTTTGCTAAAAAGTTTATTAAACAGAGAATAATAAGAAAATTAAATGAATTTAAATACATATTAAAAAAGTAAAATAATAATCACCTAGGTAGTTAAAAAAAATATTTTAAAAATTGTTACCTAGTTGTTAGTGTTAAAAACAAGTTCTAAAAAATGTAATTTAAATTTTTAAACTGAAATTTCAAAAAAAATTATAAGTCTTCTTGCGACCCGCAGTAAATCTCTTCATCTCCTTCGTAAGAAGGATCGAGACACTCGCACCCGTCATCACCATCATCATTTTCAATGCCACCACCAGTTTCAACTGTTTTTTCTTCTGGATTATTAACTTCTATTACATTTTTATACCACTTAAGACACTCTATTGTTCGCCATTCCGTACCAAAATGTTTTCCAAGGAGCTTGTCAACATCCTTTATTTTGTTTTCGTTAACTTTCACTCCCACATCGATTTGATTTGGATTCATTGATTGGATTGATTTGCCTTTCTTTTCTATTGTTTTTGCTACTCCTGTGTTAACGGAGTAGCCCAGTTCGCCCCTTACGTAAATTTTTTTATTTTTCGCTCCTTTTGTTAAAATTAAACGTTTTATTTGGCTAATGTGAAAGTGTAATTGAGCTGGTGATTTTAAAATTTCCCTTGCCTCCGATTTCCAATCATATATTTGCCAGTATTTTCCGAGAACTTTTAATTTACCATGCTCCATGAAAATGTCGTGGTATTCAGATACATTGATTATAGTTTTGTGTTTTTTTAACTTTTTTTCGAGTTGTCCAAAAACCCGATCTGCTGGCATATAACTGTGCCCTGTCACTGGAAAAATGAGCTCAACTTCTTTTATACACGGGGGTGCGTACAGTGAAAACCATGTAGAAACCATGGCTAGAATATTAATATTTTTATTTTGGGCAGCACACCCGTCCGCCACTAATCTGACTGATGAGTATTCACTCAAGTCTCTGTTTGTGCATAACTCGTTAAAAACAACAGAAGCAACTTCGTTTGAGCCTTTCTTTCCTTCATTTTCTGTCCAGGTGTAAATCGATACAGTTGAAGGGTCCAACTTATCAGTCGATACACCTGTCACAACAGATAAGTTGTAACAGTAGAGTTGCCTACTGTAGTATGCAGACTGGTCACTCACTTTTGGAAGAACTAAGTTCTTTTGGCAGTCAAATGACATCAGCATACAGCTATCGGGCTTTTTGCGGAGAAAATCAAAAAAGCATTTTGCTTTGGTTAAATGTATTTGTAATTTCAGTTTCAATTCAGTCAACATCTCAGAATTAGTTTCCCTTTTTATTTTATCTTTTAGTTCTATACAAGTACTACATTCATCAGTAGTAGGAGTGGAGAACGATAGGTTGAATTTTGTTTCGAAAATGTTTCTAAAAAAGGTTTCTTTGACCTCTAAATGAAAATCAACAATCTCGTTATACATTTGGAACATTTTAGAAATACTTAATTCACTAGGCAAATACAGCCTGTTACTTTTAGCTCTCGAGTAATGAGATTCAATACCTTTAAAACCTTTGATGAAATTGATAACAGACTCTCTTTTTGAGGCGTAAATGTTTTCTTTACGCCAGCCACCCCTGGTTTCGGTTGGAACCAGGGCACCATCGTTTTGCTTAAAATTTTTAAAAACGCCAAAAACTCTATGCTTTGTGACTCCCAAAACCTTCAGAAATGTTTCCCTGCACACAGTCATTCTATTTCCTAGCAGATTTTCTATAAAATATTCATATGATGCAGTTTTTGGCTTTTTAGCCAAAGACTTATTGGGACATTGTCTTTTTCGTTTTGGTGTACTGCTTGAAACATACTTACAAATAAATTTGTCTTGATGGTTTTTAGTAGGAATATCATAAAATGCTTTATGGAATCTTCGTATGTCTTCAATTTTAAGTAATCTGCAAGTTAGATGACCTCTATGCGAGCAAGCCGGCATTTCAGGCAAGGCTTTTGCACTATATCTACAACAAAAAAATAAATTAGTACATAATGATTTGTAAATTTATAGAATGAAATTTTAAGCACAACATTATTCAAAATTCAATACAAAAGTCAATTATTAAAATAATTATGAGATACATACCTTAAACGCTTCTGAACATTTCTCTTCCAATTTGCTGGCTGAGCTTTTCTTTTCCGGGCACTATCCAGTGTAACTTCCTCAACATATTTTTCCATTGCGAAATATAATTGTAAATTATGTTATATTTAATTATTAACTTTGCAAATAAATAAATAAAACCATCCAACAAATAAAAATTATGAATACATAAGACTAAGACAAGTAAGGTTCACTGAATAAAAGGTTATAGCAGCTTGATTTTTTCTGACCGCTAATTGGCTAATATGGAGATGTCCACTTTCCTCCGCTCTCATTGTATTTGGCAAAAATATAGTTTTATACAGTAAAATTCTAAAACATATTGTAAGCAACAAGTTGATAAATGAAAGATGGACAAGAAAGAACCGGGATGATAACCTGATACAAGAAACCTTCCTTCAACAAGACCGCTTTTGCAACCAAACTCCTGTACGTCATAGATTTTACTATAGTCCAGTCCGTAGATACATTGTACCTTACAAAAGGTGCGGTACAGGATTTTTTTTTTTTGATTTGTATATGTTGGTACCAAGATGAAATAAACCGAATTAGCTAACAAAACCGACCTCGGGACAACTTTTGGCAGCCGAAAAACCACGAAATTTTACGACTTTTTCAGTTTTTTTTTCGAAATATCTCAGAAACGCTCCACTAATATTTTAAAGAGGATTAAATTATCTACAATTTGCATTCTCATAACTTATTTGTAGAATGAATAGTGAGCGCGCTACAGCTTCCCAAACATTGACAATTTCAATCTTTTCATGTTCCCCCAACCCCCTCCTCCGTCTCCTTCCCCCTCTCTCGCCTCCGCCCCCCTGACCATCACACTCACTATTCTCTCCTGACTATTGCCGTTCTAGAGATAATTATTAAACTTCACAATACATTCTATCCTGATGATTTACCGACAAAGAAGCAATATTTGAATGTACAAAAACATTGGGGTGATAAGTTATAAGCAACAACTCTAGATATCAGTGTATAAAAGGCATAATGTTAATAAAAAATAAATAAAGCAAATAATATGAAATAGTGAATAGAATAAATCAGTGATAACTATTCATCATTCATCATTAAATATTCATCAGAGATAAATCAGTAGATACCGAAATTAGTTCCGATAAAGATACTGGTTCCGATACTGAAATTAGTTCCGATACCGATACTGGTTCCCATACCGATACTGGTTCAGGTGGTTATGAGGTGGTCCCTACCCCTGGGTGAGATGGTCCCTACCCTGGGTGTGGTGGTCTCTACCCCTGGGAGAGGTGACTCTACTATGGGAGTGCTAACTTTTGCCTATCCTACAGACTCGGGACCATCGCTTAACGTCCCATTCAAAGGACACAACGTGCTTAAGTTTATTTTACTTTACAGATAAAATAAACTACGGGCCTCGGCCGGTTAAGCAAGCACGCATACCACTGAGCTACCGGCGCCCTCTAGAGAACCCTTTTTTTTTGTGAAAATAAATTATGGTAGAAATGCACGTTTTTGTCTCCATAACGATATTACATACTCCTCAACATTGCTCTACACCGCCCAAGTCGATTCTCTTCTGACATCAGTTTAACCATAATAGGCAGCCTTGGTGTGATAACGGGTTGTTCCTTTTTAGTTGATCTCCTCAGATAAGGGTTGGCCCTCTGCTCTGAAGGACCTATAAAACTGTCGTCTTCTTCAGGTTATCAGCACCATCTTGTCAACTCTTGACTTCATAAACTCTCCTTTCCACTCCCCCACATCATATTATTTTAGAATAACTTTTTTTTTTCTCTGTTATTTTTTTTTTTTTAATAAATAAAATAAAAAAACAGTTTTCAATGAATCTTCGGCAATGTACTTCCCTAGAACGAATTAATCAATTAGCTTTTCGCTCCCTCTCCAAATCCATTTGACGGTTTGGGCTAATAATTATCAGGCTCCCCCGAAAACGGTGGGTGATGGGGGAAAACGGGGGTCATATTCGGATTCAGGAGGTCATTTTACATAAGAATCAGCAGGAATGGTGTCAGGGCCGATTTTCATGCCGACCAGTGTAATCAATAGTTGATTTACATAGGGGCTTCTAAATCCTCATACTAACCTTTGCGTCGTTAAATGTTTTTTGAGTTGAGCCTCCTCCCTTGAACCTCTCTTTTCCTTCGGTCTGTTTATCTGAAAATTAACAGGCATTGTCCTCATCAGGTTTTGACTTTTAATATAAATTTTAATGTTGATACATTCATTACATGCGCAGATATTGGGGTATTTGTACTGAGCCCCCTTAGATCCACACTTCCCTTTCGACCGATTCCGCTGAAAAAAAAAAAAAAGTGTATTCCTTATGCAATTTCGAATGTACATATGAAGTTTCCTGATGATACATTAATTGCAACAGTAGTTTTAAGAGTTTTTGTGTCAAGCCCCCTCCCCCCGCCCCCCCCCCCCCCCCCCAAAAAAAACATGGACTGATTTTTTTGAAAATTTATAGGTGTCATTCTTAGGAGATACTGGATACACATATAAACTATCGTGTCTATCCTATCAGAAGTTTACTGATATATGGACACATAGTTTTTTTTTTTTTTTTTTTTAAATCTTCTCAATCTTCCATACATGCCTCGTTCACATTACACCATGTTACTCAAATTGAGAACTGGTGCAACACTTGGAAAATTAAACTCAACACGAACAAATCACAACATATAACATTTACACTAAGACGAGATACATGTCCCGCCGTTTTTATCTACAACAAGCTCCTCCCTCAGACTAACACCGTAAGATATTTGGGACTTACTCTGGAAAGACGACTGACATGAAACCCTCATACAAGTCTCATACGCAACACACTAAACAAACTATTTAAAATGCTTTATTCTCTTCCGCACACATTCAAAATTACCCTTAACACAAAAGCGTAACTGCTACACATTTCTACTAAAACCACTCTGGATGTATGGCTCACAAATCTACGGTGCGGCTAAAATATCTAACCTGAAACGTATCCAGGTTTTCCAGTCAAAAATACATTACACAATGTCCACCATACGTAAGTAACAAACAGAACACTCCACTATGACCTCATGATAAACACAGTACACGACACAATTCAGGACCTTTACAGACGTTTCCATAGCAAATTGCATTCACACCCAAATGCATACATCCACTCACTTTCTTCACAACACTTGCCACACAATCCTCCCAGGAGATTGAAGAGGAGGTGGAACCGTGACTTACTATAATCCCAAACTGCAACCGCCCACTTCTAGAAACAAAATCATAATATCCCCATAATATTCAATGATAATAATCATAATATTCATTGTTTTTGAATTTCGCCCGGAGGAGCTACCTACCGCAGGATAGCCTTCCTCTCTCACGCCAATCAAGACATCAACTATCAATCAAGTCCTCTTGGTAGCTGGTTGTTGCGTAATGACAACAGTTGCGACCAACATTATAAGACAAAAAAAAAAAAAATTTAATCAGGCTGTCGGAAAAAATGAAATTTTGTTGAAAACTCAACTGTTTTCAGACGGTTTACATAACTTCCCCCATGCTTTGTATAGCTGTGCAAGTAATAAATGAGATAGTCTGAGGCTTTCTAATGGAAAGTCCATTGAGTACTTTTCCTCTTTTTCCCTATCATAGAAAAATATAGCATTACCATGTATATCACGTACATTCTGATCCGACAAGAATATATTATTGAATATAGTATGTGTGCATACTGTAGAAAATCAAATGTATTTGAATAATTTCATCAGACATGTATTTTTACTTATAGTATAAGGAAGTATTGTAATTGTGCAATTTTTTCACATTTCAAGGTTTTCAGAATACGTTTTGATCATTTTCGTGGTGGTGTCTGTGTATCAGTGTGGGTGTACGAGTATGTGATTGAAAAGTTGCCGGCTCTCTGCCGCAAAATCGATTGTAGCTATGAACTTAAAATTTGGAATGATGGAGTCACTTGTGCTAACTTAGCATTAACTTAGATCTAATCGGATGAAAATTTAGATCACTATACTACGGGGCCTAAGTACATTTCACAAGATATCGCTTATGGTCCTGTCAATAATCAAAAAACTATTTATATGTAGCGGCCTGGTTGTTGTTTTAAAATATGTTGTGATTGTTGATTAAAAAAAAATGGTCTCAGTTAAAAACTACTAAAACGAAAAATATAGAATATCTTGTTCGAAGCCAAGTCGGTTAATTTAGTATATATAAAGCCTGAGAATGCTACATATATAATAGACTATTATTAATAGTTATAGAGAAAACTTAAATATATATTTTATATGAATATATTTTATATGATTTTTCGCAGGTCGTCCGGTTTGCGAGAAACATGCCGAAAACCGTACTGAAATGTAGTTTTGTAACACAAATTATTAGACGTTTCCTTTATTTACCCCAAAACTGTTAGTTCTATCGAGAAATTGGTTCTTATCAAATAGTTCCTCATTAAATTTACTATCGCTAAGAAGTCCTTAGATTTAATACAGAATCAATACGATAAAAGTTACAGCACCCACTACCTGTTAAGCCAATTTAGCGATTTGGTTGAAAATCAATAGGTGTACTCAGACTTCTGAGTCCCCATACAACATTTCATGTTGATCCATTTGTTAAATAGGTAATTATTAGGGTTTTTGAGTACAACCCTACTCATCATATCCTCCATCCTCTGGTCACCCTCTTCCCTTCGGCCGGGGTCCCTTCGGTTGAAAGTTAATCGGTGTATCCCTCATGAGGTTCTGAATACACATATAAAATTTCGTGTAGGATATTTATTCTATTGGGAGTGTTCAGAGACTGGTATCCTCCCGTCCTTAGTAATAACCATCTCCCACTTATATAGTTTTGTGGTTGAAAGTAACGATGGTATATAGATACAGAAGGAGAGACTTTAGTTCCGATATCTGTATACCATCGATACCAAGATATAGATATTTTGCCGGCAATACTGTTTCCCTTTTTTGGGGTGTGCCTCGCAAACAACGACGGGTTCAGAGTAGACATCCCAATATACACAGAGTTGGCTACTTTTTCTCTTCCCCTCTTAGCGTACTCCAAGAACGGATAAGGTTCCACGGATTTTCGCTTCAGTAGTAACAAGAAGCAGACACAGCGGGTGCCTAGCGAAATCCCTTTGTCTAGATATTCCATGAATATCCATCTCTCTTCGATGCAATTTATGGGACTTCTAACCCCGTAAAAGTTAAATTTTGTAAAAAAATCGAATATATTATATAAAAAAAATTACGGTAGAAATTAGAGGACATTTATGGAGAACTTCTGCCAAAAAAATAAAAATAAAAAGCAAATTTGAAGCTTTTATATTCAGAGCTTAATTTCCTTGATTCTCTCTCCACTACTGGACAGTGGATAGTTGGCCAGTGTGGTGGGAGGGTCAGCGCTGGTCTCCCGCCGCCTCCTCCCCTCTCCACCAGTTGGAGAGTGCTATATGCCAGTGTGCGGGAGTCCTACTGGTGCTGTCCTCGTCCAGTTTCTTATATATTTTTAATTATTTTATTAAGTTATTTTTTATTTTATTTTTTTTATTTATTTTATTTTTTTGTTTTCTCTCTTTCATTTTATGCTTTCTGTTTATTCATTTACCATTGATTTATTACGTATTCTGTCTATTATTTTTGTATATGTTTGCTACTATTTTGTATTATTCATTTCTTTCTTTTCCTTCTTATTATGCTTTAAATATTGTGTATTACTTATTATTCTATCATGTCATCTTAGTCATCACTTCTGCTTATTGTTATTGTTCGTACAGATTGTAGGATAAATAAAAGTAAAGTAAAAAATTAGCAATCAAGGAATTTTTTTTTTTTTTTAGATTGGCTCCCGCTTCGTGTACTTTTTTTATATTGGCTATAAGAACTTCGGCGTAACTTTGATTCAAAGTACATTTTCTTCTCGTTATCCGACAATATTTACGAGGAATAGTAAAACTCGACACCCCTTAACGTTACACTACTCTAGACCACTTTTATCATCCCCTTTTTTTTTCTTGTCAAGTATTTGATACTGGTTGTGGATAACAGATTCATGGAAAAATAAATAATTCAATGTTGATACTGTTTGTGGAGGGGTGAAATAGGGATGGTGGGGGAGGGGAGCATATTGGCAGGGTGGAGAGGGGGGTGGGGGTGGAGGCGGATGAGGAGGGGTGGGCAAGGGAGTAGTGACGTCAAGCGACAGCATCCTGGACCTCCAGTCTCCAGTGGGATGTCGGGTGTGTTGTTCGCGATTCTTGCGGTCTTCGCCGCACCTCTAGTTGCGTCTTCAGGAATCGAAAAAGTACCATTAGGTGAGTTTCTTTACTTAAATTGATCCTTCTCAAACAAGAAGCCACTTTTGGTTTTATTCTTAAGATACACTGAATCTGATCACTACATTATCGATACTTCAAAAACGAAGTCCAAATTTACTCAAAATATGAACCCAGTATTTATAAATTAGTCAGGTGTGACTCTATACCCGGCATGAGCAGTATAATTCACCGCCAATCGATCTCCTATGTCTTACAATCTTCTTTCTCTTATTCACATTCTTAATAAGTCCACTCGGGGCCCGCCTGTTTAAGGGCCCCCGAGGGGCGAAATTTCGATACAGTTAGTTATATAGGACACTACTTTCCTTGTGCGATCTCACCATCCTGAGAGTGCTAATTTAATTTTACCCAGGTACAGTAGCAATATGGATACAACAATTTGAAAAGAGGCCATTTATTTTACACAAAAAGAATGGAACTTAAACTTAAAAATGAATTGTACGATTAAACTAAACATTAAAATTATTAATAGGGTCAATGACCCTGATATTCATAATCGTAGCATCACAGACCACGAAATCACAACCATTTTTACCAAAAAATATTAAAAAAGTCTTCAGAGTCTGTGTACTTCTCCAGTACAAATTAATCAATTAATATTTTGCTCTACCACAAAAAATCAATCGACTGTTTTAGCTAAAAAATCAATAGTTGACTTTCATAGTTCTTTTGAATCCTCACACTAAATTTTGTGTCAATATATTCATTACATCGGCAGTTATTGGGTTTTTTGAGCTGATTCCCCCCTTCTCCTTGACCGATTCCGCCGAAAAATGAATAGATTTTTTTTTATGGGGTTTTGCGAATTTACTGATGAATTTCTGACCGATTCCATAACTTCCCCTATACTTCGCATAGCTAGGGTAGTAAAAAAGGAACCCCTCTGTTGTTAGCCTCGCTGAATTTCATATATATCAATATTTGCAGACATGTCAGCATCGAAAGCAAGATATTTCAGGTGGTTACACAGAAAAATACTCCGATAAATTGCCCCTGTTTTCACGCTTATTTTTTGAATAAGGTTTCAGTTCATTTTTTTTTTTTTGTAAATTTTCATGGTCCCCTGAACACGTTTTGACTATTTTCGCGATGATGTCTGTGTGTACTTGATCGGATCTTTATGAGCGCTCTAACATAAATACTATTTTAGCAATGAACTTGAAGTTTGTGATGATATGGCATGTGCTAACGTAGATCTAATTTTGAGATTTTGGCCGATTTCAGACGATAATTGAGACCATTTAACTTCGGTAGTCTTAAATACATTTTGCAAGATACGCTAATGTCTATAACTTAATCAAAAATCTCTTGAAATTAACTTTGTAGAGAGTACTGAAAGGGATATTTTATATGAAAATGCCTTGAAATCACATCTCAAACCTCATTTTTTTAAACTTTGGTTTCATTTACTCTAAAACTGTTAGAATCATCCCCAAAAATATACCTTATTGAATTTACAACTATTCTAATGCTCTCAGATTCGCAATAGGTTCAACACGAATTATGTTGTAGCGATACTTTGAAGTAATGTTTAAATTGTAATGCATTTATTTATTTATTTATTTATATTTTTTTTCTGTTCTTGTCCTAATAATTAAGATAAAATGTTATCCCGAAGACCTACCACTGGGTGGCCTTCCTCTCGTATGCCATTCACGCCAACATATCAATACGTACCATCATAGATGCTGGTTGTTGCACCCTAGCAACAGTTGTATCTCTAAAAGACAAAAAAAAAAAAAGAATTGTAATGCATGGCAACGAATCTTAAAATACTTACGTTTTTTATTTTATTTTTTACTATTTGTTGTGACAGTCCCGGGTCATTTCGCCTACCAGAGCGCTGTTCCATCGCTCTGCTAGACTTGAGCCCGACTCTACTCTGGGAGTAATAAATTTTGCTCACCTTTTTGTTTATTCATCAAAGGTAGGGCTCGTACAGGCTAGGCTATCGTTGCTTAACTTCCCATCCGAAGGAAGGCGTGCTCCAGGTTCTTTGATTTCTCAGATAAAAATGGTGAGGGCTTCGGCCGGGTTTCAAATCCGCAATCTTGAACTCACTAGACAAGCACGCTATATTTGAGCTACCGGCGCCCTGGTTTTTATTATCGATAGTTTAGAAAAATATTAGAGATTTATATATTTGATGATTATTACTATGAAGTAGTTCCATGGAATACAAGTGTAGAAGACGTAAATGAACACTCTCTTGTCAAATATATAATTTATAATGTGACCATAACATGAATTTTTTATACCCACTACATTTTTACGGGTCACTTCTCCCCTTCTCTCTTCCCCCTCCCCCTCTCAATCTTCATTTCTCCTTCTTTTCATACTGGCATTACTGTGTATAAAAAAGTTACTCTTAGAATTACGCTGAACCTACAATGAAAGAGAAAACTCATTTATTTCATAACTTCCATGTGACTTTCTTGTAATTGTAATGCCAGTTTGAAATGAGCGAGAAGAATAAATTTCATAGGGAGGAGGAGAAGGGGAGGGGGGAACTCCGCAACGAATAATTGTATTTCACATAATTCCTACGTTCAGAAAAGAAGAGAAAAAGAAAATGTTTTTTTAAAAAGAGAGTGCATATTAGAATTTATTTAATTTTTCTTTGTATTTTAAATATTTATTCATATCTGTTCTATTTTTCTGAAAAAAATCTTGCTATTTTTATTTTATTATATTTTATTTACTATATATTTTTTGTTGAGCTGAGTTTACGAAGCTCTTTCTTAGGCGACTCATGTATTTCGTTGTACTCGTATTCCTCCTAAGCCCCTTTACCGATCACATTGAAAGTCAAGATGGTAGTGGACATTGTGACGATGGTTTACTACTGAAAAAATCTGAAATCAAACATACCACGGAGAAATAATCACCGAAAAACGAAATCCCCATTGAAATCAATTGAGAGACAAAATTCTCGCGCAAAATAGAATTTTTCGATTTCAAATGTAAAAATCCGGGCGAAGCCCTTTTCGGTTTGCCATCGGACACCACTTTTTTTGAGCCGTTTTTTTCAGTGTTCTAACGTACTCCGACTTTTTTTCGATGAAAATATTCACAGCTGTTGTTGTCTACAAAAAGGCTAGAAAAAATCCATTGAATTCAATTGAAATCTATTTAAAGTATTAATATATTCATAAAGAACATACAAGGTGAGAAGTTACTGATAATTATTAAAACATTGAATTTTTTATACAGATATGCCTGACTCAGCTCAGTTTTTGCAAACAGCAGAATGTATTGCACACTTAGTATTTCTTCATTTTAAGCTACAACTATACAAACAAATCTGCCAAACCAGAGACTGGGCTGACATATATACATAGAGAAAGTAAAAAAAAAATTTAATAAAAATGACATGAAAAAAGAAGAGGAAAAATTCCTAACAGAGAATCCTCGTGGCATCACTTCATAACAGAGGGATCTCTGTGTCATTTTTTAATGAAAATCATTTTTTGATAATATTGAGAACATTTCCCTCCCTACAAATCACCATATGTTGTTCCATTCTTACAACATTTTCAGGATATAAGACCGTTAAATGCAGGGAGTTTGCTGCCAACCCATGCAAAAGATCTGAGGACAAGGAAAATTGAAGGGTTTGCATTAATATAATTAATTCATTTTGGAGAAGTACATTGCCGGTGATTCATGGACGACTTTTTTTCGTTATGTATGTCCTGGCTTATCTATCGCCTACTACCAAAACGATAGTTGTAGACTAAGTTTTTATGTAATGAAATATTACAATATAAGAGATATTATAAGAACTAATACATTTATAGTATAATTCATTTTACTGATGAGAAAAATGAACTATACTATAAATGTGAGGAAATTCTAAAATGGAGGTATTTATATTAATGTGTGTGTGTGTGTGTATAATAATTGGAATATGAATAATATAAATAATAAAAAAAGAGGAAAAATATAAAAATAATAAATTATAATTATTAATTATAGTACTGTAAATAATTATTATTTACAGTACTATAATCATGACTAAGGTCATTAAGCCCTGAATATCTTCTCATTGTCTGAGGGGCTTGTGAATAAAAACGGCGGGACATGTATCTCGTTTTACTGTAAATGTTATATGTATCAGATAATTGTTAAGTTTAATTTTACAGCTCTGAATTTGAGTGGCATTGTACTGTAATGTGACCGACTGTTAAAATTAAATTGGTACACCATGTGTTTTATGTACACCCATCTAAATTCTAAGGATATATGATGCTTTTAAATTAAAAATATTTTAGAGTAATCATCCCTCTAAACTTGTACCACAAGTTTACTTTTGACCATGTCTTTAAGTATGTAAATACATCATACATGTAATATGAAATAACAATGTATCATGTATAGAGAGAATGCAATGCTGTTGTATAGACTAGGATCAGAACACGATACAAGTTCTAGCCTACTGCGGATATTGAAGGCAGTTCCAGCCACCTGCGCGAACTGCCAGGAATCCCACCCGGCCAACTACAAGGGATGCCGGGTGTACAAAGAACTGCAGTTCAAACGACAGGGCAGTAGACCACAACCACCGAGAAACCCAGCAGCAGCGCCTCCATCCCACCAGGACCAGGCGATCTACCCTTCTCTGGTGCGGCCCGCCCCTCCACCACCTCCTCTGAGGCAAACCTTTGCAGCCACCGCCAGGAACCTCACCACCGAGACACCTCCCCTTCAGAGACCTCCGCACATTTCGGCAGGCCTGAGAGAGGACAACACCCAGTGGTCAGCAAATGGCCTCCCACCTCAAATGGTACACTTCATATCAGGTATAAACCAGATAGTCCAACCTCTTTTTAATCTTCTTAGCCAGCTATCCCAACTTACCCAAACCTTTTGTTCCCAGTATGTCCGCTAATACTCTCACACTGGGTTCCTTGACAGTCCTTCTATGGAACGCCAATGGCATAATACAACATAAAAATGAGCTTGAAATAATTTTGAATCAAAAAAGAATTGACGTAGCCCTCATTTCGGAAACCCACCTGACAACTAAATCTAAATTTTTCATTCAAAATTACAAAGTGTATAGAGCCGACCACCCAGACAACAGGAGCCACGGCGGTGCGGCTGTCATAATAAAACAATCCCTTAAACACTATGCACTACCATCACATACCACACCACACATACAAGCGGCAGCTATATCCTTACACACCAGACACAGGAAAATCTCACTTGTGGCCGTATATTGTCCCCCGAGGCACGCCATAAGGCCGGAAACATTCGTCCGGTTCTTTAGGGATCTGGGCGCATGTTTCCTCGCTGGGGGCGATTTCAACGCCAACACCAGCGATGGGGTTCGCGCCTTTGCACCCCTAGGGGCAGAAGTCTGTATTCCTCTGTTAATCAGCTCTCATTAGACACTATTTCGACAAACTCACCGACTTACTGGCCAACCTCAAGACGCAAATTGCCGGACTTACTAGACTTCTTCATACAGAAGGGGCTGCGAGGTGTGCCATACGATGTTAAATCTTGCTCTCATCTCTCCTCGGATCACTCACCAGTACATCTCACTCTTTGGGCGGAGATTGAGATCGAATCAACGAGGCCAAGTCTAACGCCAGGAGTTATGGACTGGAACCTTTTCCAACAGCAATTGGAGACAACATTGTCCGTGCCATATTCACTGAAGACGGGAGAGGAAATAGAGGAGGCTGTGGAATTTCTTACCGTATCCATACAGCAGGCTGCCTGGCAAGCAGTCCTACCAACAAACACTGGTCCTCATCCGACTCTCCCCTCCTACCCTGCATACATCCGTGAGCTGATCGGAGAAAAGAGGAGAGCGAGAAAAAGATGGCAGACCTCGAGATTACCTTCAGACAGACGGACATACAACAGACTAAGCAATGACCTGAAGACGCAAATCAGACTGATTAACAGGGAATACTACGACTCCTCCCTTTCCAATCTGAATGCGGAGGATGGCAGCCTATGGAGGAGAACCCGTAGACTTCTCCGACACCAATCTCAGTCCATGCCAATGCGACAGAACGACGGATCCTGGGCCGTGACGGACGACGAGAAAGCCGATTTGTTTGCTGCGCATCTCTCATCTACTTTCAGACCTCATCACGATCTTTCAGACATCCCTCATGAATCACGTATTCACCATTTCTTAGACACACCCCTTCCTATCTCCCTCCCACCAAAAGCCTTCATACCCTCCGAAGTTCAGTACGAAATTAAAAATCTCCCCAGAAGGAAGTCCCCGGGCTATGACCTGATAACAGCGGAGATTCTCCAGCGGCTGCCTCGGAAAGCTGTTGTATTTCTGACAACTCTGTACAATTCCATACTTCGTACAACATACTTTCCCATTCAGTGGAAGTACTCTGTTATCACCATGATCCCAAAACCAAACAAACCTGAGCATGACCCTTCTTCCTTTCGACCTATCAGTCTTCTCTCTTTTCTTTCCAAGATCTTTGAAAAACTTTTCTATAAACGCCTCATTTCTATCCTTTCACTTCATCTTCCCGATCACCAGTTTGGGTTTCGTTCTTTTCACTCCACCACCCACCAACTGCACAGAGTTGTCGACTACACAGCGTCTGCATTAGAGCGAAAACTCTATGCAGCCGGGGCATTCCTGGATATATCTCAGGCTTTTGATCGGGTCTGGCACGCGGGACTTCTATATAAACTTAAACCCCTCCTACCCCATACATATTATCTTATTCTCCAGTCATACTTAACGGATAGGTATTTCGCCGTCCGTCAGGGCTCAGCTATTTCCTCCTGCCACCCCATACTGGCCGGCGTGCCTCAGGGCTCAATATTAGCCCCCCTATTATACTCCATGTACACCTTCGACTTACCCACCGACCCTCTCACATTAACAGCCACATACGCAGATGACACCGCCATTTTAGCCTCTCACACAGATCCTCACACCACTTCACTCATACTACAGCAACACCTCAACAAAATTGAAGTCTGGAGTAAATCTTGGAAAATTAAATTTAACACCACAAAATGTCAACACATAACATTCGCTCTCCGCCGTGGTGACTGTCCCCCAGTATTCCTTGAAAACCAGCCATTACCCCATACCTCTTCCGTAAAATATTTAGGATTAACCCTCGATAGAAGGCTGACTTGGAACCCTCACACTCGGACGACACGACTCACACTAGACCGGCGACTTAGACTATTGTACAGTATTTTGAATAGGCGTTCTAAATTATCTACTCGACAAAAATTAAATTGTTATACTTATCTTCTCCGACCTCTCTGGACCTATGGCTTACAAATATATGGTACAGCCAAGACTTCAAACATCAAAAGAATACAGATATTTCAATCCAAGACTCTCCGACTGATTACGCAATGCCCACCATACGTTAGCAACAAGACTTTACACCGCGACTTGAACATCACACCCATAGACACTAGCATTAAACATTTATACCAACGTTTCTACACCAAAATTTACTTACATACCAATCCGGAAGTTCGCAAAATCCTAAGTACTTTACCCCACAATCCCCCAAGAAGATTAAAGAGAGTTTGGCATAGAGATCTCCTGGTATGAAGTGATGTCATGAGGGTTCACCGCTGGGTGTTTTTCCTCTCTCAAGCCTCTCATGTCATATTTATTTTTATTATTTTATTTTATTTTTATTATTTTTGTATAGTACCTACCTGTCAGCCCAGCCGCTGGTTGTGCATTTTTTTTGCATAGTTGTGGCTTTAACTAAATAAATACAAAAAAAAAAAAAAAAAAAAAATTTCACATATTTGTACATATAACATAAATTTAGTTTGGTTATAACAAATATTTGAAGATATAAATTATAATAACGAAATGTCAATAAAGTAGTGCAATTTTTTATCAAATATCCATGAAATGAATAAATGAATAATCTATTGAATTTGTTGTTTTATTTTATTTATTTTCCCTAGAATCAGTTGTTTCAATCTGATTCCATTACATTTTAAATAGATACTTTTTATTAACAGAAACCCGGCTTTCGTTAAGCTGTTTTAATGATGCTGAGTTCGGTACATTTAAAGCTGGGACATTTAAAGCGTCTTTCTCCTCAATTAAGCAAACGACATAAACAGTGTTTCATATTCATATTTATGAAAGTGGTAGATGGAAATGTATTTAGTTAAATTTATTTTGTTTAGAATAGAAAACTCAAAATGTTATTAAAGCCATGTCATCATTTAATATTATCGATTTTGCATATTTAAAAAAAAATAAAATAAAATAAAATAGCTTTATTGACATTCTTTTAGAACAAAAGCCTCTCCTTTTGGAGGTTTTGAGTCTAGTGCTCTTTCAACAGAAGAGATCAGAAAAGAAATTTACGAATGTTCCAAAATTAAATTATTTCTTAAGTATAACTGTTACTTCTTGATTAAAATAAAATAAAAATAAAACAAAACAAAAGCAAAAAGTAAAATGAGGGTTATTTCTTAAATAGTGCTGTAACACATTTGTTTCATCTTTCTCTGTTGCTGGCTACTGTGCACCATCCATCCCCTATTCTCTCCACTATCTCGTCCCTCCACCACAGTCCTGGTCTTCCTTTTCCTCTTCTTCTGTCTCTAGGAATCCACTCCGTGCAGACTTTAGCCCATCGTCCAGGATCCATCCTTGTCACATGCCCGGCCCATCTCCACTTCATCAAGTGTGCTTCCTTCTGGAGGCTTCTTAGCCTCACCTTCCGTAGAACCTCGCTGTTTCTTATCCTGTCACTTATCTTTATTCCAAGCATTCTCCTCATCATCCTAAGTTGGTTTACTTCCAGACGACGATCCAGCTTTTGTGTCAGCGACCAGGTCTGTGCACCATATAGGATGGATGGATAGACGCAGCTCATCAGGATTTTGGCTTTATATTTTAGTAGCAGTAATGCCCGGCGTTGCCCGGGGAACTTTGATTTTTGTCCCAATATCTTCTATAACGCTATTCAGTTCCTCGACAGTACATTCATGATGTTATAATTTTCAATTATTCATACGGAATAAGGCTTATAGTCTTACAGCTGTTGTAACGCTAGTAAGTTTTTAGGACTCCTGGGCACCACAGCTAGTATGCGCCTTTCAACGGCGGAAGCCACACCTAGTGAATACTTAGCATCGCTGGACGTCCTAGTCAGTGCGTACTTAAGAACGTTTGTGACCACAGCTAGTATGTGGCTTGCAACGCTAGGCACCACAGCTAGTACGTAGTTGGGAATGCTGGGCATCATAGCTAGTATGTGCCTTGCGACGGCGGACCCAACAGCTAGTACGTAGTTAGGAACGCTGGTCACCACAGCTAGTATGTGTCTCGCAACAGCGGACCCCACAGCTAGTACGAAGTTAGGAACGCTGGGCATCACAGCTATTAAGTGCCTTGCAACAGCGGACCCCACAGCTAGTATGTAGTTAAATACGCTGGGCATTACAGTTAGTAAGTGCTTTGCAACAGCGAACTTCACAGCTAGTACATAGTTAGGAACGCTGGGCACTACAGCTAGTAAATGCCTTGCAACAACGGACCCCACAGCTAGTACGTAGTTAGGAACGCTGGTCACCACAGCTAGTATGTGCCTCGCAACAGCGGACCCCACAGCCAGTACGTAGTTAAATACGCTGGGCATTACAGTTAGTAAGTGCTTTGCAACAGCGAACTTCACAGCTAGTACATAGTTAGGAACGCTGGGCACTACAGCTAGTAAATACCTTGCAACAACGGACCCCACAGCTAGTACGATATTAGGAATCCTGGGCATCACAGCTAGTATGCTTTTGCAACGACGGACCCCACAGCTAGTACGTTTTTAGGAACGCTGGGCCCTACAGGTAGTAGGTGCCTTGCAACTGCGGACCCCACAGATAGTATGTAGTTAGAACCACAGGGCATCACAGCTAGTATGAGTTTTGCAACGGTGGACCCCACAGCTAGTACCTACGTAGTTATATACGCTGGGCCAAACTGCTAGCGCCTTGCAACAGCAGACCCCACAGCTAGTACGTAATTAGGAACGCTGGGCATCACAGCTAGTAAATGTCTTGTAGGTACCTTGCAACAGCGAACCCCAGAGCCAGTACATAATTAGGAACGCTGGGGCTGAGCACTACAGCTAGTAAGTGCCTTGCATAAGCGGACCCCACAGCTAGTACGATATTAGGAACGCTGGACATCACAGCTAGTAAATGTCTTGCAACAGTGAACCCCACAGCGAATACATAGTTACTACTACTACTACATGTGAAATTCATGACAATCCGATTCATGACAATACGATCAACCGTTAATGAGCTAGCTCTATATTTATACTTAGTCCCCCCCCCCCTCAACCCCGCCACCCGTTCAAAACTTCGGGACGCCACACACCTTATTTTTCTATTTGGCCTTCAGGAATAATATATGCGAAATTTCGTGACAATACGACCAACCGTTAATGAGCTAACTCTATATGTATATTTAGCCCCCCCCCCCCCCCCCCCCACAACCCTCCTTCCTGTTCAAAATTTTGGGCCGTCACACACCTAATATTTCTATTTGACCTTTAGATGGTATAAAGCCGAAACCGGTAGTTATATATGTATATATATCTTTAGTGGAATAGACAATATTTCAAAAATAAGTTTGTTTTATTTAAATATTACATGTGAAATTTCATGACGATTCGCCCATTAGTTAATGAGTTAGCTCTATATTTATACTTAGGCCCCCCACTACCCCCCCTCCCGTAAAAACTTTTGATCCGTCACACCGCCTATTTTTTTATTTGGTCTTCAGGAATACTACATGTGAAACTTCGTGACAATCCGACCAACTGTTAAAGAGTTAGCTCTATATTTATACTTAGGCCCCCCCACAACCCCCCCTCCCGTTCAAAACTTTGGGACGCCACACACCTTATATTTCTAATTGGCTTTTAAAAATACTACATGTGAAATTTCGTGACAATCCGACCAACCGTTAAAGAGTTAGCTCTATATTTATACTTAGGCCCCCCCACATCCCCCCCTCCCGTTCAAAACATTGGGACGCCACACACCTTATTTTTCTATTTGGCCTTCAGGAATACTCCATGTGAAATTTCGTGACAATCCGAGCAACCGTTAAAGAATTAGCTCTATATTTATACTTAGGCCCCCCCCATACCCCCCTCCCGTTCAAAACTTTGGGACGCCACACACCTTTTTATCCTATTTGGTTTTTAAAAATACTACGTGAAATTTCATGACGAATTGCCCATTAGTTAATGAGTTAGCTCTATATTTATACTTAGGCCCCCCCACAACCCCCCTCCCGTACAAAACTTTGGGACGCCACACACCTTGTTTTTCTATTTGGCCTTCAGGAATACTCCATGTGAAATTTCGTGACAATCCGACCAACCGTTAAAGAATTAGCTCTATATTTATACTTAGGCCCCCCTTACAACCCCCCCTCCCGTTCAAAACTTTGGGACGCCACACACCTTATTTTTCTATTTGGCCTTCAGGAATACTCCATGTGAAATTTCGTGACAATCCGACCAACTGTTAAAGAGTTAGCTCTATATTTATACTTAGGCCACCCCACAACCCCCCTCCCGTTCAAAACTTTGGGAGACCACACACCTTTTTTTCTTATTTGGCTTTTAAAAATACTACGTGAAATTTCATGACGATTCGCCCATTAGTTAATGAGTTAGCTCTATATTTATACTTAGGCCCCCCCACAACCCCCCTCCCGTTCAAAACATTGGGACGCCACACACCTTATTTTTCTATTTGGCCTTCAGGAATACTCCATGTGAAATTTCGTGACAATCCGACCAACCGTTAAAGAATTAGCTCTATATTTATACTTAGGCCCCCCTTACAACCCCCCCTCCCGTTCAAAACTTTGGGACGCCACACACCTTTTTTTCCTATTTGGCTTTTAAAAATACTACGTGAAATTTCATGACGATTCACCCATTAGTTAATGAGTTAGCTCTATATTTATACTTAGGCCCCCCTTACAACCCCCCCTCCCGATCAAAACTTTGGGACGCCACACACCTTTTTTTCCTATTTGGCTTTTAAAAATACTACATGTGAAATTTC
Source organism: Aradus depressus (assembly GCA_963662175.1). Taxonomy (NCBI): domain Eukaryota; kingdom Metazoa; phylum Arthropoda; class Insecta; order Hemiptera; family Aradidae; genus Aradus; species Aradus depressus. Next base: position 7,673,460 of record OY759216.1, read on the forward strand.
ATGACGATTCGCCCATTAGTTAACGAGTTAGCTCTATATTTATACTTAGGCCCCCCCACAACCCCCCCTCCCGTTCAATACTTTGGGACGCCACACACCTTTTTTTCCTCTTTGGCTTTTAAAAATACTACGTGAAATTTCATGACGATTCGCCCATTAGTTAATGAGCTAGCTCTATATTTATACTTAGGCCCCCCCACAACCCCCCCTCCCGTTCAAAACTTTGGGACGCCACACACCTTATTTTTCTATTTGGCCCTCAGGAATACTCCATGTGAAATTTCGTGACAATCCGACCAACCGTTAAAGAATTAACTCTATATTTATACTTAGGCCCCCCCACTACCCCCCCTCCCGTTCCAAAACTTTGGGACGCCACACACCTTTTTTTCCTATTTGGCTTTTAAAAATACTACGTGAAATTTCATGACGATTCGCCCATTAGTTAATGAGTTAGCTCTATATTTATACTTAGGCCCCCCCACAACCCCCCCTCCCGTTCAAAACTTTGGGACACCACACACCTTATTTTTCTATTTGGCCTTCAGGAATACTCCATGTGAAATTTCGTGACAATCCGACCAACCGTTAAAGAATTAGCTCTATATTTATACTTAGGCCCCCCCACAACCCCCCCTCCCGTTCAAAACTTTGGGACACCACACACCTTATTTTTCTATTTGGCCTTCAGGAATACTCCATGTGAAATTTCGTGACAATCCGACCAACCGTTAAAGAATTAGCTCTATATTTATACTTAGGCCCCCCCACAACCCCCCCTCCCGTTCAAAACTTTGGGACGCCACATACCTTATTTTTCTATTTGGCCTTCAGGAATACTCCATGTGAAATTTCGTGACAATCCGACCAACCGTTAAAGAATTAGCTCTATATTTATACTTAGGCCCCCCCACAACCCCCCCTCCCGTTCAAAACTTTGGGACGCCACATACCTTATTTTTCTATTTGGCCTTCAGGAATACTCCATGTGAAATTTCGTGACAATCCGACCAACCGTTAAAGAATTAGCTCTATATTTATACTTAGGCCCCCCCACAACCCCCCCTCCCGTTCAAAACTTTGGGACGCCACATACCTTATTTTTCTATTTGGCCTTCAGGAATACTCCATGTGAAATTTCGTGACAATCCGACCAACCGTTAAAGAATTAGCTCTATATTTATACTTAGGCCCCCCCACAACCCCCCCTCCCGTTCAAAACTTTGGGACGCCACATACCTTATTTTTCTATTTGGCCTTCAGGAATACTCCATGTGAAATTTCGTGACAATCCGACCAACCGTTAAAGAATTAGCTCTATATTTATACTTAGGCCCCCCCACAACCCCCCCTCCCGTTCAAAACTTTGGGACACCACACACCTTATTTTTCTATTTGGCCTTCAGGAATACTCCATGTGAAATTTCGTGACAATCCGACCAACCGTTAAAGAATTAGCTCTATATTTATACTTAGGCCCCCCCACAACCCCCCCTCCCGTTCAAAACTTTGGGTCGCCACACACCTTATTTTTCTATTTGGCCTTCAGGAATACTCCATGTGAAATTTCGTGACAATCCGACCAACCGTTAAAGAATTAGCTCTATATTTATACTTAGGCCCCCCCACAACCCCCCCTCCCGTTCAAAACTTTGGGACACCACACACCTTATTTTTCTATTTGGCCTTCAGGAATACTCCATGTGAAATTTCGTGACAATCCGACCAACCGTTAAAGAATTAGCTCTATATTTATACTTAGGCCCCCCCACAACCCCCCCTCCCGTTCAAAACTTTGGGACGCCACATACCTTTTTTTCCTGTTTGGCTTTTAAAAAGACTACGTGTGAAATTTCATGACAATTCGACCATTAGTTAATGTGTTAGCACTATTTATATACTTAGGCCCCCCTTACAACCCCCCCTCCCGATCAAAACTTTGGGACGCCACACACCTTTTTTTCCTATTTGGCTTTTAAAAATACTACATGTGAAATTTCATGACGATTCGCCCATTAGTTAATGAGTTAGCTCTATATTTATACTTAGGCCCCCCCACAACCCCCCCCCCTCCCGTTCAAAACTTTGGGAAGCCACACACCTTTTTTTCTTGTTTGGCTTTTAAAAAGACTACGTGTGAAATTTCATGACAATTCGACCATTAGTTAATGTGTTAGCACTATTTGTATACTTAGGCCCCCCTTACAACCCCCCCTCCCGATCAAAACTTTGGGACGCCACACACCTTTTTTTCCTGTTTGGACTTTAAAAAGACTACCTGTGAAATTTCATGACAATTCGCCCATTAGTTAATGAGTTAGCACTATATATATACTTAGGCCCCCTTTACAACCCCCCCTCCCGATCAAAATTTTGGGACGCCACATAGCCTATTATTTAATCGGGCTCAAAAGGATGCTACATGGGAAGTTTCATAAAAATCCGTCCAGCGGTTTGGGCGTGATGCTGGAACAAACATACATACACACATACATACACACATACATACATACAAACAAACAAACAAACAAACAAACCCCGTTTCAGCTTTATTAATATAGATTATATCACAATGTACACAAGTTTTAATTTGTGTTCATATCTATACATACATCTTTTTTTTTTTGGCATTTTTCTTCCATAGTGGATCGGTGTCACCATATTTAAAGTCAGTCTGAACGTTGTGCTGACGTTGGCATAATCCGAAACCAGCACACTCTATGGCTCTGTCAGTTAACAAATATTAAATCTTAATCTAATTAAATTAAATATCCGGATATATCTGAATCTGTAGTATCAGTTTTAACAATTATTAAGCCTATAAACCGTTAAATAGCGCAAATTTTTTGAAAAACATTTTTATTTTGATTTTTGTGTAGGATTCAGATAATACGGTCGTTCTCTATCAGTTTTAACAAATATTAAATCTATAAACCGTTAAAAAGCGAGAAATTTGAAGAATGGAGTCTACCGAGCTCAGGATCGCCACTTAGAAATCTAGTTGAGGCACATAGGTCAGATGTTTCAATCGGGAAGTTAAAAAACACTTTGAGCACGTCGTCCTTCGGATGTGACTTTAAGCGATGATCCAGGGCTTTTTCGAATGTGAGGTACTCGATAATGAGACGTATGTTATGTAAATAAACCTGGGTAGGTGAAATATCACTTAGGTTAAAAATAGCCTTGAGCACGTCGTCCTTCGGATGGGACTTTCCGGATAAATCTGAATCTCTCGTATTAGTTTTAACAATTATTAAGCCTATAAACCGTTAAATAGCGCAAATTTTTTGAAAAACATTTTTATTTTGATTTTTGTGTAGGATTCAGATAATCCGGTCGTTCTCGTATCAGTTTTAACAAATATTAAATCTATAAACCGTTAAAAAGCGAGAAATTTGAAGAATGGAGTCTACCGAGCTCAGGATCGCCACTTAGAAATCTAGTTGAGGCACTTAGGTCAGATGTTTCAATCGGGAAGTTAAAAAACACTTTGAGCACGTCGTCCTTCGGATGTGACTTTAAGCGATGATCCAGGGCTTTTTCGAATGTGAGGTACTCGATAATGAGACGTATGTTATGTAAATAAATCTGGGTAGGTGAAATATCACTTAGGTTGAAAATAGCCTTGAGCACGTCGTCCTTCGGATGGGACTTTCCGGATAAATCTGAATCTCTCGTATCAGTTTTAACAATTATTAAGCCTATAAACCGTTAAATAGCGCAAATTTTTTGAAAAACATTTTTATTTTGATTTTTGTGTAGGATTCAGATAATCCGGTCGTTCTCTATCAGTTTTAACAAATATTAAATCTATAAACCGTTAAAAAGCGAGAAATTTGAAGAATGGAGTCTACCGAGCTCAGGATCGCCACTTAGAAATCTAGCTGAGGCACTTAGGTCAGATGTTTCAATTGGGAAGTTAAAAAACACTTTGAGCACGTCGTCCTTCGGATGGGACTTTAAGCGATGATCCAGGGCTTTTTCGAATGTGAGGTACTCGATAATGAGACGTATGTTATGTAAATAAACCTGGTTAGGTGAAATTTCACTTAGGTTGAAAATAGCCTTGAGCACGTCGTCCGTCGGATGGGACTTTTCCGATATATCTGATTCTGTCGTATCAGTTTTAACAATTATTAAGCCTATAAACCGTTAAATAGCGTGAATTTTTTGAAAAACATTTTTATTTTGATTTTTGTGTAGGATTCAGATAATCCGGCTATTAAATCTATAGCAGTTATACCCGGCGTTGCCCGGGGAACTTTGATTTTTCTCCCAATATCTTCTATAACGCTATTCAGTTCCTCGACAGTACATTCATGATGTTATAATTTTCAATTATTCATACGGAATAAGGCTTATAGTCCTTCAGCTGTTGTAACGCTAGTAAGTTTTTAGGACCCCTGGGCACCACAGCTAGTATGCGCCTTTCAACGGCGGAAGCCACACCTAGTGAATACTTAGCATCGCTGGACGTCCTAGTCAGTGCGTACTTAAGAACGTTTGTGACCACAGCTAGTATGTGGCTTGCAACGCTGAGCACCACAGCTAGTAAGTAGTTGGGAATGCTGGGCATCATAGCTAGTATGTGCCTTGCGACGGCGGACCCAACAGCTAGTACGTAGTTAGGAACGCTGGTCACCACAGCTAGTATGTGCCTCGCAACAGCGGACTTCACAGCTAGTACATAGTTAGGAACGCTGGGCACTACAGCTAGTAAATGCCTTGCAACAACGGACCCCACAGCTAGTACGAAGTTAGGAACGCTGGGCACTACAGCTAGTAAATGCCTTGCAACAACGGACCCCACAGCTAGTACGATATTAGGAACCCTGGGCATCACAGCTAGTATGCTTTTGCAACGACGGACCCCACAGCTAGTACGTTTTTAAGAACGCTGGGCCCTACAGGTAGTAGGTGCCTTGCAACTGCGAACCCCACAGATAGTATGTAGTTAGAACCACAGGGCATCACAGCTAGTATGAGTTTTGCAACGGCGGACCCCACAGCTAGTACCTACGAGTGAAATACGCTGGGCAACACTGCTAGCGCCTTGCAACAGCAGACCCCACAGCTAGTACGATATTAGGAACGCTGGACATCACAGCTAGTAAATGTCTTGCAACAGTGAACCCCACAGCGAATACATAGTTACTACTACTACATGTGAAATTCATGACAATCCGATTCATGACAATACGATCAACCGTTAATGAGCTAGCTCTATATTTATACTTAGTCCCCCCCCACCCTCAACCCCGCCACCCGTTCAAAACTTCGGGACGCCACACTCCTTATTTTTCTATTTGGCCTTCAGGAATAATATATGCGAAATTTCGTGACAATACGACCAACCGTTAATGAGCTAACTCTATATGTATATTTAGCCCCCCCCACAACCCTCCTTCCTGTTCAAAATTTTGGGCCGTCACACACCTAATATTTCTATTTGGCCTTTATGAATACTACATGTGAAATTTCGTGACAATCCGATCATCCGTTAATGATTCATCACTATAGTTATACTTAGGCTCCCATCAACCCACACTCCCGTTCAAAATTTTGTGACATATACACCCTATATTTCTATTTGGCTTTTAAGAATACTACATGTGAAATTCCATGACAATATGACCAACCTTTAATGAGCTAGCACTATATTTGTACTTAGCCCCCCCCCCCCCCCCCCTCGCAACAGAGGACCCCACAGCTAGTACGAAGTTAGGAACGCTGGGCATCACAGCTAGTAAGTGCATTGCAACAGCGGACCCCACAGCTAGTACGAAGTTAGGAACGCTGGGCATCACAGCTATTAAGTGCCTTGCAACAGCGGACCCCACAGCTAATATGTAGTTAAATACGCTGGGCATTACAGTTAGTAAGTGCTTTGCAACAGCGGACTTCACAGCTAGTACATAGTTAGGAACGCTGGGCACTACAGCTAGTAAATGCCTTGCAACAACGGACCCCACAGCTAGTACGATATTAGGAACCCTGGGTATCACAGCTAGTATGCTTTTGCAACGACGGACCCCACAGTTAGTACGTTTTTAGGAACGCTGGGCCCCACAGGTAGTAGGTGCCTTGCAACTGCGGACCCCACAGATAGTATGTAGTTAGAACCACGGGGCATCACAGCTAGTATGAGTTTTGCAACGGTGGACCCCACAGCTAGTACCTACGTAGTTAAATACGCTGGGCCACACTGCTAGCGCCTTGCAACAGCAGACCCCACAGCTAGTACTAAATTAGGAACGCTGGGCATCACAGCTAGTAAATGTCTTGTAGGTGCCTTGCAACAGCGAACCCCACAGCCAGTACATAGTTAGGAACGCTGGGGCTGAGCACTACAGCTAGTAAGTGCCTTGCAACAGCGGACCCCACAGCTAGTACGATATTAGGAACGCTGGACATCACAGCTAGTAAATGTCTTGCAACAGTCAACCCCACAGCGAATACATAGTTACTACTACTACTACATGTGAAATTCATGACAATCCGATTCATGACAATACGATCAACCGTTAATGAGCTAGCTCTATATTTATACTTAGTCCCCCCCCCCCCCCCCTCAACCCCGCCACCCGTTAAAAACTTCGGGACGCCACACACCTTATTTTTCTATTTGGCCTTCAGGAATAATATATGCGAAATTTCGTGACAATACGACCAACCGTTAATGAGCTAACTCTATATGTATATTTAGCCCCCCCCCCCCCCCACAACCCTCCTTCCTGTTCAAAATTTTGGGCCGTCACACACCTAATATTTCTATTTGACCTTTAGGAATATTACATGTGAAATTTCATGACGATTCGCCCATTAGTTAATGAGTTAGCTCTATATTTATACTTAGGCCCCCCCACAACCCCCCCTCCCGTTCAAAACTTTGGGACGCCACACACCTTATTTTTCTATTTGGCCTTCAGGAATACTCCATGTGAAATTTCGTGACAATCCGACCAACCGTTAAAGAATTAGCTCTATATTTATACTTAGGCCCCCCTTACAACCCCCCCTCCCGTTCAAAACTTTGGGACGCCACACACCTTTTTTTCTTGTTTGGCTTTTAAAAAGACTACGTGTGAAATTTCATGACAATTCGACCATTAGTTAATGTGTTAGCACTATTTATATACTTAGGCCCCCCCTTACAACCCCCCCTCCCGATCAAAACTTTGGGACGCCACACACCTTTTTTTCCTGTTTGGATTTTAAAAAGACTACCTGTGAAATTTCATGACAATTCGCTCATTAGTTAATGAGTTAGCACTATTTATATACTTAGGCCCACCTTACAACCCCCCCTCCCGATCAAAATTTTGGGACGCCACATAGCCTATTATTCAATCGGGCTCAAAAGAATGCTACATGGGCAGTTTCATAAAAATCCGTCCAGCGGTTTGGGCGTGATGCTGGAACAAACATACAAACAAACAAACAAACCCCGTTTCAGCTTTATTAATATAGATTTGTTCAATTCAATTTTCTTTTCATAGTTACAGATTATCTTTAGCTGTGCCGTAATCTTAACTTCTGTTTGAATTACCAAATTTATTTCAACTACTCCACTTTGTTAACACCTTAGAACCTTTCCACATATGTAAATATATATTTAGTCGTTAATTGTATTTCATATATCATTTTATTTAGTCAATATTAAATATAATAAAAATATCAAACAGTGATAATAAATGTTATTATCACTATTTGATATTTTTATTTTGTTGCAATTTCACATTGTATCTTCATTGTCATGCATTTGGTTTTTAATGATTGGAAAAGCTTCTGATTTTATTAATATGTTCAAATACTCAAACATTATTTCACGCATTAATAAATTAGTTTATCTTTTTTGGAATTTAATAATTTTAGTTAGTTTTACTACTAAGTTAAGGCAAGGAAAAATAATTGGAAGTAATCTTGGAAAGTAAATATTTCGGGAAGAAATAAATGCCTAACTCTAAGCCACGAGAATTTCATAGTTGAAATTCCATCGCATCCCTTATTAGGTACCTGCTGTTCCTTATATGTACAGTTGGCACTACGGAAAGAGTATATTTATAACAAACCCTGACGATGGTGTAATGCAAAAACCGGTAGTTCATGCATAACAATTTTTTCTGGAATAAACAGATTTAAAAAAAAAAAGTTTGTTTTATTTATTTATTACAAGTTTCCACAATATGTCCGCGTTTCTCAATTTAGAAGTTGAACACATGGTTTTTTTTTCTCATATTTTCGCCAAATCTTTGCTCCAACTAGATATTTTTGGCCTCTCATTTAGACTTTTTTTTTTTTTTGCTGAAAATTTTAATATGATAATAATAGTTATTCTTATTTTACCCCAGAGCATCATGTTTTGGCAAACGTGTTCCATATTATCGGCAAATGTTCGAGAGGTGTCCATCTTGTTTGTTCCAAGGAGATATTTCGGAAACCAATGATGTTTATTGTGACCTGAAAAAGAACCATGAAATTCGACACGATATATCTTATAGAAGTGGATACTTGTGAAGGATTTTATGAAAATATGAAAACATTTGGTTTTGTCGAAAGATATAAAATTTCGTGATACTCTGGGGAAGATATTATTATAAATTATTAAAAAAAAAAAAAAAAACATATATTCTTTTGAAAAGAGATGGGTGCGGGGGCGTCTGGGTAAGACATGATTTTTGGATTTTATTAAAATTAGGGTGTGCCCTCCCATATCTCATTCAAGATTCCTCGAAGTCAATCCCCCCCCCTGACTGAACCTGACATGTCTGCCTCCCACCGTGGCTATGATATTCAATGATCTCCCTCCACATGACTGATGAATCCAAAGAAAAATATTTCAGGGAGACAAGATCTTGCTGTTCAGTTGAAAGAAAATACACAGACCTATTTATTTTATATTTGATCAAATATGTTTTATACCATAATTGAGCTGAGTTTACGAAGCTCTTTCTTAGGCGACTCATGTATTTCGTTGTACTCGTACTCCTCCTAAATCCCTTTACCGATCACATTGAAATTTGCCACGATGGTAGTGGACACGGTGAGGATGGTTTACTACTAAAAAAATCTGAAATCGAACATACCACGGAGGAATAATCACCGAAAAACGAAATCCCTATTGAAATCATTTGAGAGACAAAATTCTTGCGCAAAATAGAATTTTTCGATTTCAAATGTAAAAATCCGGGCGAAGCCCTTTTCGGTTTACCATCGGACACCACTTTTTTTGAGCCGTTTTTTCCAGTGTTTTAACGTACAAACTTCGACTTTTTTTCGATAAAAATATTCTTCAACATACAAAGAACACATAGTAAAAAGAATTTTGTGCAAAAACAGCAGTTGTTGTCTACATACAAGCTAGAAAAAATCCATTGAAATCTATTTAATGTATTAATATATTCATAAAGAACATACAAGGTGAGAAGTTACTGATAATTAAAACATTAACTGAGTTTTTTATATATGCCTGGCACAGCTCAGTTTTTGCAAACAGCAGGTTGCTTTGCACACCTAGTTTAAAATAAGCCTCCTCAACATATCGACATTGAACAACGAGTGAATAACGGAACTGCTATATTTACTTATTAAAGCCAATCCTAGACTTATGTATCACAAATTTAAGGCTCAACTGAAACATGAAACGAATATTGATTTTTCAATACTGACCTTATGAAAGTATGGCGGTATAGAACACCAGCAATCAATACAAGGTTTTTAAAAACAGTTTTTGTGTTGTGTAAGGGGAATGGTGTAGTAAATATATGTATGTGGGAGTTTTATTATTCACCTATTCATGTCTTAGTTCAAAACATACTGCAACGAACGTTAAGTGCAATGATCCCGAGTATGTAAGATGTCAGGTACTCGTTAAGGACTTAGGTGAGTTAACCTGGGTAGGATTTAGGACTCCCACAGTAGAGTCGGACTCATGTTCACCAGAGTGACGAAAGAGCGCCCTGGTAGTAGGCGATTAGGCGATATGACCTCGATGTTAAAGCCTGGGCATGAGTCACAATAACTAAAACATTTATAAATATTAAATGAATAAATACAATAAAACGGTTAAGTATAAATATGCGACCACTAAAATATGTATACCTACATTTTCCTGCTCCCGATCAGTGACACCTAACTCAGTTATCAATAATATGTTATAATTCTTATTTATTGATTACAAAGTTTTATTTTATTTATTTATTTTATTTATTTATTTTATTTATTTATTTTATTTATTTATTTTATTTATTTATTTTATTTATTTATTTTATTTATTTATTTTATTTATTTATTTAATTTATTTATTTTATTTATTTATTTTATTTATTTATTTTATTTATTTATTTATTTATTTATTTATTTATTTTATTTATTTATTTATTTTATTTATTTATTTTATTTATTTATTTTATTTATTTATTTTATTTATTTATTTTACTTTTTTAAATGTTTATGTTTTATAAAATATTTTGTCGATCAACCTGTTGAGAAGAAAGTCCTGTGTTGTTGGCTACATCAGATATATTTTTTTTGTATATGCTGCATGATTTCATTTCAATTAATAATTTTCAAGTCATTGGACAAGGATCCACTTATTACTCTTGAAGAGCTTCCACTAGCCTCTTACACAAACAATGTCTCAAAGGTTTTCTGTATTAAAGGAAAAATGTCTGTCTGCTTAATAACTTTCATAATAAGCCGATGAGAACGGCCTTTCAAAAATAAAAACAAATCCATGCATTTAAATGTTGTATACTTTAATTCCTCTAAATAGCAATATTAAACTACCATAATTTTACAAATTATCACGGGAAGAAGCTCTTTTTCTGTTGCGGAGATGTGATAAGCTTCGTGAACATATCAAAATTGAATATTGAGTGAATAACAACTGTTATATTTATTTACTAAAACTAATCCTGGGCATATGTATCACAAATGGGCAAATTAATAAGTATAGGAATATATATTTTCTGTGTACCCCAGATTGAAAACATACATACTAGCTGTGGGGTCCGCCGTTGCAAGGCACATACTAGCTGTGGTGTCCAGCGGTTCCGAAAACTTACTAGCGGGGGTGTACGCCGTTGCAAGGCCGATACTAGCTGTGGTCACAAGCGTTCTTAAATATGCACTGGTTAAGATATTCCAGCAATGCTAAGTATTTCCTAGCTGGGGTTTCCGCCGTTGAAAGGCGTCATACCCAGGGGCAATAGTAGGGGTAGTACCACTTACTAGCAGGAGTGTCCGCCGCTGTAAGGCACATACTAGCTGTGCTGCCCAGCCTTCCTAATTACATACTAGCCATGGGGTCCGCCGTTGCAAGGCACATACTAGCTGTGGCGCCCAGAGTTCCTATCTATATACTAGCTGTGGTGCCCAGCGTTCCTAACTACGTACTAGCTGTGGGGTCCGCAGTTGCAAGGCTCATACTAGGTTCCCAGCGTTCTTAATTACGTACTAGCTGTGGTACCCAGTGGTCCTAAGAACTTACAAGTTGGGCTGTCCGCCGTTGAACGGCATACACTAGCTGTGGGGGCCAGCGTTCCTATGAACACGAACTGATGTGTCCGCCGCTGCAAGGCACACGGCACACACTAGCTGTGGTGCCCAGCGGTTCCGAGCTGGGGTGTACGTCGTTGCAAGGCCGATACTAGCTGTGGTCACAAGCGTTCTTAAGTATGCACTGGCTAGGATATTCAGCGATGCTAAGTATTTCCTATCTGGGGTTTCCACCGTTGAAAGGCGTGGTGGGGTCCTAAACACTTACTAGCTGGAGTGTCCGCCGCTACAAAGGATATACTAGCTGGGTTGTCGGCCGTTGAACGACTTTAAGCCTTCCATATGATGTATTCCATATGAATAATTGAAAATTTTAACATCATGAATGTACAGTTGAAGAATTGAATAGGATTCGAATGAGAGATATTAGGAGAAAAGTCAAAGTTCCCCGGGCAACATCGGGTATTACTGCTAGTGTCACATAATGGAATTCAATATTAGTTTTGTTCTGAGTTAGAATCGCCTAGTTTCTTTACTTCCCCAGCTATATGATGTATAGGGGAAGTTAGGTAATCGGTAAAATATTCGATGTTGACCTTTTACCGGATTATCATGTTTTCCTGATTCCAAATGTGCATACAAATAAATTCTTTTTGTCTCTCTGTGAATATACACACCATAACTCCCGATAGAATAAATATATTGTCACGACATATTATATGGGTATTCAGAACCCCATAAAGACGACACCCATTGACATTCAATGTCCGAATACATTTCTATGATCTGTGTTATTGAAAGCTAATAAAATAAATAGAAACAAAGGACTTGTTTAACATTTACGTTGTCTAATTCCACAAAAATATATACATAAAGTGTACCGGTTTCGGATTACGCCATCTTTAACATAAAGTTCAGAAGTGACTTTTGAGGGAAACGATGGCGTAAGCGGAAACCGATACACTTTATGTATTTTTGTCGAATTAGATAATATAAAAGGTAAACAAGTTGTTTGTTTTTATATATTGATCTTTTTATTGCCAAAATGCTTCACTTTTACCATCGTTAGGAAGTATAGCCGTTGTTAAAGAAATAAGCTCTACAACGGTGAAAGAATTATCAAAATCGGTTAAATAGTTTTCGAGATTACTTTAAATACACAAACGATCTTTCTCTCTTTATGTATTAGTGTAGAGAGAGAGGGCGCCGGTAGCTCAGTGGTATGCATGCTTGCCTTCTGAGCTCAAGATCGTGGGTTAGAAACCCGACCGAGGCCCTTAGTTAATTTTATTTGGGAGGTAAAATAAACTAAAGCACGCAGTCCTTTGGATGGGACGTTAAGCGATGGTCCCGATCCTGTACGATGTCAGGTACTCGTTAAAGACCCATGCCCTAGGTGAATAAAAATTTAGGGTAGGCAAAATTTTGGACTCCCATAGTAGAGTCGGGCTCATGTCCACCAGAGTAACATAAGGTCGAAAAAAAAGCAAAAAAAAAAAGCAAAAAAAAAAAGCTATTAGTGTAGAAGGGTGCGAACTCTTCATAGGTGGCAAATTTTGCAACCTTCCGGAGTGGTGTATAAAACTATTTTGTTGTAAAAACATTTACTATAAGTGTTTAATAGATGTGTCTGTCGCTGTGTACAGTCTTGTTTGTGGGTATCGCGTGACTTATCAGCAATATTTAGATTTAAATATCTGTATTTTTTGATGTTCGAATCCTTTGCAGTGTTATTTATTTGAAGCCGTAAGTTCGGTGAGGTCGGAGAAGATAGGTTTAACAGTTTAGTTTTGCACAATCGATAATTCAGAACGCCCATTCAAAATGCTGTATAGTAGTTTAGGCCGCCGGTTCAGTGTGAGTCGTGTTATCCGTAAGGCAGGAGGCTGACTTGGAACCCTCACAGCCACTTATGGATCTTGAAATATGAGCAGTGTAGCCATTTTGGATAACCACCCCCTTTTTTACAAATTTCCTCTGAAACAGTTATATACTTGCCAAAATGAAATGTACATAATTAACGAAATAGTCTGTAAGGCGAAAGTTTATGAGGTTTTATAGTACTTTTCTAATTCATGATATTGACAATGTTTAAAACTTGAAAAATATTTTTAGAGTTTATCAAATTTTATAGCAAAATGGGTAAATGTGTTTGAAAAATAAAGTAATTTCCAACTATCATATTTTTATAGGTACAATATAAAGACGGCTCTAATGAGTGTAGTTTGTAAGAAACAGGACCCTTGTATGCTAACTAGGGTGGGTTATAGGGAGACTTGCAGATAGTTGGAGTTGATGGTACAATATAAAGACGGCTCAAAGGAGTGTAGTTTGTAGGAAATAGGACCCTTGTATGCTAACTAGGGCGGGTTATAGGGAGACTTGCAGATTGTTGGAGTTGATGGTACAATATAAAGACGGCTCTAAGGAGTGTAGTTTGTAGGAAACAGGACTCTTGTATGCTAACTACGGCGGGTTATAGGGAGACTTGCAGATTGTTGGAGTTGATGGTACAATATAAAGACGGCTCTAAAGAGTGTAGTTTGTAGGAAACAGGACCCTTGTATGCTAACTAGGGCGGGTTATAGGGAGACTCTCCTGATTCCTTGTCCGTGTTCAGTCGTTAGCCTCCTCAACAGAGGGGTAATTCGTGAAGAGACTTTATCTCCGGAAGGTACAACTCTCCCTTGGATGTTAACCTACAAAATGGGACATTATTAATGATAACAGTGTACACAGATGTCAATTTGTTTTCTTTGGATTTACATTTACTCTGCAATACGAGTACTTACCACTTTCGTATATCGTTAACTTTCATACTTTTTACACGGTGGGTTCCGGGGGTACCTCCACAAAATCGGGGCAGCAACAACACCAGACTGCCCCGCGTGCCTTGGTGAGACGGAGTCGGCGGAGCATGTCCTCCTCAAATGCCCCAGATTTGAGGAGGGAAGGAAAAATCTGGAGTGCAGCATGGGCGCCCCGCTGACTGCTACCAGTTACGTGGACGCTATGCTGCGCTCCCAGGAGTCGTGGGATGAAGGCTGCGATTTTGCAGCGCTCATCATGGGCGGGTTGGCCCTTCAGGAGAGGGCTGACAAGGAACAGTAGCGGTAATAAAACAGAAGAAGGGGCGTTACCAGCCACCCTTCCTCCCTTCCGCGAAGTAATGACGGACCGTCAGTTCCGCGGAAGGGAATCAGGATCGGCAAGGAGGGGGTTTTAGTGGGTATGGTGATGGTGAACCGTCTCGAGTCCCACACTATCCAGGGCTACCTTCCCTGGATGTGCGTCACAGCATTTCCCCCTCCAATGCAAAAAAAAAAAAAAAAAAAAAAAACTTTCATATTTACAGCCCTACCCTTTCCTATTATTGACTGAGCAAAGCGAGGTCTTTCCTTTTGAGTCAGCAGATTTTAAGTCTGTATTTTACATAATATAAAATGTACACAAAATTTGCAAAAATTGTTAATTAGTTCATTGGACAGAACCCAATTGTTCTTGGCTAAAATTCTAATAATATGTCACTTAAAAAATAATTAAGATAAGAAAAAATGTTTCCAGCTCGTTATTCTTTCGAAGTATTTCACAGAGCTCCCTTCCATCGCCGTTTCTCTGGAATAATAGAGTCAGTGAGAGGCTTTTGGGGCCCGAGTGCTCTCCCCGTCAACTTGTTTACCGGCGCACTGTCCGGCAGTGAAGTCAGACCATGAAGGAGAGGAGAGTTCAATGTGCGAATGTGATAAATAATGGTACTACTTGATGCTACATATTTTTAAGACCATTTAATTAGATGAAACATGTCATTCAAAACATTTAATTAGGTGGTACATGTCATTTAGACTAATTTAATTAGGTGATACATGTTATTTAGACTAATTTAATTAGGTGGTACATGTCATTTAGACTAATTTAATTAGGTGGTACATGTCATTTAGACTAATTTAATTAGGTGGTACATGTCATTCAAAACATTTAATTAGGTGGTACATGTCATTTAGACCACTTAATTATGTGGAACATATGATTCAGATCAGTTAAAACTACTTGTTCATGAGGCTGTTTAGCAACTAAAGAGAACGCTAAGTCCATTAACAACTATTCCATCTCAATTTGTAACTATGCAACCAAGCATTGAGCAATTTAACTTGAACGTTGAACATCAGTCTTGGATGTCATTAGGGGCTGCAGGAACAAAAAGATAAAAGTTGGCAGCAACTTTTCTTTAAGCTTGATGGGGGCTGATACTCAAATAAGTTTACTTTAATTGGACCCAAACTTTCAACTTTCAACTTTTCTCTACGGAACTGAGTTAATCCGGGATTACCTAGTTCGCACTCTACTCCACACTTTTTTATTTTTATTTTTTCGTAGGTGTTTTTGTTTGGTATTTCTATCTAGTATATACATACATACTTTATCAAGTAAATTGGGTCGTAAATTTACCAACTGAAGCGGGATATTCTAAAAAAAATGGTTAATAATAATAATAAAAATAAAACAAATAATAATACAATAAAACAAGAAAATTTATGTGCTAATAATTAATTAAATACAAGCTGATGAAATATAGGAGGCTGAGAAATACACTATGGAGAGGAGGCACTATTTCATGAAGATGCATCTACCTCTAGTCCAATATATAAATCCCTCATTCAATTATATACAGTAGAGATTCGATTATCCGAACTAATGTTGTGTGGGGTGGTTCGAATAATCGAAATTTTTCAGCCACCCAGAACTTGCGATCAATGAAGAGTCATCAACAAGCTTCATAGGGCGCCGGTAGCTCAGTGGTATGCGTGCTTGTCTTCTGAGCTCAAGATAGTGGGTTCGAAACCCGACCGAGGTCCTTAGTTTATTTTATCTGGGAGATAAAAATAAAAAACAAAATAAAAAAAAACAACTTAAGCACGCCGTCCTTCGGATGGGACGTTAAGGATGGTCCCGAGCCTGTACGATGTCAAGTACTCGTTAAAAACCCCTACCCTAGGTGAATAAAAATTTAGGGTATGCAAAATTTAGGACTCCCACAATAGAGACGGGTTCATGTTCACCAGAGTGACGAAAGAGCGCTCTGGTAGTAGGCGATATTACCTCGTAGTTAAAGCCCGGGCATGAGTCATAAAACCTAACCTAACTTAACAAGCTTCATGTTTAATTCCACTGCTTTTTCATACAAAATGGGCCAGATATGGGCTGCCCAGAAACCCGTTTTTGCAAAAACTAAGTGAATGCAGCATCTTCCAATAATTCGGATTTCAATTTTTTATAATATTTCGGTATATTAGCCATGTTACACTGTGTAATCCTAATTATTTACGACATCCATGGTCCCCGGGAGGGAGTTCTATCTTCGAAATAAAACTCACTCCCGGACGGGATTCGAACCCGCAAACCATAATGAGACCATGCGACCAAAGCCCAACGTTCTAGCCCGCACGGCCACCATAGCCCCAAAATAATTACTTAAGTAGCTGCCAAAATAATGAATTGATCGATACGGAATTTTATATGTTAATTCAAAACTCCATAAAGACGACACCTATTAATTTTCAGTGAATTCGACCTCGCGAAAGGCTCAATTCAATAACATAATAACTCATAATTTAGTAAATGCATCGACCATACTTTATTTATTATTATTATTATTATTTTGTCGTATGTCAACATTAGGGGTTGCGGTTACCATTGGTTACGCTAGGTTTGGCGGTTGTAACTTTCCCCCTCCTCTTTCCCCTAAAACAAAATCCTGGCTACGTTCCTGCTTCCACATTTTAATAAATACTCCAGTTCAAAACGCTGAAAATGAATGAAATGACTATTTAATGAATGAGATATAAAAGTGTGTTTACTCCCATGAAGTCATACAGAACTCTGGTTTTTTTCAACGTCCTTAATAACGATGCTGCTGTATAATTGGTGGCCTCTTGTTTTTAAGCAATGTTCCCAGGTGTCAGCTTTAAAACCTCACCTATTTGGAGAATTCTGTGTGAAGCTGTATTTTTTTTTTTAATAACATCCCATGTAAAAGCTACATTTTGTCGAGGAAAAATTGAATTTCCAAAAAGCAATTAAACAAAGATTTATAATTAAATCTTGTCTTATTAATAGTGATTAATTTGATTAGTTGATGTATTGGCGGCCCTTTCAGTTGATGACTGAGTTGTGTTAATTAACTTTCAGGCAAGTACCGAATTAGTTGCATATGGTTAGTCATTCCCGAATGTTATTGGACTGATTGTGATCCCTATGACTCTCAGCAGAAGAAAAAATAAATATATATCGTATCAACTAAGTTTTTGCTCTCCCTCTGGAACAAATTGAATAAACACACTGACAGGAATGTTTACTTCCCCAACTACAAGAGAAGTTATGTATGGAATTTCATGTTATCCAACCCCCTGATTACAGGGGCGGGCGCGTTTACCACTAACACCTTACTATTTAATTGTAATTAATATATATCGATATATTAAACATTAATCCAGAATCGAATAAGGCTATCAATTTATTATTTTTTTTTTGGGTGGAGGAGAAGGTGTTGTACCAAAAAACTCTTATAACTAACGGAGGCATAAAATAATATTAACAGTATATTTAACATTACACTAATTACATATTAATTAGTTATTGACTCATGCCTGGACTTCAACTAGGAGGTCATACATATCTCCATTACCATAGCGCTCTTCGTCGCTCTGGTGGACATGACCCTGACATAGTGGCAGTCCTAAAATTTGCTCTATGTAGGTTTATTCACCTAGGGTAAGGGCAGGGGCGTAGCCGGGGGGGGGGGGGGGGGGGGGGGGGGGGACGTGCCCCCCTGGCCGGAGCAAAAACCAAGATAACAAAAATTGTGTTTTGCTTAAATGTACATGTACAAAACAAATCATATTACATTTATTTAAATATTCGATTATTTAATTTCCTCGCTCAAAATCTTCATTTATGTTATACTTTATACTCTTAAAGCTGATTTTATATGCACAGTAAAAATGCAAAGCGCAGCAGCAGCAAATGCACGCTATTGGATGTGAGTCATTTAATTCTAAAAGCACAGAAACCACATCGTGCATTTGCTGCTGCTGCGCATTGAATTTTTGCTGCTCATGTAAAGTCAGCTTAAGTATTACATTCAGTGGTCACTTCAGGGGAGCTTCTAGGGGTCCGAGTCTCCAAAATTAATATAACAAAAAAGTCTGCAGCGCAAACATGGAAACTGCGGGCTGTGCCCCGGGAGTTTATACCCCCCCCCCCCCCCCCCCCCCCACACCCTCCCTCCTATAGTCTAACTTTGCCCC